>VWZY01005698.1:42545-74304 GCA_013399075.1 Chloroceryle aenea | reverse complement strand
TCCTCGAGATGGCAGTGTTGTTCAGCCTTTGCGCTGCTGCCAGCCAGCCCCCCTTCCCAGTGCACACCCGCAGTGTTTCCCAGAGAATAAGACCGTAGATTGTTCCGATGAATATAAAACTGACAACCCTGTTATTTTAAACTCGAAAGTGACAGGCTGTTATTTTAATGAGGTCTGCCAGCGCCAAGGTTAACCAAAGCTTTATTTCCCCTACAAAACGTTAAGGCTGTGGTTCTAAAAAGTGGGCTGTGAAATTTTATGGTTATTGATACTTTTGCAGCTCAAATAAGTTCTGAGAATTTCACCCTTCTTGTGCAACAAATGTTTTTTGGTTTTCTGCCTCTCTTTTTTTTTTTTTTAATATTTTGACTTTGTGACTTTAAATGGTCCAGAGCTCTACTGATAACTGCCTGCTCGTGATTCATGTTTCTGCACAGAAAAGCAGATGACAGCTCTTCTAATCAAGAACTAACGTTGAATCCCAGTTATAAAGCACAAATGGGCGCCTGGGTAATTTGTGAAATAAAACAAATGAGCTAGGCGACTTTCCAAAGCAAGACTTTTCTCGCTAGAGTATTTTAAAGTGAAATGAAAGGATTTTTTGCTGTCATTGTCTCTAAGGGCTATCTACATCTTTGACAATAAAAAAAGTTAAGGCCTTTAAAAATGGTAAAGAATGACTATTAGCCCTACTGAATTTTCTGACTAACAGATATGTAACTTTAGGGTGGATTCAGCTCCCATACTAATAATCCTACATTTACGCATCTACATTCACAGTACAGTCCACAGCAACCCGGCACTGGCTAAAGTTTCTAATGCCATTCAAGATGCCTACAGTGAACTGGGCAAGTCTCCTGTAGTTACACGTGAGTGCCCGGAGTGCTGTCTTGGATGACCTAGTTGCATTTGGTTTCATTCAGCTTTGATCTGAAAACAGTCACTTTAAAGCAAGCCAGGTTGCTTATCACATGGTTTTTAAGGGAAGTTATTTACAGGTCTGCATGGACTCTGACATACACTTGCAGAAGTCTCCCTTGCCATCTGTGGCCAGGCAATGCTTGTGCCATATTGCCTGTTAGCTGGCTCCAGGTGCGGGTGACATTGCCCATGCAAGGGGCTAGACTGTCACTGCTCAGGGCTGACAGCCCTGTGCTCAAAAATAATACTAGCAAAGCTGGCATGTGCCTTATGGCACAGCTATCTTTTTGTGTCTTAACCCTCACCTGGACATTCTAACCTCTAGCAGTCTCCACAGCTCTGCAGAGAGCTTAACACTGCCTCACATCATCAAATGGAGACTTTTTTAAAATAAAACCACTGAACATTATCACTTATAGCCAGTTACAGCCTGACATTAGACTCTTCTCACATTCAGCATTCATTTGGGCTGGTGAGGGAGGAGGGGAGGAGTCTGGCATATGGTGGAGCAACCTGGGCTAAACTTCTACTCCTTTCCATAAATGTGGAAATTAATGGGTGTCAAGTGGAAGGGACCAGTTTCTTTTCAGTGGTGCCATGTGACAGGACGAGGGGCAATGGTCACAAACTGGAACACAGCAAGTTCCACCTCAACATGAGGAAAAACTTCTTTACTGTGAGGGTGACAGAGCACTGGAACAGGCTGCCCAGAGAGACTGTGGAGTCTCCTTCTCTGGAGACTTTCAAAACCCACCTGGATCTGTTCCGATGCGACCTGCCCTGGGTATTCCTGCTCTGGCAGGGAGTTGGACTCAATGATCTCCAGAGTCCCTTTCAACCCCTGCCCTTCTATGACTCTGTGATTCTATCTGCCCATTTACCTGTCCCTTGCTCTTAGCTTCATTTGCACAACCAATCCACCTCCTTAAGTAGGTATCTCAGGTATCTCAAGTTCACTGCACTTGGCTCCCCAGTAAACAATGACATTGCTATTGGAAAGTGGAAGCTGCTGGCAACATTGCTGCCTTGGATTAAAAACCAATAGGAGAATCAGCTTCCCCTTTTCTGTAATGCCTGGGAGCAGTGCTAAAAAGCTGGTCTATAAATTTAATTCAAGCAAATCCAAAGCACTCGGAAGAATCAGCTTTTTATTACAGATAAGTATAAAAGTAGCACCCGAAATATGCTGGAATGTTAAAGATAAAATGCCAGAGGCTTTTCTGTGGCAAAGCTTAGCAGTTAAGCACTTATTCTTTGGGAACAGTCCTTCATCTCTCCAAGTAAAATGTTAATAGCTAATGTAAACAATTACTGATAGAGTATTTCAAGCTTACACAAGACTTTCTTTTGCCCTGGAAATGTCCATCTGGTATCAGCAGTGAAGTAGCTGTTTCTTCTCTTAAAACTCAAAGGTTTTACAGGGAACTGCATGTGTTACAACAGACAAGTAGTTCGAGCCTCCCAACAGCTGTGAGAAGCATATGATTTCTCAGGGCAGCAAGAGGTGGATATGTCCTTTCATAACAGAGCAAGACCAAGTAGGATAATTTTGCTTCATACTTGAAGTAGGCCTACATTCAACTTCATTTCTTCTAGTGGTTACTCTTGACATATCTCCATTGCCTTCCAAACTGAAGAAGCTCTCAATGGATTCTCAATGCCTTGAAATAGCTCAAGGTTTAGCAATAAGATGAGTACCCTGGCAGAAACTTCTGGACTTCTGACCTTCCTCTCCCTCAACCACAAGTGGCACAGCCAGCTGTTTACCCAGGGTAGACAGAACTGTGCAGAAAAGGCTGTGCTAAGGCGGCCAAAACCACAGAAAGCTAAGAAATATGTAAAGCCAGAGAATGCAAGTGAGAGTTTTGATGAAGATTTAATATTTCTTAAGATTCAGAAATTATTGTAGACTGTCATAAAATATCTGAGATGTCTTGCACACAATATCAAAACCAGTACATTTTTCCCTATGGAATTCAGGGATCACTGGCATTGTCCAAGGACTTCATTGTCCTATGAATTTCAGGCATTGTCCTTTTTTTCAGTGCCCAACTACCTCTTTTTTGAAGGTGTTTCAGTGTAAAAGCACCTGCTCTTCCCTGACAGGTGTCCTTATGCTGCAAAATGATGAATTAATTTGTTAACCAGCCTATGGCACCTTTCTTGGCTCATTACACCCNTGAGAGAGTTGGGGTTGTTCAGCCAGGAGAAGAGAAAGCTCCAGGGAGACCTTATTGCAGTCTCTCAACACTTAAAGGAAGACGGGGACGATCTTTTTAGCAAGTCCTGTTGCAACAGGACAAGGGGCAATGGTTTTAAACTAAAAGATGGTAGATTTAGACTAGATACAAGGAAGAAATTGTTTATAATGAGAGTGGTAAAACACTGGAACAGGTTGTACCATCTACCAGGTGGTAGATGCTCCACCCCTGGAAACATTGAAAGTCAAGTTGGATGGGTCTCTGAGCAACCTGATCTAGTTATAGATGTCCCTGCTCACTGCAAGAGGGTTGGACTAGATGACCATTAAAGCTCCCTTCTAAGCCAAAAACTTTCTATGATTCTGTGAATGTTAGGTTCTGCATCCTCACCCCAAGGGAAGGTAGCTGCAAAGAGTGAGAAATTACAGCTGGCATAGTCATAACAACTAACAATGTTTTGTTGGACCACCCCAGACTTGCAGCCGCAGCATGCAAAACTGCTGCTTCCTCCAATATTACATTTTCATTTTATTCATCCAGAATTAATGCTTGGTAGGTTTTCCTCCCCTGGTGCTTAAGGCCATTCACCTTAACTGAAACTAGAGCGTGATTTAAATGGGCTGGATATTTAAATTCTGAATTATTTTAATTATTTTAATACCAATACACAAATCTGCATTATTACAAGTGGTGAATATATACAGTCAGGAAAGAATTGAAAGTTAGCGTAGAGGTTTTGTGGCATTCATTGCATGTGCTGATTATAGTGATGTGGGGTTCTGTATATATGTTTTTGCAAATTTTCTTTCCAGTTTCTCTGAGGAAGATGCACAGTTTCATTTTCAGAGTTGCTTCAGAGATGAGAGAGGATTCATCAAATTGGTATTATATCGCATGCAGATATAATTTGTTAAAATATCAAAGTCCAACATGAAAATCACCAAAGATTTAGAATGAAAACAAAAAAATGTCAGAGACAGAAAGGTTTATCAAAGGACATTTTTGGCAAGGTTTGTAGGCTCAGCAGGTAAGGTGCTTATCAGGAAAACAATCAGAGCCAAAGAGAGCCATGTACTGTAAACCTAGTATGTCACTATACTAATGACTTTATTGCCTTCCTGCTGAGGAGAGGGTGAGTTATCCTCTGCTGATGTGAAGTTGCACTCTCTTGTCGTTTCATGATAGGGTTAAGTACTGCAGTTACTGGATCCTAACAGAACAAATGCACATAGCTTCCTCAGGTCTGCCAGGGACTCAGGCAGATGTAGGTAGGAGACATAGAGGTTGGGTATGAGTACAGTTACTGCTAGTGCTTAAGGATAAGTCTAAAGGAGGGAAAAAAATTAAGTCCAGTTTGACGTACAGCAAAGTAATGAGATGTTCTCATAAGAGTTTATCCCAAAGCGGCAAAAAACTGAGACTAATCGATTTCCTGGATTCTGCCATGGCTGGGTGGAGAGTCATGAGTTTAGATATTCTTGCAAGATTGGTGTTCAGTCTAATCCTTCATCAGGAAATGTACCTCTTCTAATTTTTGTCTCACTTTGAAACTAAAAGTGCTAGCACATGACTATATCTGGAATCTGGTGTCTGAGCCTCATGACTTGATGAGCAGTATGGATTCAAGGTACACTGCTCTGCCTTAAATCCAACATGCTCTGCAAGACCATTTGCAGATTCTGATCTGGACAATTTAAAGAGCAAACACTGATGAATAAATTTTGTATGGATAAGAATGGGCACAAAAGCAAGAAAGCATTTGAGGCATCCTGTGTAAATCTGAATGAGTAGCTACCTGTCACAAGGAGTTTTTGTTCCAGATAGAAAAAGGCAGGGCAGGAAGGAATGCTCAATATATATAAATATATGAAATAAATTACATGACAAGAAAATTACTTGAAATCAGACTGGGAGTCACTGGGTAAGCACAGCATTACTCCTACATCTCTAGCACCTTCTTTGTAATGAAAAGTCGATTTTCCCTCCCTGGGTTTAGTTTTAGGTAATAAGCCTCCCCACTCCTCTGAGTATATGTCTAACTAACAGTCATGACAATACAGCACAGTTCAAGCTATATTTACGTCAAGCGGGTAAACACAGCATGCAACTAGACTTGGTGTTACTGCTTGAGTATTTATTGTGGCTCTTGGGCAGGCTTTGTAGGTTGCCATCCATCTCCCTGCCACTGCAAGTGTGCTGCTGGCATATGGGCGCTGTACATCACCACATTGCTGAGGGGGACACACCATGTTCTGGATGATGTCAAGTGAAGAGGCCTGAAACAGGCAGCTGCATGCGCAAAGTTGATTTTGTCTCCTAAGAACAAAGGGCAAGCACCAACCCAGGGATGGACAGGAAGAAAAGTGAGATGGAGCTTGGAAGGGTGGGAGAAGGTGAAGCTGTGTCTGCTGCTCCTGATGGCTTGGGGAAGGAGAGGCAGCTCTGGCTGCTGTCTGCATGTGCTGGGCAGTGACAGCAGCCATGTTAAGCCTGCCTTTTGCAACAGGCACTGACATCTTGCTGTGTTTGCCCCTTCCCCATACCTATAGTGCCAATTGCAAGAGTCCCTGGGAGGCTACAGAGGGAGAGCAGGCTGCATAGCTCTGTGGTGACAAGGATGCTGTCACTGGGATATGTAGGGACCAAACAGGATGTGGGAAGAAGGTGGTCTGCATCATCTGTTGTGGGCAGTGAGGGCAGAGTGTGTGGTGAAAGCAAAGCTACAGGACCTGAAGCAATCAAGCTGCAATGGGTAGCTAGGGAGTCACTTCACAAAGAACAGTAAAATATTCTTGTCTCATTCTTCCCTTAAAGCCTAGGCAATCCTCTTCCTTCTCTTCACAGCTGCCTGTGAGCACAAACAGGTATAGCTGAACATTACCTGCTGCAGGGTTGCCTACAGCTGGTAGGCAGCATCCTGCTGACTGCCCCTCTTGATGGAAGTGAATAGCTGGACAGAAGATCGATGTTTGTTCCTTGTGCACAGACAGCTTAAAAGCAGCCTCGCCTCTGTGCCAGCACCCTCAGGACTGAGGCAGCTGCACACTGGTTATTTATTTGTCTCTTTTTCAAAGTGCCTTCCCCACCTTACCCCGATGCTGCATTTCAGCAAGGATTCGTGAGAGGCCATGACAGGCATTTGGTGATCACAAGCTGGGTTCCCACAGTCATGAGTGTCATTAAAAATAATGACATTATAAAAGTAATAAGTGCTGCAGTTTATTTGCCTCCAAAATCTAGAAGCTTTAGAATTCAAGTTTTGTGGGATTTAATAATAGTCACAACGTCTGGAAAATTGGATTTGTTTTACTATAATAGTTCAGACTGCAGATTTTAAGAAAAGCAGTTTTTCAAGACATGGAGTGAAAAAGCTAGAAAATTAGCAATTTTGTCCATAAAAACCAAACCCTGACTTCTTTACAGTGTATAAAACACTCAAAATGGAAAAAATACAGCCTCACAAAGGGCAGTGTCACAAATGAGCTAAAGATAATAATAGAAACATTCACATTTTTTGTCTATGTTAGCTGTAAAACCAGTGATATTTTCCAGTCAGGAGCTCTTCACCAGACAGAAGAGATTTTCTCACAGAGTCAGAGCTATTTCTGATACTGAACTCATAAGCTATAGGCTATTGCCTGAAGTATCTTTTCAGGAGTCATCCCATAAGGATCTTGAGCTTCACAAACACTTTAATTTCATAACATCTCTTAATTGGATTATTTCAAGAATGTTATTTACAAGCCTGGGATGAAGTAGGAAAGGGCCAGGAAGGTAGTGACACAGAGTTGAAAGGTCCTAGATAACCCCTCATAGGAGTTGATATAGGTTTGAGGAAAGACCAAGACATGCCATCTCTGAATTACCTGTGGGAGGAAAGAACAACATTGACAGAAAAGAAATACAATTTTGGGCAAGGGAATGGGAAAACGTCCCTTCTAAAATCTTTGTCTCCAAAGGGCTCAGGGCACTTTGAGAAGTTAACCTATAAGGAAAAATTATGAGGACTCACCTAAAGTATAAACTCAGTTAATTGTTTTAGCCATCAAACTGTTCAGCGGCAGTGATTATGCTATAATTTATAACACATTTTTTAGCTACTGCAAATTTACTTTAGTGCTTCCCTGAAAAATTCCCTGACAGTAATTTATGCAGGCCAAAGTCATATTCTTTCAAATGTGTCTCAGGCTATCACATTTAATCTGTCCATCAAAGCCAATAATAGTAGGCATAGGGAATTTTGAATGAAAAAAAAAAGAAAAATACAGAAGTACAGAAATCTTTTATAATGAGATAACGCTTGGGATAAAAAAAAAGGAACAATAAAAGGATGGGAATGGGTTTCAGACAGACTGTTCTGTTGCTATCCACTGCTTTTACATCTTTCTGTACAAGAACAGCAGGTTCCTAGAAGCGACCTGGTCTTTATGGAGGAAAGGGAGCAAATGTGCAGTTGCTCTCAAATGTATAAATGCTCAGAGAGGGGTGGCTGAAAAAAGTTAAAAGCCCTGTGGAAAGAAACAGCCCAGCAGCATTTTTTTCTTTATTTAATTCCTACATACAATGAAAGAAAGAACATGAAGCAAATATGGTGTTCAAGAGAAAAAAAAAAGGAAAATTATACTTATTAGTATGCACTAAGACATTCTGCACTGCTAATGTCTTGCTGTTTTGTAAAAAGATTGCCACGAGGAAGAACAAGAAGCAGGAGAAGTATAGAA
This sequence comes from Chloroceryle aenea, assembly GCA_013399075.1. Lineage (NCBI taxonomy): Eukaryota > Metazoa > Chordata > Aves > Coraciiformes > Cerylidae > Chloroceryle > Chloroceryle aenea. The sequence goes on along the minus strand of VWZY01005698.1, from coordinate 66,461 downwards.
TCCTAACTGAGACTTCCAGCCTAGGCAAACCACTGTGCTGATTGCTCATTCATTTGGCATTCCACCTCTCCCTTAGTCAGCACTCTGAAAGGCACCGTTGTCCTGTGATATTTCTGAGTTGGCCTGACCTACTGGTCACTTGCCAGCAGAACTAACAGTTTTTGACTACTTTGCCCTAAATGTTAAGCAAGTAGTTACAATCTCTCTAGCTCAAACTTTCAGCCACAGATGGGCAGATGTGAGAAGGAACAGTCATGCAGCATTGGTGATACGATATTCAGCAGCTCTGGGGAGGGGTGATGAGGTTCAACATTTTTTGTGTCAGAGCAGGAATAAGTTGCCATGAAACACAATGAAAAAATAATTACCTGTCATTTCATTGAGTTCTTTTTTTTTTCCTTATCTTATCTCTCTCCCCTTTCCTTCTTCCTTTGTGTGGAACAGAATCTCCCTCTTCAGCTGTCTCACAATTGGCTCAGTCTGTCCTACACAGTTGAGGTATGCTGGGGTTGTGGTCCAACTTGCTAATCATCTCCCAGGGTTATCGGTAGCTTCAACTTTGGTCTATAAACACTTGCAGGGGATCTCACTTGCTGGGTGAAACAGGACAGCCTCCCATGCTTTGTGAGTCTGGAGGATGGTCCTCAGCACCACGGCTGGACACAAGACATGGAGAACAGGAGGAACATCCACCACGACACTTCAGCCACTGTGTGCTACCTCCTTTTTTGCTCACAGCCACCTGCATGTGCTCCTCCCTTTCCCATGAGACACTAAAGAGGTTGGCTTAATGACAGTGAAGTCATGCAGAGACACAGAGGTGCGGAGGTGGTTTAAGAGACTCTTCCTATGCACCTGCCAGTATGAGCACAGGTATGGGGCAGGACATTGTTGGGTCAAAGCACTGAGTCCACCTAGGACTAAGCCAAGTATAAAATGTAGACGTGGGCTTTTGTTGGGCTATTTTTAAGCATATCCATTTCTCAGGACCAGCAAGTCATTCTATATATGTACATAGACATATACCCCCGTACACTTAACTGCTACTGCATGCCATGGTGTGTCATGCAAAACCATGTCATCTATATCAGGTACTACCGGACACCTATGATTCTTTATATGAGTTTTTATACATGGATTTCCTTTCCCAGAAACCAGGAATTACCCAGGTTTTGGGTGATGTGTACTTAAGACTTGACAGTCTGCAGCTGGAACTCAATCTAGAGGAGTTACCCCGTCCTGAGCATCCAGAGCAGCTGAAAGCTGTCATCTAGACTTTGCCCATGAAGTCTAAGTGGAGCAACTCACTCTTAGATATATCAAATCAGCATGCAAGAGGTTAAAGTGTATTAAAAAGAAGTTTCAAGAAACTTTCCCTAGAAACTAACGTTGCCTGAAGTCATAGAGCAGATGTGGTTCTTTGGAGCAGCTATAAATCCTGTGAGTACACTAATAAATACACTACACATGCATTGGAACAATGTGCCCTGTGGATTTAAACTGCATCTTATCACTTTTCCTGAAAATAATTATCACACCTATTAGAGGCTATATTTGGGATTTTTACCCTTATACATACATCTGCTTTCCTCTCTCTAGACAGATATTCTACCATGAAGGACATGTGCATTGGCAGCCTGATTTTCTCCCCAAAGAACAGAAATAACCCTGTGACTATACACTGGGGCACTGGTTACAGTTTAAATCAAGGTGCCCTTGAATATAGCTTGATGATACAGACACTGAAAATCCTACTTTTAAATCGTTCCAGGAGCAACACAAACCTTTGTGTACAAAATTCATTTTTTAAATGTCTCTTTTCCTATCAGCACATTGGATAATCATGCTGTATTATTAAAAAAAAAAAAAAAGAAACAATGGACAAGAATTTCAGAGAAATGTAATCTTGGTGATATTTCTGTTAAATGGTTTCCTGAAACACCATGTTTGTCACAGTTGCTGCTTTGGAATAACTTTCTGAAAACTATATTCATTGCAAAACAAAGCCAAATGATACTTCTATAATTTATTTATTTTATTTTTTTTTTAAAGACACAACAAGCTCAATTCAGTGGTGCTGCCTTGGCTGGATTCAGATTCTAGGGATAATTTGTAGATGATTGCATATTTCCTTCCAAATCAGGTACCCATGATAAGGTCTTATTTTTCTCCAAAATTCAAAAGAAATTCAGTAGGTAGAAAGGTAGGGAAAAAAAAGTAGGTAGAAAAAAAAATCAAAAAAGGAATAATAGACTGAACTAACATGCCTAAGAATAGGGTTTTATGAAAAATCTGCAGAGTATTCTTACCACAAAGAGAAACAAGAGGTTATAACAACGGGGAGGGGTGAACAATGTACAGGGACAAGTCACGTAAGCTCAATAGGCAAACGGAAAACAAATTCATTAACAAATAACAAACCATGCCTGATAACTCTAGGAATGGAACCAAAATTTTCTTTTGATACATGTTGTCCTACATAATGAATAACAAAATTATTTTGTGCAGACGAAGTTCACATTATGCTGAAATGACACCTTCTCACATTAGTTTGACTCCAAACACCAAGAGCTAGTCTTGATCGAACATGGTGAGCAGCAGCCTGCACTTTGACCAACCTTATTTTCATTACAAACAGAATTTTGCCAATACAGTACTGGGAGCAGATAGCTGTGGCTATCATCCTTAGGGACAGGAAGCTAATCTGCTTTCTTTTAGAAGACAGATGATTTCTGTGTCTTTACCTCAGCAAAGAAAAAGTACTACTGAAAAAAAAAAATCCATACTTGAGGACTAAAACATCTTTGAAACTACAGGAGATGTTTCCTCATAATATCTGCAAAATCATCATAGTGCAGACTGAAGTCCTGTGGACATTTGTGGATGAGATGCTTCACATGCAAAAGTAATGTTACTGTGAAAGCCACAAATAGTCAGGTTTGCTGATGGGAGCTTTCGGTGTAGTAGTCACAAAATGATCCATGGGAATCTTGTGAAAAGAATACTTTTTTATGCACAGCAAAGCCATATGAAAGCATGGCTCCTCTACCAGCAGCAATACTAATGAAGTGTATTTTGAGCTGATATGGAAATACATCGTATGTAAATTGCCTGCTTTTCAATGTTTAATTTTTTTTTTTTTGTTTACCTAGAATATGAATAACACCACACACAGGCTCAGAGTCAGCATAACCCACTTTGTTGCAAGAAACTTAAATCAGAACTGATATTAAATCAATGTCCTGATCATTTGCTTCCCCAAAGCCCCCTCATTCCCCACAACAGGAAAGCCACTGAAACTTAAAGTAGTTGTGCATCACAGTACTGATTTGGATTAGCTTTATTGTTGCCAGGAGTGAATTTAAGTAGATTTAAGACAGTATTAAGTGCTTAATTCTCATTGACTCTCGTTTCTCCACAGGCTGTAGGTTACATCAGTGAATATACTGATCTCACACATCTTAGGCAGGAATGCTACTGAACATGGTGCTTTGTATGATGTACTAAGGGAGCTGGCATGTGATCTTACAGGAAGACCAAGCAGAACAGCCCAACCAAGTCCTTTTGTCCAAGCTGGACACAGTCACTCTGGCACAAAATAATACCGTATTTCTCCTACATTTGAAATGTTAAAAATGTAAGTGTATTTGTAAAGTGCATTTGTAACCCTAGCACCAATAATACTAACCACTAGACAATGAAGGTAGATTTACGTTGCTAAATAAAAGCAGGAGAAGGCACAAGCATGGGACCTCAAATAGTTTATGTTGCTAAATTATTAGTTTGTTCCATGGCACCGTGTTGGATCACTTCAAGTGCTTTCTCCATCACAATATCCTGGCATAGCTTGGAGAAGATTTCGTTCCAGGGACTGGTCCCAGCAGGCAATGCATATGAAACTTTGTATTTGGGATACCTTCTGCCCTGTGCAGCTCTAATGGCATCCTATCAGGCTTTGCCTTCTCTTGCACAACCATATACCTGCATGTCATGTTCAAGGGCACGACATATATGCTCAGTTTCACACTACCATACTGATGGATTACAGCACAGCTCTCACATTATTTCAGATTGTTTGAACTGGAAACACACACAAACAGTATTTTCTAAGACTACAACACAATGTGAGGCTCACAGAATATCCAAGACCAAGTGGTGTGGTCTGTGAAGCAGGCAGTTTGCTTCTGTGGAAACTAGCCCTCAGCAATGTGAACAAGACACAGTTTACATCATATAGACTCATACAGCCTCAAGATGCCAGGATCATATCCTAGCCATCTTCCTCTTTAGTGGTATCCACGTTCACTTACAAGCCAGGCTGTCATTTCCTATACTTATGGTAACTTCTTTGCTTAAATTGATTAATATGGTCCAGTTGCCCAAGTGTAGGCTGCCATTGATATTGGAGATGCCTGGGAGGATGCTGCCTGGCTTTCATCAGCTGTGATTTCAGTAGGGTGCATACTTTCTATCATGCTGAAGTACTTCTATGACAAGTATCTTGTGTCACATGTGACAGCCCCATGCAGACGCCTCATGTAATCTACATATTTTAAATGTTAGTAGATACCATGGTGTTACTAGAATACTTAACTGTGGGCTCCAGTAAAAAGGAACATGGTGTCTTGTATTAATATTTATTCTGTACCTTCTGTTTACCTGCTCACTGTGATTCCAAACTCAGCTAACAATATCATGCCAGAAAAGACAGTCCAATCCAGCTGAAAAGAGATGGAATCTCTTCAGTCAGGGAAATGAATTAAACCTGGACTTTCCTTATACTTACTGGTGAAAGCTGTGATAATGAGCTCTGTCACACTTGATGTCCATTTTGAAAGACAACTTCTGCCCAGTGGTTCAAGGTGATAGCTATGGCAACATAATTAGGTATATGATCCAGGCTATATGTGGAGGTGCTTCCTGGTACTGGTGAGTAATGTACTGAACATGTCAAGAAAGTCAAGATCCAAAATGTTATTCTGCCCTAAGCTGTAAATGTCTATCTCTAGGCTACTGGCTCCCTAAAATTCACTCACAGTGGTGGGAAGATTGACACCAAGACATACCCTGATGAAGAGAGAGATACACATAACCCAAAACTGCTATTCAAATTTGTATCACTGGTGCTTCTGTTGAACAGTACTGATGGGCTAAATTACAAAAAGAATAAACATTTACTTTTCATAACAGAAGACTTCAATACCTCATTGCTTGAGAGGAAAAGAAAGAATATAAATTGGGAGATAGAGAATGTAACCTCAATAAAATTTCAGCCAAGAGTCAAATTAGAAAAGTGATTTGTTTTTTAAGACTTGCTATTTGTATTTGCTGTCTTTGTAGTTAGAAGGGAACGCATTAGTGTGAAAACTTTTTTTTTGGTGCGTGCATGTGTGTGTAAAAGGAAGACTTGCATAACAAGATGCATTGAGGCACGGCTTAATTTTAAACAAAACCAGCCTCAAATTTTGTTCACTAACTTTTTGAAAAACTAGGCTTCTAACTGGTTAAACTATTGGTTTGAGAACAGAGAAACAGCTCTTTGGTTTGAGAAACAACTCTTTTTTTTTTTTTTTTGATAACAGAAAAGGAATAAAACGTGCGCTGATCAAAATCTTGCTGGCAGTTGTATCAAATCGTAACAAACATTGAAAAAATGAAATACATACATGTAGATACCCAGGTCTAAGTGTTTTTATTGTGTCAGCAAAATCTATATGGGACCCACACATTAAAAACTAGTATAATCATCCATATGTGACCACAGCCTTTTCATTCACAGAATATTATTTGAAAGCCTTAAACTTAGTATTTGGCTGTTCGCATCTGTACCCTCCCCCCCTCTCAAACTCAACACTAAAGTTAGAGACAGAGGAAGATGTGATGGCGACAAAGACAGCAAACAGTTTTCTTAATATTTTGTGCCTGGTGTTTGTCTCCTTTTCTGAAGATGCAAGAGACTGAGAAAATAGCTCCTCTGCCACCTTTCATGTCAGTATGAACAAGCGGTATCATTGAAGTGATAGCTAATGGTCAGAATCCTTTAAATAGCTCTGTCAGGTGGACTTGAGCTATATGACTGAGTTTTATTCTGTCTTTTTGACTCACTTATCCATAATGGTTTGCTTTTGCATCCAGGAGGAATGTGATGCTCAATTAGGACTCAATCATGCGATGTGCTAAGAGGAAAGTTACTTACTTGTTTGGTAATTGGAGGTCTCTCACATGCGTTATCTCTGCATGTATTTTGCTCTGCTGGTGTGGGTGTGCATGCACTAACTCACTGGAGACTCTTTCCCAGGAGTGCCTGCTTGGCAGGGGACAACAACTGTAGTGATGTATGAATGGCAGTGGGTGAAGTGGTTTTCATATTCGTCTTGTTTTAAGCAGGAAACAATTTGAATAGAAGTTGGCCCCTCTTCATATCCATTTGGAAGCAGAGAAGGCATATTTTGGGACCCCACAAGACCCACAAAGGGATCAGGCGCTTTGTGGCTAGATGGTTTTTAGTTCCCCACTGGAGGAACTAGTTGTTCTGTGCCATTTGCCTTACAGCCATTTGCCTTAGAGCCCTCAGCATTGTGGAAACCACTGGGAACACACATGTTAATTGACGTGACACCATTAAAAAGACATTCTGGCTCTGGTGCCCCTCAAACAAAATTTGACACATCTTGCCTGTGCTGCCTACTGAGGGATTCTTGGGTAGACATGCCCACTCCTGAAACATGAATGGAATAATCAAACTTCAGAGCTCCCATTCATGTGGAAATAGCGCTCGTGGAGATTTCCAGCAGGTACGTTCTTTGGGCAGCATGTGCACCACTGATGGGAGTGCTCTTCCAGTTCATGAAAGCATTGGCTTTGTTGTAAAATTAAGGGGACTATTGGTTTTGCTTTTTTCTATGAATATGCTATTTTCATGCTGTGTTAAAGTGAGAGCTGATTTTGGTGGACGAGGTGGAAAAGCTGCTTGTGCTGGGTACTGAAATGGTGCTGTGGGACAATGACTCTTGGGAAATTTGCAAGTGGTAAATCTGTCTGATTTATCTGTTGGAAAGGGCATCTCTTCATTGTCACCTACACTTCTGGTAATGTCTGAATACTGGAGCCAGGAAGATATTGTCACTGTTATGTAGTCTATGTAGGTGACAAATAAGTGCTGAATACATTCAGAACTGTTTGGTATGAAGATTCACTAACAGCTTTCTATGTGATTGTGATGATTTTGTTCATTGATCTTCTAAAGCTGTTTATGACTGAACTCTGTTAATTTGTCAAACTTAATGAATTTATATTTTGCCATGAGCAATTGGTAATTTGACATAAGAAACTTGACAATGCACTGACAAGTCGTATTTGTTTCCAAAGCAGTCCAATTTCTTTCTGGAAGGTTATAATGTTTGAGTGGTACTTCCTAAGTTTCTATGTAGCCACTGTGATGTTAAAAAAATACAGTATGGAAGAAGTGTATTCAGGTTTTTTATATGCTTGCATGGAGGCATACCATGTCTTAACTTTCTTTGATGGGGGAGTAATAATACCATAATAATAATAATCTTGTATTTTGCCTCTCTAGAAATAAAATCTGAAAAGAAAAAAAATCATCAATCTAATTTACTCTATTTTTAAACTAGATTCATGCACAAAATTAATTTCCTACATGTAGGTAATGCATTCTGGTGAATTATACCACCCAGGCTCTTTATAAACGTGAAAAGTTGACGATTTTCTGTTCTCCGCACAAGCTATTTTTTGGAAGTTTTGTAAGAGTGAAGAGGCTGGATGGCAGCACTTCTTTCAAGGAGCTCTAGGCTTCTGACTAGGCTAGACATGGTGTGTTAATGCTCTAGTGGCAGCTGAGATATTTAGGGGCAGAAACAGAGCTGCAGCCCATGTGTCTAAAAATATATTGGTGGTCAAATGAAGCTAAATGCACCTTAATATCTGCCATATACTGCATTAATCAGTAGAATGAGACTGTCATTGTTAGAAGGGTTCAGAATTTGTAGCTATTTTATTTTTGTTAAGACGGGCAAAGGAAATCTCTCTTTTGTTGTGAAGCTTACATTGCTAATGATCCTGTTCTAAGAGAACTGAAGCCCCATGGGGGAGTTGCTGGGTAGAGATAGCTCAGCAGGGTGGTGTTTGTGGCCAGCAGACTGTACAGCAAAAACAGCTGGTGACAGCAGCTATAAAGAATAAATCCAACCCAAATCTGCAATATTTATTCTTCTGTGATGTACCCAAGATTGTCTGGATATCTATGAAGAGTGTTTGGACAAGGTGGGGCGTAAAGAACTGAGAAAGAGTCTCTCTGGGAGGAGAAGACTGTGTGCCCATGCAGAAGCCTTGATGCCATGGGTCCTGAGGAGAAGTTCAGGCAGGGGCCTCCAGAAACCCTGCACTCTCTCTGCATGAGGGTGGTCAGACCACTGATGGAGTCCTGCTTCTTCTGAAACATACTGTCAATGAGACCAGGAAGGAGTAGCTTTGCCCTAGTTATCTGTGTATGTTACCAATATGATGTATCTTCATGTGCTGCTTGATGTTTTCACAATATTGTCATTAAGCATTGTGTGTGATTCTGATGTTAAATCCTCAAAACGAAGAGCACAGTCTCTCTTCAGGTTTACAAAGGTAAATACTTGCAAGCCATTTCCTTTCTCTTAAAGTACTAATAGTGCACCTTTTTATCATCTGATGAAAAATTAATTTTTAAAAAGCAATGAGGCTCACTGCTGCTGGGACCAGCCCAAATGCCTGTCAGCAGCAAACATAGTGTGTCAGTGGTTGTCATCACTACCCTAAACTGTTGAAGTACAGAGCTTACTAAATGCTGTCCTCCTACTTGCAGAAAAAAAAATCTTAATTATACTACTTTAGCCCTCATTTTCTTTTCAGAGGGCAGAGTTATGATGACCTTCTCTTCTGGATGGCTGCTATATAAACCCCGAGTCTTCATTCATATTCAGCTGAAAGGATTTTCATCTAGTACTGTGCAACAAATCAAAAATCTGCAGCAACCTGCAAATATTTTATAGTCAATCTAGCAGGACTCTTCAGTTTTCATACTGAGTAGTAATATATGACCTAGCCAAGACCTAGACAAGGGCTTGTGAGAAAGACTATGCAGCTTTAAAATGATTGCTTTGAATGTAGGGAAGAAATATGGGTAATCACTGGCATCCCCTGACCCAAGGTAGTCTTCCAGGAGATAAGTATACAGCGGGAGACAAAGAACATCTGGGAGATGGCAGGTTTTGTAGCTAGCTAGGTCAGACCACTTGAAGCTGAGATTTAAGATGATGTATATATAAATAAAACTTTTGAACATTGCCCTGAGTGGAGATGAGGGGGATGGCTTTTTCTCCCTCCTGGGACAAGGGATTTTAAGCATTGTCAGAAGTGTCAGGAGACAGTGCCTACCTTTCAGGCTACAAATAACCAAAATAGCTTCAGAAGTGAAGTCCTAAAAACCCAAAAGAAGTCCTTGTGTGGTTCTGAGGTGGTACAGCATGTTGTACCTGGGAGAAATGTACCTCATTTCCTAGAAGTTCTCTGTTCTCTGTTTTAGGCCTTACACAGAGGAAAGCTGATTTTGTGTGGAGTATGTGTGACAGGAGGCTACTGATAGTCAAAATAAGCTATGAGATACAGTACAACCACCCCATAAAGCTGTGTATTACATCCCTTCCATTGTTAGAGAGTGGGTCCTGTCACTAGAGCTGGGGTGTGAAGGAGAATATCTTCATCAAGATACTAATCTCCCTTCTGTTGTTTAGCACTGCTATTAAGAAACTATTCAAGGACTGCTTAAAAAGAGTAATATTCACCACAAAAGGAATTTTTACAGCATCTGGATGAGAAATGGTGTGGCTGCATTGCTGTTTCCAGTGTAATATTACAAACTGCCTGGTCCCAGAAGGTGAGAGAGCTGGACTGAGGTGCTGTGGCTGCAGTATAGAACGTCAGGTGTGTCTTAAGGGCTACACTAAAATCCCATCTTTGGAAGGTGGAGCCACCTAAATCTTGCTAACTAGAAATGTGAGCATGGTGGGTATGTCCCCCCACTCTGTAATCAGTGCTTGGACCATTGTTAGTATATTTTTATATACCAAGATGTGTGGTTGCTATGGCAAGGTGACATACATATTTGGAGCAGAAATGGTGAGCCCTAATGTATATTTCTGCCCTCAGAAGGCAACCTGCCCACAAAGTAAGATAGGCTTGAGTACAATCTGGTGCTTAAATTTTTGGTTACCTGTCAATGCACTTTCATCACTTAGCCATTTCTGACTTCCTTTACCTTCTTATACCAATCCATTTGACTCTTTTTTTTTTTGTCTCAACACCGGGATCCAGCTGTTTGAAAGTTTGGTGTTGTGCAATGTAACCACAAGTACCCAAGTCCTCTATTGGAAACAGCCCATGGTAATCACAAAGCAAATGACTTTTTCAGATGGCATCTGATTTCTCTGCGCTTAGTTGATATTCCTACATGCCCACAACACTGCATGTGGTTTGTATAAAATTAGGTCATAAATAAGGCCTGAAAATCATATCTTTAACAGTAATATCATAAAGCACTGTGGTTATGGCTTCTCAGTGGTTTCAAAATCAAATTTGATTTCTGTATAAATAAAATGGTGTGAGATTTTTACCTAATTAGCAGTCCTCCCTTGAAATATGAAAGTCAAGCACTTTATTTCTAGCTTGGGAATTATTTCCATCTCTTAATGAATTGCATTACAACCACAATAAAGAAACAACTGAGCTAGCTCAGTTGGGGGAGTCAGTAGATGTCATGGGGAGGCCTGCACATAGCATGTTGATGAAACTTTACATCTCTGTCCCATTGGGTCCAGCAGGTGCAATGAGCCAACTGAGTACCCCTGTGAGCAAGACAGACAGAAGACGATTAGCTGTCTGCAGATGTATTACAGATCACCTGAGACAACTTGGGTGAACAGGGAAGTGCAGGCACAAATGCTATAAAATATTATTTCAGCATAAAAATTGAAAGAATGTGACTGTACTCTGGGAGGTGACAGGTGGCCGTTCAGGTGTCTTAAAAGATCTTACGACTCTCCTGCATGCTTAGCTTGTAATTATAGACCCAAATAGTATTTTCATCTATGCCTGAAAAGGCAAACACAACCTCTTCACTGCAATAAAACCTTGACACATGCTTTTGTAATCTCAAGATTGGATTACTGTAATGCACTCTATCTGGAGCAACCTAAAGAATTCACTTGGAAAATGGAGTAAGCATGGAATATAGCCATTGCTTTACTGCTAAGTTGTATGCTATGCCAAGAATGCATTACATGTTGCTTTGGAATCTGCTGCACTAATGTATAAGCAGTGAACCTTTTATCAAGATTTATTTCAAATTTTAGCCATTCTGTTGGAAAGAATATTCCCAGTTAACTCTTTATCTGCTCTAGTTTTGTCCTGCTCTGGCAGGAGAGTTGGACTTGTTGATCTTCGACGGCCCCTTCCAACCCCTAACATTCTGTGATTCTGTGATCTTCTGAATTAACAGCCCTAGATCTGTTGATGCTGAAGACAGATAAGAACATATTCTTTACCTTTTGAAAAAGGACTTTCAGCCATTGCCTCTGAATTTTACTAAAGATGGAAAATGACCAGAAAATGACAGAGGGTGAAACTGCTATTCCCTGCTGGAGTCTGCTCATGTGGTTGGTCATCCAAATGCCTTATTTCAAAGGTACATTCTTCTTTCTTTTTTTTTTTTTTTTTGTTAATTTATTTTGCCATAAGCACTTATTTTTTGTTTAGATTAGTTTTTTTAGAACTTGGATTTGTTTTCCATTTGGAGGCACATAGACACAACCACTGAGTCACTGATTGATCTTTTCTGATAACTTAACAGGAGTGGTTTAGAGTCTTTTCTGGTAATGCATTTTTACCTATGTCTTATACTGTTCTGTCTTTTCATCATTCTTGTCAAAGTCCATATTTAAAAAATATATGTATCTTTCTAGAAATTACCTCAACAGTTTGGCCCTGATGCCAAGTGGTAGAATCTCCCTGCATCTGTTCTACACAGCACTTGGCCTAGGGTTCTCCATGAGCTATATGTTACATACCCTGAAGTGTGCCAGGTATCTGGGCAAAGCATTCCGAGGGTGATATTGAGATAGCAGATGTTAAAATAGTGTTGGAGGAATATGCTGGACTGGGAGATCATAGCAGGTTGATTTTATGTCCCTCTCGCTGGCTTTTGGGAATGGTTCCTGATATTCTTCAAACTGTGTCTATGTCTTGATGGGTACTTATTGGTGTAGGCCAAAACTGTGATGTGGAATGAATTAGCATGTAAGCAGTGTGGACAATCAGTGGTCCAGCCCATGACCACACCCCAGCCCTTTCTTTTTTCAGTGATAAAAGTAGACCCATTAGTTCCATGTTCAGCCAAAGACATAGTCCTTAGTTACTCCTCACCATTGCATGCGTGATGACTAACCTTTTTTGCTGCAGCAACTGGACATTTCTATCTTGATTTTTCCTGCTATCTCCTCAGTTCTCTTAAGTTTTTCCTCTGTAAAATTTTTAGGCATGGCAGGTAGCCACTGTTCCAAGATACACAACCTTGTATTGGGCTCTAAACATGTTTTATGTAAATGGGTGAAAATGATAAGTTGTTTAGATCACTCTCTTGAGCTGTCCTATTGTCACAGGCCCATCTATAAAATATTTATTATGTGACCAGTCTGTGCCACCTGCAAAACTCCTACTGAACTCTACCAGTAAAATCACTGAATGCTGCAAAACCTATCACTGGTATTCATGGAATCTCATAGGAAAACATGGTTAGATAGAGGACCATAGGAGTGTGGAGGGACACACACTGCTTGGATGGTGAATCTCTCTATTTACTGAGGTCAGTCAGGCAGATAGTAAGGCACAGGAAGTCTGTCTCCACTTTTATTATTTTTAATGTAGGTTTTCTCTGTATTGTACAGAGGAAGATTTTAAAGCAGGATGCTGAGTATTGTTACTTCAGATAACAGGCATGTGTTGCTAAACTATATTACAAATCTGATAGATTAACTCTGTGAAAAACAATAACAGGCAGAGATGTTCTGTGTTGTCATCTGCAAACCCTTGTCTTCACAGCATCATTTTTGTGAATTTTTTTGTAGTGACCTGCAAGAGATTTTTTCATTTTCTACAAGGTTTCCTTGAACCATAAGCTCTATACAGGGATTCTGACTATTTAAGTTGCTTAAATGGCATCACAATGTTTCTGTACTTCGTTCTTTTTTCGAAGAGACTTCTAGTTGTGTAGTAATTTCTAGTATATATTTTAATTTCAAATCAGACTCTGTCAATAAGCGTTTTGGGTTGCTTAATTTCATATGCTTAATACTGTAATTTTAGTTTCTTGTCCATATCAATGCTCTTTTGATTTACATAATTGAACCATATATTCAGAAATAAATCTTTTTTTTTTTAATTTTAGCAGTCAAAAGTCTTATGTGTCTCCCTTAGCTTGGGAGAAAATTCTGTAGTATTTTCACAAACTCCCCTTATATTTACTTTCCTCACTCTATATCTGATGACCTATTATATACTCTCTGGTGCTTTGATACAACTGGGCTAAATCTTTTCTTTGTTGGCTTTTTTTTTCTTTTTTTTTTTTTTTTCCAAAATCACCAGATATCTGTTCCTCTGCATTTGTACTTTTCTGTCAAATCTTACACTATTCATACCAGAGAGATCATTGCTTCTGTGTCCTTTGTTCACTGCATCTGTAGACTAAGATCCCTGGATACTGCCTTCATCTACAGATGGTTGGTATGGGTGTTTTAAGTGGTGTTGATGTTTATTTATTTATTTATTTATTGTGTGTGTGGTGGCATTGTTTGTTTGCTTGGATTTGTTCTGTTTTTCTTTTTCCTTGATTATCTTTTTCTGTTTTGTTTTTTTTTTTTTTTCTTAAGAAGAAGAAACACAGGACATAAAAAGCTATAAATGAGAAAGAATTGACACAGAAAGCCTTGTGCTATTTGGAAAGGAATGAATGAGTGAGAGGATGGACAAGGGGTGCAGCTACATCATGGCAGTCAGAGATCCTTGAGGTAACACCCAGCAGTCTCATTATGGGTCTGGGCACTGGATGACAGTGCCATGTCAATTAAACCAGCTGGTCCTGAGGAGAGACAGGTCAAGAGGTGCAGAACTGTGCTAAAATATCTTTATTGTCTCTAGGACCCAAGCTGGCAGCTTCTCATGGTACGACACAGTGCTGGGTGGCAGAGATGCACCAGCTCACCCAGAGCTGGCTTCTGACTTTTTAGTCTGTGTTACTGCAGAGCACAGAGCTGACACACGACACATTTTTGATTACAAAGTTCAAAACTGGAGGGAAAAGGGCAGCAATATCTCCTCCAGTGATCAGAAACTGTAAAAGACTTTGCATAAGGAAAAGGGCAATAAAAGACCTGGAAAAGATGGCAACTTGCCATTAGGTTACTCATGGGCAGTAGACCCACAGGGATAAAACAGCAGTCACAGGATGAAGTCTTGTCCTAGAAAGACTCTGCTTTCCTCAGATGAAAGCCTCAGGGGTCTGCCCCTTCTTTACACTGTGCAGCTTTTAGGCATATTTTCATTTCAGTAAGACTTCATGGAAATGTACTGGAAATTAGCCAGTGTCATTCTTTCTTCTCAGCTCTCCCAGTTTTACAGTACAATGAACTGTGCAAAATCCTGAGCCAGACAACTCTTCTGCTTGTTGTTTTATGCTGTCTAGTAGCTATATGCCACTTGATTACCTGGTGGCCACAGGCACAGCATGGCTCCCCAAGGGCAGCTCTCCCAGCCACGATTTGGGAACTCGCACCCTGAAGGGATGATGCATGCCTTGCCTTCAGAAATCCGGGTCATCCTGGTGTGTCAAGACAAAAGCTCCTGATGCAATTTTAATGAGTGACTGTGAATCCTGGGATGCGAGCTCGGAACCCGCAAGTGCAGGGTTCTGTCCTGGAATACTGACAGTGAGATGATGCACAGCTTTGGCCTTAAGTGAGATCTATGGCTAAGGCTGTTCATGATGCAAAGAGTTTATCATTGTCAAAAGTAAGAGCGAAAACAAGCTCTGTCATTTTAAACAGTTAATTGTAGAGGCTGTTCTCTGTTGAACAGATGTAGAGACACGGTATGTTCATAATTTTCTTTCCTGGGTGCTTAAAATATCTCTGTTTAGATGTCAAAGTTTTCAGTCTGTAAGTCTGAAAAACTCAGCTACATGTTTATGATATACCTACATGATACCAATAATTCTGTACTTTTCAGATAAAGACATATCAGATGCTCCAAATGCTTTTGGATTAACATAATAGCTTGCATAAAAATAATGTTCCAGAATAGCTGTGGTGCATCATAAATGGTCACCCTCAGTGATCTCCCAGGCAACATATTTCAATTTTTATTAGTAGAGATTGACATGAGCTTAATTTTGCAGGAGGGGACACATTAAATATGCTTTTTCTTTCGAAAAAAGTTCAAAAGAGAACAGACTTTTTGACCTTCAGTGAATGCTATTTACTTACATTTGTTCATATTTTGCTCAGTTCAAGTATAATTCAATGGGAAAATTCTTCAATTTATAGATAACAGTTTTGAACAAAAATACATTTAAGACAGTTTGAATGTAAATATTTTCTGTGTGAGAAAATGTACATGTATGGTAAAACGAAGTACTCGCAGCTTTCCTATCCGTAGGGGAACGAGTACGGATGGATTTAGTCTTAGTACTTGTCCTTTCACCTTGACACATCGCTTAGGACGTCTCTATAAGAACAACCAGGAAATCTAGAGAAAGTCCTACTTAACAAGGAAATGCTAGCATTACTTGTCTTACATTCCATGACAGGTGGCATAGAAATGTTTTTGTTTAAAATATTGTTTGCAGTACTTTTCTTTTGCACAAATCATGTAACGTCTGTAAGTGAGAACGTGGATTTTATTTTAATCAGAGTCATAATCCATGAATAAATTAATGCCTTGTTACAGTGTAAGAAATCAATCTAATTCTTTGTCAGCTCACTGCTCCCTGTGCAAACACACTTCAGTGAAGTTGAAGGCTACTCACAGCATGAAATCCAGAAGTGCAGCTGAGCATCCTTGTGCTTCAGAGAAAGAATAATAAGAAAATGTCGTTGAATTTCTTGAGGTGTGTGGTGGATAACAGCACACAATGCTTCTTTTCTTAGGGGAATCTGACAGGATTCAGAGTTGCCTCGCCCCAGCAGAGAGATAATTGCTGTAATTCATAAGAGAGGCTTATTTCCATTTTTCATTACTGGAGCAAAACTTTATAAACTGTGTTGAAGGGAGTGGGAACTTTTAATTCCTACGGCTGCATATATAACCATTTTAATTCTAACAACCCATTGAACCAGCCTATACTGGTCATAATATTTCCTGTCTTCTTCCTGTCATTTTGTAGTTTAATTTCTTCATCAACTTGCTCCTAGTTTTACACACTCTTTCAATTTCTCTGTCTTGAGGCATACAGCAAGTATATTTATTGGTGATGATCAGTTAGTGCCATTTCCACACGCTCCTTTTTAGAATAGCCTAGCCAACATCTAACATTGATCCTATATCATTTATGTTTCAACTATGCAAAGAGAATAATTTCACATTGGGAATGGCTTTAAACTATATCCTATTTTAAGATAAGCCCATTTATTTTCCCCATACCCTTGTCACATTTACTGATCAAAGGCACTTATATCTAAACAAGTTTTGTTTCTTACAGAGGCTTCGTCTGTCTTATTTTATTTTGCAGTACAACTGCTCAGGAAGCTGAATTTATAACTCAGCTACTGTATGCATAGCTACAGCCTATGATGGAAAAAGCAAAGTGTTAGAACTTCACTGCAGGTTCAAGAGGAAGTCAAAGCTGTGTCAAAAGACTTACAAAAAGAAAAAAATAATGAAGGACACCACAGGTTACATGATTAAAATCGAGGAGAACTGTACCATTGTGCCTAAAACTTCTTTAAGATTTGGCTTACAATATGCAAGCAGATAAGCTGAAAGGTGTTATTCAAATAGCAGAAAAAGAGAAGTGGAAAGGTGCAAAGCACTGCAGCAATCAGTAGACTGCTTTCTGAGCAATACTTCTGCAAGTATGTCTCTATCTGGGAGTGACATTCTCTAGGACTTTTGCCTGGACTATGCAGACCTACAGATGTGTTGCATCTTTTGCACTTTAATGCATCAAAGCAAGGAAATACTCAACTGCAGTTCAGAACCACCTCCAAACAGGAGTACTTAATTTTTTTCTGAGCATTTGAGATCTGTAAAATAAAGCTGCAATTCTGCTTCAACCTGAGAAAGCAGACTTGGTCAGAAGCTTACTATACTTCATTTATTTGCTTATTTGTGTTTCTAGTCTTTACCAAAACCAGATAGAGAAGGAAGATACAAGAATTATCTGCCTTATTCACAACTTCTGCTTGCTTCTCAAAGGAACTATAATTTGATGGGGTGATCAGTATCTGAATGAATTTCTGACTTGAGTTCTTGTTCAAAAGCTATGTGGTTGGACAGTTCTTAGATTAATAGAGCCTACATTTTGTTGGGAACCCTAAAAAGTATTGTATCCATAAAAGTAAATAAGAAAAAAGTCCCATGATTTTTTTCAACACATAAAAAGTTTGAATTCAAATCAGGTGTGGAAGAAAAGGTAGAGTAACTTTTTGTTATTTCTGAACTGGCTTACACATCCTTTTTTTTATATCGATGTGCTTCTTGGGTTCAGTTATTTTCAGAACATATAACTTGCCTCACATTATCCCACAGATGGATTCCAGCCCTTTAAGAAATGTACTATGCAAGCCAAATCTCTGCAATGTTTACACTTCCTTTCAAGGTGGTTTTAGCAATTTAATCTCATTTTATTTTCCTACTTAGGAAAACCTGGCAAAATATCAAAATTAAAATGTGCAGATGAGCACTCTTCGTGGAAACAAGATGGATGTTTAGTACCTTCCCAAGCCAGGCTAACCTTGGGCTTTCTGATTAGCTTGTTGAAATTCAAATTTATTTGATGCTCAAGGATCCTCAGGATTAGTGCATCTTTTGATGAAGAGCACTGTTAGATCAAGCTGACTTGTATGATGCACCCCAAATGCTAAAAGCTTGTGATTGTGTTGGTGAAAAGCACATCTTGGCTTTCCTTCTATATTCATATGTGGGCTACCCAAGGCTTAGGATTTTGGCCTCCCTTCCCTGACTTTGCAGTTCAGAGTGGGAGCTTACTCCTGTGGTGGCAGCCAGCGTGGCATGGCCCCCACTCACAGCTGTAGGATATCTTTACCAGACTGCAGCTCTGCCATCCCTTATCATATAGGTAGAGATGCCCAGGGCACTAGGCGCCTTCTTCCACTAGTCGTATTGTCATGGCCTTTCACACCCAAAGCCTACAGCTTAATTAAAAACTGTACATAGAGAA
Source organism: Chloroceryle aenea (assembly GCA_013399075.1). NCBI lineage: Eukaryota > Metazoa > Chordata > Aves > Coraciiformes > Cerylidae > Chloroceryle > Chloroceryle aenea. The sequence continues at coordinate 47,965 of VWZY01005698.1, read as the reverse complement.
AAAAAATGAAAACTTTACTGTTTGCTCTCTTTGTCTGCCAGGGAAAGAAGGAGAAAAGAACACACTCTGTGTTCCCAAACAAAGGCCTGAAGAGTTTTGATGTTCTCTGAACCTGCACATAAGCACACAGACAATTCCCAGAACTGAAGTTCCTGGCCACCTGGGACCTCTCTGATTACATATACACAACATGGGGAAAACTGTTTGGGCCCCTCCATACCCTTCCCCTCCTCCCTGCACTCCAGGACACTCTTGATGGAAAACTCAGCACCTTTCTCTGTATCACTTCCTTGGTGCCTGTCATTACTCCATGAAACAAGTTTTTTGCTAGTCTAGCATGGATCCCTACATCGGCCCATGAAAATCATGTTGCCTTTCTCCTTCACAAATTGCCACCCAGACATAGACAGGTACTATAAGAGAAAGTGAGTCTGGGTTCCTGGAAGTTATAAATGATGGCATATGAAAGAGAATTAGGGCAACCTAATTTTCCTACACTGGGCTGACCCCCGTAAGACTGAGTAGAGAAGAAAAATTGCTTTGACTAAGCAATATGATATGCTAGTCACATAAAAAATAGAGCAAACTGTATGGAATTTCATAATCTTATTTAAATAAGCACACTTTCTAAACCAGAAAAACATTTAAATATTAGCAATAAAAATTTAAAACACTCCTTGCTCTGCCTCATCTCCCCATTTTCCTCTGTAATTCCTTTATACCAACATATTATGCCTATGATTTCTGTCTGACAGACCCTTTCCCTATTTGCCTCTAACTGAACTTCAATCTGACTTTTAACAGCTGCCTAAAGATCCATAGTTGGGATTCTTTGCTCCATCTGGTTTCTGATAACAGGCAAAGCTCGATTAACTTATCCTGATAAGTTACTATGGCAACTTCCACCAGTGCAGTGAGAATGAAGCATTCACAGGTATGTTCTTATCAGTGCACATTTCCCCTGACTACACAATTTAATCTATTAAAATTAAATGGTAATTGTGCAAATGAAGGCTGAGCCTTGGAGTCCTTGCTGGAAGTTTGTCAATAGCCTGGATTATAGTGTGAGTATTGCTTTCTTTGTTAGAAAACACCTTAGCAAGCTGACAACTAGCACAACAAGGTCTCAAAACCATAGAACATTGCATTTAGAAGCACAATAAATCCCAAGAGAACCTTAGTGTTGTCAATCCTGTTATTTGTCACTATTAATAATGAAACATAACAAACATTCCTGGCTGGATTAGGGCATGGCTACCTGAACAAGTGCAAAGCAAATTTGGATCTTCTAAGCCTCAGACACTTTAGTGCTTCAAATGGGGAAAAAAATATGTAGGTGTGGGACTAAATTCATCTGTGTGCTCAACGTGCATTAGCTGAGCCCTTCCTGAAAACCCAGTAAGTACACTGGCATTTGCCAGAAAGCTTCCAGAGTGCATGTGGGCACCTGTCTAGGTGATCCTGCTCTGGCCGGGGGCTGGACTAGATGATCTTTCGAGGTCCCTTTCAACCCCTAACATTCTGTGATTCTGTGTGTCAGGATGCAAAATTCAGCAACTTGCTCATGTCCTTATCATCCATAAACTGAGTACCACCAGAGTATGGCTAGTATCCCAGAGTGAGACGGCAGCCTCTGTCATTTGGTCCAAGAGACCAGAGTCAAATCTTTAGGTAATTATAAAACAAGGAAATATTTTGGTCACATCTTTTCTCAACCAGTCTTTGTTTTCTCTCTGATAAAGCAAATGGTTGAGAGAGGCAACAGAGTGTTTCAGCAAGGGGTGAGTGGCCTTGAAGTGATTATGGTGCCTTTGCCATAGGGACACATTAAGGAACAAATGACATTGAGGAATATGTCCCTATATATCATTAACTATTTTCTAGATTTCTGAAAGAGTGCTTGCCAGCCATGTTATTTCACATTTTAGCACAGAAATAAATCAGCATTACAACCTGTGGGAAATAAAGATTTTTTAAAAGTGCTTCCACAACTAGCTTGAGAATTCCAAGAGCTTTGTCCCAGGGCATTACCAAGTCAATTTGCAGCTGGTTCCATTCCTGAGTGAGCTGCTGCACATTTCAGAGGCTGTATTTTTTCTCCAATCAATCCTTCTCCTATCTGTCTACACCCAGCTGATTTATGATAAAGAGATTTTAAAGGACTTGGTTTTGCCACACTGATTATTATCAAGCAAGGGGTGACCATGAAAAGTGTGTTGAAGCTGGGCCCCTCTCTGCAGGCAGAGAATAGCTGAGGTCACCATTTTCCATCTAATGACAAAGGTATTTGCCTGCATGAACTGTAGCTGGCCTGGAATTGAGACAGGAGCCATCCTCTTTTCTTTCCCAGCAGTGTAGGCATTATAATCTGGTTGCAGATAAAAACAGCCATGCTTTTCCAGTCCCATTGCTACTTGTGAAAGTTCTCTGTACCTAATGAAGAGGAGAGTATTCACAGTCTTTGGGAGTCCTGCACCCTGGACGGTATTGCTTCTCTACTACTCTGCACTTGGAGGTGTAATCTGAACTGAATTCTTTGAGCATAAATGACAAGTGGAAGACTGTTGACTTTCTCCTCTTTCCCTTGTGTGTTAACAGGTTACCAATTCAAACTTCGTTAACTTTGATAGTAAGAAGATTATGTTTTAAGAAAGAACTGATTAATTTCTCTGTATCACTCCATTCACATAGTGCAAATGGATGGTTATAAAATCATAGAGAGACAGAAAGTAATGACTGGAAGCCCTGCATCTTCTGCTTCAGAAGAAGAAAATACCTGAAAGAAAGATCTCATTGAGGTGTTCAAGACAGGAATGTTTTCTTAATATGTGTTCAGTGCCTAGCACAGGGTGACGCCTTGTTGACAAAAGAAGTTAAGTAGAAATACTGTCAAGGTATATGATACTAATTTCACAATCTATCCAGGTTTGTAGACCATGAGCTCCATAAGACAGAGTCTGAGAATGAAATTCATCTCACAGGATGTCAGCGTCTACATTTGAGCTACAAACTCCTCTTCTGCAGTCAATGGTGAGAAACATGAACTGAAGGGTGCAAGCGTGTCTTAATCCAATAGAGATTTTTAAAGTAGCTCAGATCAACTGTGCCTTCAAGGTGCCTATTTCTCTCACTTGACAGTAAAAATACATTATTTGGCTAGTTCTAGGATTAGGTGCATCCATTTGGACAACTGGATTTCATCTGAACGAATGAATAGCAGTTGAAAGGATTTTTATGTACATATTATTTCTAAGATTTAAAATGTTATCTGATTTTTAAGCCCATTAACATTCATTGTGAGATCATGGAAAAGAAATTTTCTTTCTGGTTAATTTATTATGCAGTGAATTTTTTTTCTATAAGTAATTGCTGCTTTTTTTCAGCAGAGTAAATGTATTTCTCTCAAATTCCTGTTATTTTTGCATATATATCACACTTCTAATATATGAGTACTGTAAGTACATTATATTAAAAAAAGGCAGTGCACTTCAAGTAATTAGCTTTTTAGTTCAGTCGCTGTAGCAGTTACTTAGGTAACACAGTAATTATTATGTACTGGGAATTTTGATGGGCTTGAATGTTTAAGTAGAAAACCAACTTTCATGCAAGTGTGCTTTCATATGGGTTCCTATATAGTATTTATGCTGTCTAAAAGTATATAACAGAGAAGCAAAATTCCCACTTTCAAGCAAAGGCAATTATCCCAGGGACTATTAAGAGTTGGTAGTGTATCAGCAATGTTGTTTGTTCCCATACAAATGAACAGCAATTTCAGTTGTCCATTAGGCTCTGGCAGTGAATTAGTCTTGCCTGAACTTAAAAGCTCTCAGTGTGGATGTTGACATGTGTCCTGGGTGTCAAAGAACCCTTGGAGACCTGAAGTTGGATTCAGTTGCCTGTACACAGTATCCACTGCTTTTGGAGGCCTTGACTCTCTGCCACATGTCAGTACAGTCTCCAGTAGGTCCTGCACCATACCTGAGACCCTTATGTGAAGGCCCTCAAAGCCTTTCTCTGGACAGCTTATGACCTCTTAGTTATTTGGAGTCTAGGGAGTTATTGAGATGACCATCTGCCTCATTTTGGTCTAATTTAGGATCTTATGAGTAGCTCCTAGATCTCTCATTCAATACAGAAATAAACTAATCTAATGACATTTTTGAGTGCTCTGGAGCATCCAGAAGACTGAAGAAATTCTGTAAGGCTCTTATCAGATCTGTTAACCCTTTGAAGATGCCTAGATAGCTCAGTGTCTCACTTAGGACAAGGCACTTGTGTTTCAGCAGGTGAATTCTGCCTGTTACTGACCACCTTGACTACCTCTCTGTTGCTACCATGGGAGATTAACAAACTCAGAGCACCTGTATTATAGACACTGAATAAGACACCATGAATTCCATTTCTTATGTACAAGAAATGACATGTATGTGACATACATTCAGTGCAGAAGCAGCACAACCCAAGAAAACCAACAAACACGTACACAGTAATCATTTACGATTGCTGCCACCAGATTGCAAAGCCACCAGAATATGGTAAACCTGTGAGCATCTACTCAGTCCCCAGTTAGTCCTAAATTCTAATAGCACCACTCACGTTCATTTTGGTAGGACTGTTTGTGGAGAAGACAAGTACTGAGTACTCAGCAGGAGTTTATCTAATTCAGCTTTAGACCTCTATAAACTAAATATCATGTCAAGCCTAAAGTTCATCACTGACACAGAAACACTGGCACTTCCAGGGAGCTATTCATGCAATGTCTGGCATTATACTGGGAATAACTCTCTGGAAATGCCTGATTTCTTAACCAGCTGTGGAGGGAGTCCATGCTACTGAGTCCTAATCCTGTAGCTGGACTTTGTGTACCTCAGTACATGTTAGTGTCCAGAGAAGGGTCTGCTGAAGCATTTTGCAGGTATTCTGCAAAATGAGCCCCCAGCATAAGAAAGACATGGACTGGTTGGATCGTGTCCAGAGGAGAGGCACAAAAATTATTAGAGGGCTGGACCACCTCTCCTATGAAGACAGGCTGAGAGAGTTGAAGTTGTTCAGCCTGGAGAAGAGGAGGCTCCAGGGGGACCTCATAGAGACCTTCCAGTACCTGAAAGGGGCCTGTAATAAAGCATGGGAGGGTCTGTTCACAAGGGTTTGTAGTGACAGGACAGGGGGTAATGGCTTTAAGCTAGAAAAGGGTATATTTAGGTTAGACATTAGGGAAAAGTTCTTTAATATGAGGGTGATTGATCACTGGAACAGGTGGAGATGTGGTAAAGGTCCCATCCCTGGAGACATTCAAGGCCAGGCTTGATGAGGCTCTGAGCAGCCTGACCCAGTTAGACATGTCCCTGATTATTGCAGGGGCGTTGGACTAGATGACCTTTAGAGGTCCCTTCCAATCCAAAAAAACATTCTGTGATTCT
>VWZY01005698.1:19545-42026 GCA_013399075.1 Chloroceryle aenea | reverse complement strand
CATTCTGTGATTCTATTATCTTTTTTTTTTTTTTTCTCCTTCCATGTATCTGGAGTGGTAAGATGGAAGCTACACATTTTCCCCTGATGTGGGTAGGTCCTAGCAGGACCTACCCTCAGACCTAGGATCCAAAACATGCCACTGGGTCTGCTAACACCCACAACCTTAGACTTGTCCTTAATTGATGGAGGATAAAATCAGATGTGATGGAATTTATCTTTCATGCCCCAATCCCATCAATTTATTGGTCTAAGTTGTTAGGATAGAAGTTGCTTTTATCATCAGGAGGAAAATACAGGAAATCTTTCCTCATGTAAAACACTTGGGTTTGTCTCTAGAAAGTTCACAACAGGGTGACTATCTGTATGAAGGTAAACATTTTTTAGTCCTTGTATTTTACCTCCCCTCTAACCACTAGTGATGCACATACAAGTCCATAAAGTGTCAATTTTTGTCTATTACAACCACAGAAAAATATATGAGATGTTTGGTTTGGGAAATCAGTTTTCAGTCTGCTGTAACCCACTATTTGTTATAAGTGGAGTGTGGCATTGCACACTCCTATTATGAGTTCACTATATATCTGTGTGCTGCAGGCTATCAAAATAAAAATAGCTGCAAAAGGCTGGAGAAAACTAATTGTCAGTAAAGTATAACACAATTTCTTTTGGAGAGTGAAAGTCACTATTTGCAATTAATTTAGAAATTACCAAAGCTTTAATTTCTCTGTTGGTACACACACTTGTGCATAACTAACTCTGATGCTAAAAAGACTTTTATAGTCTGTTGTCACTTGCCCAAAAGGACCCTTTAATTCTCTAGGAGTAAATGAACTGGTGATATATTACAAAATTAATTTTTTATGGAAACTTAGATAATCACCATTGTTACTGCCATGTTACTTGGAAGCATCTAAATGAGCATGGTTTATGCACTGAAAGTGGGGACACAAGCCTTACTACCAATTTTTAAACCGCATTTTTGATTTTAATATGTCAAAATGTTGAAGTGCTGAGGATGTTTATAGAGTCAGTATCTTTCTTCAGCATTAACAGGTACATTAAAAATTCACTTTTCCTTCTGCACAAATTCACGCACAGGCATGTGAAATGAAATGTGAACTATCCTTCAGCTGAAAGAGCGGTGTTGATGTTTTTCCTGCTTAAATTCATCTTCCAGAGGCTGATAATATAAACTTTCTATATACTGGGAAAAAACCCACTAGTGTTTATTGAGCAAAGGCTAAATCATCAAGATTTACAAGGTGGAATTACCATTGAATAGAACTTGTGCAGCCTCCTGCTGCTGTTGGACACTAGCCATCCTTCTAGTATCTGATGATACCTCATTTATGAGTATGGTTAGAAGTATAATTGGAGCTATGTGTCTATATATTTTTATAGACCAAATCTCCTTTGTGTGCATTTGATTCACAGAGCCTAATTCCAGAGCCCAGCATTACAGATACATTTAGACACCTACAAACCAAATGTCTGAGCTAATCATCCATATTCTCTTGATACTCAGTGGGGAAAAATGGAAAATTCAGAGGGTAATTCAGATTCTTGTCATCTCCAAATTAGTATCTTAAGCAAGATCTAGAGGTGCCTATTTTTCTCCATTGATTAGTAGAGGAATGAGGTGATAGCTCAGACTTTGATAGCAACATTAGAAGCATGAAAAGCTAGGGCAAATAAATCCCACTTCATGTTAGTCTGGTTTGATGTAGCACAGCTGTGAAAACGTTAGCCTATAGTATCTTGCTTTTCTTTATCCTAACAGCCAAGTTCAGGAGTCACATAATTTTACAATGTATAACTGAAGATCCATCCATGACTATGCCATTTCTTCATCTTACTGTGTGCAGACTAGTTCAGTAATCGGGAGTAGATTCTGCCTAAAGGTTTTGTATTATCCATCTCTGTGACAGGAATACGTAATAACGCTACAGTCCACTTCTGTGCTCCTCAGTTCAAGACAGACAAGGAACTACTGGAGAGAGTCCAACAGAGGGTTACAAAGATGATGAGGGGACTGGAACATCTCACTTATAAAGAAAGGTTGAGACACCTGGAACTGTTTAGTCTGGAGAAGACTGAGAATGGATTTTACAATGCCTACCAGTATCTAAAAGGTTAGTGTCAAGACGATGGGGCCAGACTCTTTTCAGTGGCAACCTGTGATAGGACAAGGGGCAATGGTCATAAACTAGAACACAGGAAGTTCTGCCTAAACATGAGGAGAAGCTTCTTCTCTGTGAGGGTGACGGAGCCTGGAACAGGTTGCCCAGACAGGTTCTGGAATCTTTTTCTCTGGAGACTTTCAAATCCTCCTAGACATGTTCCTGTGCAACATGCCTTAGGTAAACTTGGTTTAGCAGGGAGGTTGGACTCGATGATCTCCAGAGGTGTCTTCCAACCCCTACCTTTCCGTGATTCTGTAATTCTGTGATTCTGTGATTTATTCATACCTGTACAACTTTCCTGGAAATGAGATAATGACAGTGGATCTTCACACCCCTCAGGTAAAGGAAGTTCAACTAGTACTAACAAATACAATTTTTAGAAGATGCTCAAGCAGGCACTGTGTTCAATGAGACAGCCAGCACATCACTATTCAGGCAAGGCAGACACTTCATGGTAATCAAGATTGTGAAGTTTTTGGACAACCACTTATGATAGAGATCTGTCTTTCCTGTTCCTGTTGGAAGACAGTCATTCCTTGATCGTACTAAGCAGGGTCTGAACAACAGGCACACCCATTCCACCTGAAGACAGAAGCAACCACTGTAATAAAGCTCTTTCTTAGTAACCACCTCACACGCATTTAGGAATGCAATGCATCAGATACAGCAGCATGCAGAACCATTCAGCTGAGGGATGGAATATTATCGCCATTTTTAAAAACAGGACTCTGGCAGGTCTCCCAGGAGGGTTCTGACAGCCACCATCACTCACCCACCTTTGCCACCTGAAACTGGTATTAACCATGAGGGAAAAAAGTGATGGCACAGACTTAAACTTACTTGGATATTGCTGTGACACAGAAACTGAGAATAAACAAAACTTGACACTAAGCAAACACCTGCTTTTGAAAAACCAAGCAAATCCTAAATCTGACACCAAATGACCATGACAAATGTTGTAAAACGTATTTATTTGTTGAGTGTATTGTACCCAGATAGCTAATAAGAAACAGGACTTTGTTTCAACACACAAACCCTAAAAACTGGAGGAGCTGTACACTTTATGTTTTATGGGACTTCTCTGCTGGTTAACATCACACAGGGTGAAATGGCACATCCAACAGCACAGCATCTAAGGGTTGTAGAGGGAGCAGTCTATGGGAAGTCGGTGGATTTCTAAAACATCTGCAGAAGCCTGTCATCTTCACTCATAAGAGTGTGACTAAAACCTCCTGTGCTATGAAGTCTTTTACAGTCTGATTGTTTGCATCTTTCCCCTATGGCCTCTGTATACAGAAGGTGTTTTGAAAATTAATCTCAGTATTTTAAACCCTCTAAGATTTATACCTACTGGATTTTATAAAAATATTATTAAAATGTTGAGAATAAACATCCTATGTCATGAATATTGTGCTATCACTGCATATATTTAGCATTTCTAGACTCTGGACTAAATGGATTCTAACAACACTTTCAGGAGACCCCCAGAGTATTTCCTGGGCAATTCAGATCAATTTATTCATAGTATACTGTCCTGTTAATTTTTCAGCCTTCTATAGCAAAAATGCAAAGCAGATATATATATATTTTTTCAAAAAAAATTAATGTCTTTTTAAATCATATTTTCTACTTCATTTGGTTTTGGAACATTGGAAAGTAATTGTTCACAAAATATTTGTTAGGTTACTACTGCATTTTTTTATTGCAACAAAAGCATTATACAATGGAATTAAAAAATATAACTGAATGGACACTTAAAATACATCCCATTTTATTGCTACAAAAATGTTTTAGGATCTTTGCTCATGGAAATGGAGACTTTATTTACTATTACTTTAAGGAAAGCAGGAGGGAAGATAAAATAACATTTTCCTAAAAAGTGTGACAAAATATATTCCCCTCCCCAGGGTAAAGAGCATGAAAGCTTTTCTTTTTCAGAGTGGGTGCATGCTCATCCACTTATCTATGCAGCTGCTATACTGTACTTGAATGTAAATCAGTCGTAAAATGCCACAGCGGATTTCTCAGCTGCCTGTCTCCATAGCATGCACGTGCATTATGTATTATATGGTTAATAGTGCATCAGTTCCCTTGTGGAGAATCGGGAACGCTTCAATGTCCTCCTGGAAGAAAGTGTGGAATTATTTCATACACATCCAGCCAGGTCAGGCTGCAGCATGTTCTTGGGACAAATTCCAGCTGAATTAAGGCAGCACTGTGCTGTACAGTGATGCGATAGACACAGAGGTACTTGGGGCATCTTAAATACAGGAGGTAGCATGTCTATATCAACACGGTGCTCTCTGTAGACTACTTAGTCCTGCTAAGAAGCAGGATATAATAGTCCAATATAAATGCTTCAAGATACTTCACAAGTGAGATGATGCATATCTACGTGGTGCTGTGCTCCTGTTCTTCACTTGGGCTGTGCTGTGCCCTGCCAGGGAGGCCTCTGTCTGAAGCCAGCGACCAATAACTTTCGCAAAAACTCTGGGAGCTGGAAAGCATAAAGGAGTCTGCTTTATCAAGCTCCCACAGAGAAGCTCAGTGGTTCACCCAAGACTGGACAGCAAGATGGATGTAATTCTAGGGAAAGAGCCCAGGATGGCCTGGAAGTTTGTTTCCATTGCTCCAGTGCTATCTCAAGGCACAGGACTCAGAGCTGAATGCCACCACAGTGTCTGCACTGCTGCACATGCATATGTGAGGTTTGTGACCATGGGGACACTTGTGCCAGGCTTTAGCTCACTGAGGGAATATATATTCTCCTTTCTGGGCGTGAAGCATTATCTTTGAAGTGGGAGAAAAATACTGGAAGGAACCAGCAGCTCTGGGCAGAATTTAATCAGCCAGGATGCAAAATTACAGAAAGAACTGCTAGCATTTTAGCCTACAAGACACACACAAAATAAAGATGGTGAAGGTGAAACTTAAAGAAGTGTTTTGCTCAGCATTGTACAAAGACAAATGAGAATGAAGGTGAAGAATAAGAATACCAAAGCTTACACCATGTTGCATTGTCCTCCAGATAGTCCTCTGGGAAGCAAGAGGTAAACAGATTCAGGGAACAGAAAAACAAAACAAAACAAAATAAACCACAGGTTATACCAAACAGGCAAGCACAGAAAAGATAACTAATCTTTATAAGCAGTCAATTTTAAATGAGAAATTTTAGATCATGCTCTACAGAAGCAGCTGAACTCAGTGGTTAGAATGATTTAATATATCTGACAGTATTTATCTTACTGAATTTCAGGTGAAATTGCTAGATGCCTAGACTAAGGTTGTCACTTTTTGGCACTTGTAGTAGAAAGATATGAAATGACTTCTGAGAGCTGTTTAAACAGACACTTTAGGATGAGATGAATTGTGTGTTAGAAATATTTGATCTCAATTCAGGTGCCTAAACCTATGTTTAGACACCTGAATGAAGACCTTCATTTCTCTCTGTTAACAGTAAAAACTGCAGTCAACTAGACTTCAAATCTAGATAGGTGGTTATAGATATCTGCACTATGAATCTCTATATTAAATGCTTATGTTACAGTAAGTAGAGAAATAGGGTGGAATCCAGTTACCTAAATATAAAGGCATAGCAAGAATTTAGTAGCTCTAAGGTAATCCATCCTACTTCCAGCAAGGTCTCCTGTAACTTTGCTTTTACATTTACACATCTTGAAGACAGTAGCATTAAGTGACTATGTTTATGCAGCTGATTTCCACCCAGAGGGTCCTGCAGAGAACAGCTGGAGCTCAGTCCTATTCTCCCACTTGGATGCCACATACTAGGCATCCTCTAGGGTCTTCTCCCTCATGTTCAACTGCCAGTCCAGGAAGGCATGAACATCCCAAATTATTGTCATATCTGCCAGCTCTATTAGATGTCTTAGACACTCTGAGGCATCTTTACATATCTACATGTGGATATCTCAGTTGAACTTTTCATTTCCCAATCTGTGAGAGGTATCTGTCACAGGTTGGGGTGAATCACTCTCCAAAGATGCGTGTCTCTCTCCATTGACTTCAGAAAGAGCCCGACTTTTAGGCTCTGTGATGTGAAGATGTGGTTGAATTGCTTGAGCACAGGTATCTTGAATTGCTTGAGGTGCTGAAGTGTGTTCTACCCAGCTCCCCACTGCTGCTCCAGAAGTGTATAGGTCTCCTTTAGTCCTGTGCCATATCTGCTGGTGCCATGTTTCAGATACTCCAGGATGTCTCAGATGGTGCTTTACAGCCATACTTAGACAACTCTCTTAAGCTCTATATAACTTCCTAAATACATCTCATGCATTTTAAACTAATTATACCTGCTTTTAGGGGAGAGATATATATATATTTACATTTCTCACATTTTATTTTGATCTATTTCTTATTAATTAAGCCTTACTGATTTCAGCTACGACAATAACACAAGGAAACCACTTTCCCTTCTCCTGGGATGGAATAGCTGGATTAATCACACAAGTTCAGGAAAGGATGAAGGAGAACTTCCTCAGATGGGCTCAGTACTCAGTGATTTCAGTGTAGGCTTCTTATGAGGGCTGCTTTATGCAACATACCTGATAAAACATGCTTGAATTAAGCTTATAAATAGGGATAAGGGCAAGATTCAAATAAATGGTTCAGATCTGCTATATAGTTGTATAAGATTGAGATGCAGAGGAAATATTTTCTAAACTTGGTGTCTTCTGAGACCATGCTGTCAAAGACAGATGAAAGCAGAATTGTTTGTCACTTCCTTTGAAGTTTACATAGCTGCACTTTTGGACTTTGAGATGACAGTTTAAAGTTAAGTGGTCTGACTGTGTTTTATAAATACAAACTCCAGAGCAGACTTCTAAAAGCATTAATGTAACACTGAACAGTCAGCTGACTCACAAAGATTTGTTTCTTCTAATAATCAAATGGGGCTTTAACTGTTTGATACTGCTTTCAAAATACTAATATTGCTGTGTTTGTATTATGCAAGCAACACAAAATGATCACTGCACAGACTGGAAAACTGCTGTGAATGGGGTTCTCCTTACATTCTGTTAGCAATGAAAGCATTAGGAGGATCTAAATGAAGCTGGTCCTCCAGGCTCTGTCTGTAGTTAATGAAGAGAGATACACAATTCAGGCAATGATTCAGCACATTAAATGCTAAGGATCTAATGTAGTCAGGTTGAATGGTGTTCCTGTGAGGCAGGAGTGCAGCATTTATATCCTTCTGGATAAAATTACCTAAGTTGGTGTGAGATTCAAGCAGCGACCTTTCCCAAGTGCTGCTAAGGGATTATGGCTCTGACACTTGGCCTGCTCTAATCCACATAAAGAGCCTTTTCTCACTCCAGCTGAGGTCAGTGGTCATCTCTAACTTAGATTGTTGGTCTCAGACCAAAAGGACATAACATGTGCATCACTGCTGTTTGGAGATGGATTTGATACCAATGCTCATCACTAACAGACCATAAATAGTTATAATTTTAAATATCATCATCAAGTCAAACAAATAGGTATTTGGCTTGAACACTTCTGAAATAATGCACAAACAAACCCAGTTAAATTACACTGAGACAAGTTCACCTCTGAAAGTCTGCAAGTTATGAAGAGTTATAAAGGATTATCTGCATTAGCAAGTTTCATTAAAGCCTTTAAAGGCTGGCAGCATGTGATGCTCCCCTGCTTCATTCAGGATGCTGCTCGGTGTTTTGAAAGCTTGTAGTTTAAAAGGGATATTACTGTGTTTAGAAGTATTCTTCTTATGTCATTATGAAATATTTCTAAACCCCATCTTTTTCATTGCAAAAATGATTGAACTATTCTTACAACATAAGAGTAATCCAAGCTGAATTGTGCTACAAGTCTTCCTTTTTATGCTCTTCCTCTCACTTCATCTGTTTGCAACCTTTAGTTTTGATCCTTTTAGGATAACCAGGCTATTTCCAGAAGAGCAGGAAACTAACAAATGTTGCTTTTTGCTGCAGGGTAATCCCATTTCTTGACTTTAAATGCCATGTTATTTTCAAGATGAGTTGCCATGAGTATTGACAGAATGCAGTAGCTAGATAGAATACAACATGGATAGAGGTGATTGGAAAGACTTGGCACTCTGGAAGACAACTGCGATTGTCAAAGGAATTTGCTGAATGATGGTGGCAAGAAGATACCCACGTCCTTATCTGAACTACTATATTTGGGTTCCCGCTCGGTGATTTAAGATGCTTACTGGAGAAACCTCTAGACATTTTAGGCTCGTGATCAGAACCATAGCAAAACATTTTGGTGCCCTCTTGCAGACAGCGTCTGCCTGGCACCCAGTGGGAGTGCAGCTCACAAAGACCTCATACCCTCAGCTACTGGTAGCTGTTACCAGCTGGGTGCTCCTCTCCACTCACTCTTGCTACAGTACTAAGCACGAGTTTCTTCGGTAAGAAAGACCAATGCTGTGCAAGTGTTCATCAATAAGCTTGGCAAGAGGAGGGCATGTGGTGCAGTCTATTTTGATTCAGATGCTTTACACCTCTAATTCTGCTCATTGGCTTTACCTTGAGATGATTGCTGAGATAGCAATAACAGCTATAATAATTAGCCTGCTGTAGATCTAGAGAAGTATAAATAGCAGGAACATCGAAGTCTGAAATGTGAATCAAATGCCTGGTAGCAAATGAAATAGTCTTATGTTAAAGTCTTGGTGTCAAAATGATTGAATAAATAAAGCAAGATTAATGATCGCTGAAGTTTTAGCTGATAAAAATCAATTTTTGAGACAGATGGAAATAAAGTAGTGGTAATTTCATAATTAAGTAAAGAAGTGGAACAAATCAATGTGGCTTTGCAAGTGTATGCTAAAGAACTAGCTGCTAAAAATTACTTCAGTGCATAAAAAGACTTTTTATAAAAACAAATAATCAAATATTGCTGTAGATTGCTTTTCAAAGAGCATTTATACTGCAAAGTACCTGATGTGGCTCATCTGTTTTTTGACCTCCAGGAAGTAGCTTCTTCTTTTCTAGCATTTCTAAAACATAAAACCTGAGTCATATTGTTCTCCTACAATGCAATTCTGTACCATTTCCAATGGAGAAAAAAGGATTTACTGAATGATGGAACAGCTGGCATAGAAGATAGGGCGATTATGAAATTATGTAAAAAAAATTGTCAGGAGATTACTACTCTACTATATTACCAACTCATTCCTACTCATTTGAAAATAGAATATATTTTGCCTTACCAGCCTATCCAAACTTGTGCCAGCAGCAGTTGTAGGTCGCTCCTCTGGGTTATATGGTCTAAACCGGGTATTGAAATTTTCAGGAACAGAACGGGAAGATCTCAGGGCAGGTGCTGGTTTAGGTTGGCCACATCCTTGGAAAACCTGAAAAGACATTTTAGGTTAAAGAAAAAGAAAAAAAAAAAAAAAGAAAAAAAGAAAGGAAGCTGGTATTTTATAGTCTCTTTATACTGTCTTTCATATATTTGAGACCAGCTTTGATTGACATTGATAATAGTGAATTGAGTACTTGCCCTGCATTAAAACTCAAGTTACTAATTAAGCATTATTAATTGCTTGGTGAAGGTATAAAACCAGATAGGGACCTTAAAACACCCATAATTTAGGAAGGTGATTATTGTAAGTATGTAACGTCTGAAAGCATTTTAATTGATGTCTTTCCAGGAACAGAAATGAGCAAAAAGAAGTCCTTTATGTCAGAACTTAATTCATAACTGTTTTAGTTTTTGTTAAAATGTGGTATTTATCCAGAATCACAGCTCATTCATAATCCCTACCCCCAGATATTCCTACCTTGTAATGTTTTTTTTTAGTCTCAGAGAAAAGGTCAATGATGAAATAGGTTTATAACTGGATAACTTTCTTATTGCATACCAATCTCTCCCTAGAAGAGAGGTGAGGCATATTGAGTGGACAATATCAAGAATGATTTCCTGCTGGTGTGTTTTCTAGGTATAAAAAACTACTGGTCAGATTTGCAATTTTTCATATACTTCCATCTGGAAAAATGTTTCAGTAGCATATATCTGGTGGCTACTAAAGGACTTAGAGGACACTGTTGACTATTAGATATTAAGTGTATATCCCAGAGGAACTGTCACAGAAGTTGCTCAGCTGAAAAGAGGTAGAATATTCAGAGTTAAAGATTTCAAGTGCTTTCATGATGAAGGATCCTACTGTTTGCCTTCATACCAACTTTTTCAGTTCCGGAATAATTGTATTTTGGTTGTTTCAGCCTTTTGCCTCCATTCAGAAGAAAGAATAAAAAAAAATATAAGATATATTTTACAAAACCCTAATTCCAGGCACAAATTATCAATCTGAATGACCTTTGTGGAGGTGAAAACTTCTGTGCAGGTGTTGTGTATTGTTTGTAGGACCATGTTACTCCTTTTTGTAGGGACAATAGCATAACAAGCTCACAAGCTATGTTGTGAGCCAGTTATCAAACAGACTCATGTTTTACTTAGATTTTCATGTTTGACTTAGATTTTCAGTCTTGAGTTGTTCTGTCCTGAAGTAGCCATGGATGGTGTGACTTTTTTTGCTTTTAGGATACATTAAAATTGTCTCTTAGGTTTCCTGATGTTAATTTAGAGGACCCAAATGATTCAAAAGTTGCTGAAAGAAACTTATTCATGCTAAATTTATGTTCAATCATTGGGTCTATTTTGGCTCAAAATCTAGCAAGTCAGCTGTTGTATTGGCCATTGGGATGGGACACTGCTTGGTCTGTAAGGATTTTTAAGAGTTTCTAGCCTCCCTATTCATGAGGACTGATGGACAACAAATTAATTTCAACCAGGGGAGATGATTTTTAGCTTGTAAAGTTCTCAGTTTTTCAGCAGGTAAGGTTCTTATTTTTCCTCTGTGAATATAATTCAACTAAAATGAATATTTGGGATATATACATGGTTCTATAAGATACTTATTTTAAAGGGCCAAATACACATATTTGGGGCATCAGTTATATTTACAAAAAATATATCCATATTTCTTCTGACCAAAGAGAAGTTATGCACAGGAAATAATCATTTATTTAGAAACAATAATTTATTTACATATCTATGAAATCCCAACTAGACAATTAAGCAATCAGGTTCTTGTTTACAAAGACAATTGCCAATTATCCAAAATGTGCAACTTGACTCTTAGGGGAAAAGAAAGTTAAAGTACTGAATCTTCCTAAATTCCAGAGTGTGACTGTTAGGCTAATTCTATGACTGTGTGGAGTAACTGTCAGCCTACATAATTTATATTTTATCTTTCTTATGCCATACTGAAAAAAAACCCCAACATAGACTATGTGGCATTTAGCTTCATACAAAGGTTTATAGAAAATATATATGAACAAATTTACGTACAGTAGACAATAATAGAGATGGAAATTAATAGCAGAATCATGGCAGAAGAATTAATCTGTTTTTCACATGACCTCACAGAAGTGTAGTGAGGATACAATATTCAGTAACTAAATTTTGAGCTGCAAAAGAGATATTCCCTAATCTGCATCTGGGTATTAACTGACAGAACAGGAAGTGTAAAGCTGATACCTGAAATTAACAGATGCTTCCTAAGAATCAGCACATGAAATACTTTCTTTGCAATGCTACTCAGATACTGAGCAATTTCTGGAAAAATAGTCAAGTGTTTCGTTACACATGCTGTGAATCAAGAGCATAAATCCACTCTCTCTTTTATATATAATAGGTGCAGTCCATTTCATCTGAATTTAGAGAAGGTTTTACATTTGAAGTTAAGAAACCTAAAATTAAGTATGTACATGGAAGTGTCTATATTTAAGCTAAACAGATAAGCTTCCATTTTAGGCTGTGGAAATCTAAAACTCTCTTCAGTTGCTCTCATATCAGCAACTATAATAGTTTGTGATGGCCTAGGATATTTGAGACGCCTGTTAAGACTGTCTTAAGACAAGGCCATTCCTCACTAACTGCAGCTAAAGCTTAAATGGGATATCCTAGTGTGACACAAAGGGCACTGGACCTATATGGTCAGAGATATGAACCAAGCCATGAGATCAAGTCAACAGAGTTAGTGAAGAATTACATCTATGGAGCTGACTAAATGGCAGCAGCTACTTCAGGACTAGGACTTAGATTAAGTCCTAAGACTAAGTCCTCTTCCCAGAAGAACTCAAAGTTTTGAATCCTGGCAGATAGAGTTTGTTCTCTATGAAGCCTTGAGTCACTGTTATTTAGACATGTGTTAGTGCTCAGTGTTCCCTATTGAGTGTTTATATAACTCTGCTCCATTGACTCCCTCATCTGCAGATAGAATGGCATTGATTTTTTCCTGAAATGCCATTATATTTTTTTCCTGCGCAGAGCTAAGGAAAGGACACCGATAAATGAAGAGGTTTTGTTAATACGAAACTCAGAGGCTATTTTAAGAAGAACCTTGGATGTAGTCTTATGAAGATTTCCTCCTTATAAATAATGCATATGTAGTCTGCTATGTCATGGAGCTCATTCATCCTTTTAGCTGAAGTAACTGGTGAAAAGGAACATATATCTATCTATTGGTTAAAATGGCACATCCATCAGCTCAGATAAAAGTAGATTTGGTACTTACTAAGGGAGACACAGTTTTGGAATATCCTTTTTCCACAAAAGTGGAAAAATCTTGTCATGGCAGGCAAATGACACTTAGAGCAGCCAAACATATCTGTCTAGAATCAGACTGTTTAAAATGCAGAAAATAGTCCAGTATGTTGTGTTTTGAATGGCAAAGAAGACGCAATTATGCTGATGTTACCAGATTAGGAATTGCCTACATTTTGAAGAAAAACATATTTTATAACATTTTTTCTGCTGTTTTTTTTTTGAGATTTTTCTCCACTTCTTTGTGAAGGAGCTACCTCTGCAGACATCAACTAATAAACATTCATATTGTTAAAATAAGAACAGATGTAGGATTTCTTTTTGGCTGCAAGAAGGAATCAAAGGTAATGGTTCTGACAGTCTTATGGGAAGATTGTGAAGGTCCCCAAAGCATGTTTGTTGTAACCAAGATTGAAATGAGTGTTTATATGTTATGACTCTCTGCATATGACTGCCTGAATTTCCACAGGGAGAGGATAATACGAATAAGGTAAATATATACTATGAGTAAGTCTTGAATATGAATTGAACCATGGAAACATGATACGGGATATGAAACTTTTACCTGAGAACTAATCAAGCTGTTGCTGAGCACTGAGTTTGGCACTATAATGTTCAAATATCAAGGAGGTGTCAGTGGTGAATAACAAAGAGATTTTAATAAATAAGATAACTTGTCTCAGATATGATCAGGAGAAACCCAGGGTAAATTTTCTGCAACCTGACTTCTACCGGAGGCGACCCTTAGGTAACACCACTCAAGTCTGGGTAGATGGAAACTGTAAAGCCTACTCTTAAAAAAAGTGATGATGGCTTGGGAGGCATCTCAGGAAGACCAGACTGATTTTGTAGCCTGTGTGGGTTGGTTTGCAGAAGGTACTCTGTCAGAATGGCTGCAGATATTAGATGATGAATCTATGGAAAATGGTTTTTATGCTCTTCAGTCCTTGCATTTTTTTGAAAAAGGGAAACTCGTGTCTGATTCAGAGCATGTAGACACCTCTAGCAGAAAGACCTTGGGGTCTGACTTTCTAGACCATTGCTCCTTTCTGAAAAGCATCTCCAGATATTGTAACTGTCAGGAATATGACTTTCCCTGAGGCAAAACAGGACCTTGTGTGGCTGTCATTCAGAGACATGACAGGTGAGCGGCCTATGGAGCCTAGAGATTTGTGGTCAGACTTTCTAGACATCAGTGCTGAGTATAGACTGCAGAGAAATAGCAAGAAAACAAGAGAAAGATTCCAACCTGAGGATGAATTGGAGGATATTAACATAATACTAGCACCTGGCTCATGTGAACTGTGCTAAAAGAATCAAGCACAACCAGTACACAAACAAGAAAAGTTAATGACCTAGGAACAGAAATGCTCCCTTTTATGCAGGCTGAATCTGTATGTCCTTGGTTGAAGGTACAAAGACAGAAGAAGTACACGTGGCACTTCTGTAACTCTCTGCCTCAATATTGATGTGCACCCATCAAGAATGGAAGACAGAAGATTTGTGTCTTCTAAGGAGATGAAAGACAAGGCATGAACTCAAGCAATAAGCCCTGACTGTCTGCACTGATTAATTGTTAACTCATTGGCTTTTTCTTGGACTGCTCCAGCTTGCTCTTGGCAGAATGAAACAGCTCCAGAGAAGGTTGCTCTTAGCAGTACAGAAATGAATCAGGCTGTGACACTTTGGCCTCAAGATCAGGCACTGTTGCTTGTTTCCCTTTTATTTATTAGTATAATTGTAACCATGCAGACTATTTCTCAGAAGAATAGTGCTGAATAGGAGGTGCATATTTATAGGAAAAGGATACTGGTCAAAACCTTCAGTATTACATCAATTGAAGAATGGAGGGACAAACCATAAAAATGGAGACTTAGTAAATTCATGATGTATTTTTCTGCTGATGTCTTAAATTGAAGACTTCATCATTCACTTAAGAGCAGGCATTCTTACTTATTTTTATACACTTACTGTGTTGGAAAGTATATATTTTTGCTCACTTAATTCTGCCTCCATATGCACAGTAATGTACAGTCAATGAGTTATATCAAACATCTATTTTTCTCAAATAAATTTCAATAAATAATTGCAGCTGTTATAATACAAAATATCATTTTTGTGCTAAAAAGACAAATTGATAGTACCATTTAATATGAATTACTTTTGGAATAGGGCAATTTTATATAAGTATTTGAAATGGGACAGGGATGGATTTTGGATTAAATGAACTCTGGGTATTCTGCCCACAAAGAGGATGGGATTAGCGAGAAGTCCTTGAGGAAGAAAATGTTCATTTTCATTTGTTCCATTCCTTTTAAAACATTATACAAAATTGCCCCAAATTCTATGGAATATAACACAGAGCGTCTTCCTAGATGCCAGCCAGAGTTTTAGGTTAAAAAAACTGCATGTCAGTGGTGAAGAGTAATCTACATGTATGTGGGTGTTGCAGGCATAACGTTATTAGTAAATCATCATTTTCCCATTGTAAAACATGCTGACTGACTTACAAAAAAGTGAAAAAGAAAAAATAATTGCGATTCCTAGTCACCACATTTTCAGTGGGTACAAGCAAATGCAAGATAGAAAATTGTTTGGAAAAGAGAAAATAGCATGATTTTGAGACTCTGCCTGAAGCTTTCTGAGCAGCATCTCAGAATAATTGACAAGCGTGGCTTTTCTCCTACATTAGGTCTGCAATTGCATTCCATGCACCCCATTACATCTGGCAAGGTATCTGTCATTTTCACTGAAGCTCTTAGTGGTCAGTATGTATAAGGGGGAAAAATTAGACAACAGATAACTGATTTGTAATCTGCTTGTATATAATGTCTACGGATCTGACATGACAGGAGAATGCAGCTCTAAACCCAAAGTCTTTTCCTTTTTACACTTTTCTTTCAGAATACAGCATTTTCATTTGTTAGGACCTTAAAAAACATGCATATAACCTAGGAAACAAGGAAATCACATTTCAGGAGAATAATGGTCTACACAGAAATATGAAATGGCCCCTCAAGGATAGACAGCTCTGTTATCTATAAACATAATAAAATAAATTTCACTGATATAATTTTGTTTCTGTTTCTCAAGATTTAAAAAAAAAATGTCTAAGGTTTCTCTTAGAAGAACTTTACATTGCAAATGGAATTGCCGTGATTTATTAAACTTTACAGCAAATAAAATACCTTTGAGGGACAGGAGAAAAAGTCTGCTCTGCTACAAATGAATAGTGAAATGAGCTTGTGCCAAGATGTCATTGGACTCTGGGAGGGGATGCAGCTTCCCAACTAATGGAAAAACTGTGAGAACCAAGCAAGTAAAAAGAAAAATGAAATACACCTGAGCCACGGGTGAGTTTTTAGTGAAAATATTTTTTCTTTCCTTTTTTTTTTTTGAGGTAAGGGCTGAGTTTGCTGAAGCTAGTCTGTAATTCCCCAAATATTTGAGAGAATTCAGCTGTTAAATGCTTTGATTGCTGCTGCCAGAACAAAGTCTCATAGCACAGGATGTAGACTGCTTTTAAAATCTGAGTAACTTCATCTAAGTTGAAAGGAAAAAGCATCTTGAAGGAAATCCTTAGCAACCTGCAGCCCTGAGGTCATAAAAAGTATCTAATTTTGGGTTGGCAGGAAGAATATTAACCTCAGTCTCCTGCCTCTTGTCCCCACATTTTTCCCAGCTACGGCAGCTTCCTTCCAAGCAATGGAAATTCACTGGCTCGGATGGCAGTCTAGCCAGTACCTAACTGACTACTGGGAGAACAATGGGAGGTAGAAACTCCTAATGCAGACAATCTGGCAAACTGTTGACTTTAGATTTTGAGTCACAGGGCACAAAAGTATATAAAGGAAAAGCCATTAATTGCTGACTGTTGGCCCAACAGCACCTGCTACTGAATTCGAAGGCTCTTATTAACATGTAGTTCAGAGGTGGTGGTGAACTCTGTATACACAGACACACTAAAAATGGAAAGGAGGAAGGTGGTATCATCAACTCTATTTATCTTTCTGTCAGAATCCAGACAAAACTGAGGTCTGGTAATCAGAGACTGTCCAGTGTAATGATATTTCCCTTGAGTGGCTATTAAAGGAGGTTAAATGGAACATTTTGTGTATTCACCTCAAACAGATTGTACTTCAGTCTGACCTAGACAGATCAAAATGTGTTTGGAAGTTAATATGGAGAATCACAGATGAGACACGAGCCAAAATTACCAGTTGTACACTAGGATATTGCTTACTGCTTATTTTCAGCACTCTCTGTTTTTGTTAAATCTCTTACACTATTAATTTGGAGTTCACTAAATAGTACCTTTCTCCCTGCTACTCTCTTTTGAACAATTAAAGCTTGTTTACCTAGATGAAGGATTCAAAGGCATCCTGGTGAACTGTTATATGAGGAATTTCTAGTGGGCTGGACAATCTTTCTTAATCTCTGGACAGAAAAATGGTCGAGGATGTTTTGCCCCCTGCTTGTGACATTCAGCAATAGAGAAGACATGACTCACACAGTACCTTTGCTGACACCTGCATGCTGTTTTCTTGCATGTTCATGATGGCTTCAGAAATCTTGACGTCAATAGGATCCATGACTGATTCAATGTTGAATGGTCCCTCTAATCTCTCCGCTACCAGAAGCATAGCATCTGTTAAAACACAAAGCAGCCACTCCCTTAAAGAAGGGATACCTTGGGGTGCCTCGGGCAGACCAGTGTTGCCAGCCTGAAGCGTGGGTACTGAGTGCTCTTGAGCGGGAGCCTGTGGGGACACATGGCAGCAGCACCATGAAGCCAGCAGGGCAGCTTCCCAGCTGTCAAAAATACCTTCCCTTACTGCTGCCACCACAGAAAGAGGAAGAAAGACTGTAAGTTAGTTTAATAATAGTTGTCATAGTATTATTGAGCTTTTACACAGCATCACACCACTCGGAGCAGCCAGTGCTCTGGAGTGTACTTATGTGGTCTCCTTCCCGAGAAAAAGCAAGATAATAGAAATGGATCCCTGGGGTATGTTCTTAGAGTTTCTGTGAGATGATGAAAACTTTGATATGATATATCAGGGTGTTATAATTAAAGCAGCTGTTCTTTCTGTCCTTAATGATCTCATTTTCTTGCAATATGAACAGCAGATGAATATTGGATTTCTGCCATAGCATATAGGTATAAACCATGTTTGCCTTGCTACCTTTTCAAAACATGGTTGAAAGTTATATGTAGAATCATATATTCTTTTACGTTCTGGATTTCAAAGACAATTGTTTGCTTAATTTATATTAGAGCCTCCCTCCAAAATAATTTTAATCTTTTTGCTCATTAACAAGTGAAAACCAAACAACTGAACAAAAATTAATAACAGTAAAAAGGGTTTTGCTGTACATCACATATGCTTGTCTACGCACAGACACAGATTCATCACAATTTCTCTGGCAATAGTCATGTGAAAAACTGTATTTATACTACACCTTTGAACATCATATTTGATCCTTGCCTTATATGCTAGTGCTTAAAATTTTCAGCAACTAATTACTTTTAAACAGATGCCACTTGCAATTTTAACACGATAAACAAAAATCTGCACACACACTCTTCTTTATTCCTCAGACTTAGGCTCTAAAAGTTACTAGCAAGACTTCCTTCCAAAAGATACCCCATGTGTGCTGTGCTGTTTTAAGCACCAGTCCCAGGGTAGCTATGTGGAGAAGGCATGGAGCCCCCATAGACCTGACAGCAGTATTTGTTAGCTCTGCACTTGGCTGTGGAGTCCCAGGGCTTCAGTTTCAGCCTGCATGGCCATCTTCTCCATCCCCACAGAAGCTCATGTGTCTGCATGTATGGGACGAAGAGGCTGGCATCTCATCATAGCAGTAAGACACAGACTGGCATGCACAGCCTGACCTGGGGGCTATAATATGTTGTTTATATGCAGTCAATGCATTCCTAAAACTCCCACTGAAACTGAAATTACTTGGCATGTAGTACCTAAGAACTTTTGTGAATTTGGGTCACAGTCCTTTTAGGCTGGAAAGAGTTTAATGTCAGTTATTTGGAGTGGGGTGTATATAGCACTTGTTGCTAACTGTGAGAAATGATGAGATGATGATAGGAATTTGGTTTCAAACAGAAGTGCTATTTTGCCTGTATATTATTTTAAAATTCTTTATTTTAAACTCTTTCCAGCTGGAAAGTTGGTGAAAACAGTACCTAGATCTGATAGAGGAAACAAGAGTTTTCATATATACAAACACACACATACACATGCATATACACACACACTTATCAAGATTCTTGCAATAAATTAGCAATCTCTCTACATGCAAATATAATTTGTTAAGTGTGGACTAGTATAAAGGATTTTCTTCCTCACATATTTGGGGTGACTTGTATAAAACATTTATTCCTTAGCACACTGTGAGCTATGTGATCAGCCTAAAACAGAGCTGCCACAACCAGTACTAGGCATTGTTAAGGTACAGATTTTACTGGCTGGATTTTGGTGGATTAGGTCAGGATTAGGGTTAAGATTAGATTCAATGCCACAAGGTTTTGGTTATTTGTTTTTTTGTTTGCTTGATTCATAGCTTCTGTCTGACTGCTGTTTTCCTTCTATCCTTTCTCTAATCATCATGTTGTTCCTAATACTAAGTTAAACCTATCCAGAATATATCTGACAGGCCTATACTGACAGAAGGCTTGAAGAGCAACACAGTCATATTATCACCAGTATGCAGGACCCTTGGGAACGTAATCACTACAGTAGTTAACTATCTTCTATCTATTGATTTTTTGAGTTAGCCCTAAGATTAAATTTCAGACTGAATTCCCTATTCTTAATATTGATCTCTAGGAAAAAAAAAACCAACCCAAAATAAGCCAACAAAACCAAAAACCATAGTGTGTTGTCTTATGGTGAATTCCTCCTTTGGAAAATATTTCTTCAACTCCATTAGTTGCATCCTCTTGTTTGCCAACCCTAACTCTAAACCTCATTACTCACTTGCACAATTCTGTGTGAACACATAAAATACATATGCACCAGGTATCCTATGCAATTGATGAAATAAAAGCTGTCAGGTTGAATACAGTTATAATTAGATAAAATGAGATTTATGACAAGACAGTTAAAATGATGTAATGGTCCTCCCCAGGCTGTAGTTCTTCATATCTATAAGCATATAAGAGCACAACACTGTTGTCCCTGGTCTTTTTTTTTTTCTCTTCATACTGTGATGAATATTATTACAGAAGAAAATCTATATGCCTTAGTCTTGAAATTTTAATTCTCAAGAACAGACTCTTGAACTAAAAGAAAGCCTAATTCAGTGTGGTGGGACTCTTTAGGTTTAATAATTCCTCGGGCAGCATAAATAGTAGATATTTGGAGATTAATTATTGTTTGTGCTCTAAAAATCTGAAAACTCATTGATTAATTGACTACCTGTTTTTTATGTCATTAGTACGCTTGGTCTGTATTGTTCAATTACAAGTGTTCTTTATATTTACATTTTCTGCATTTTTCAAAACCTGCTTTACTTAAGCTAAGTACATGTCTTCCCTCTCCATATACTACAGCACTTGGCAAAAAGCTGGCATCTAGCTGCTGGGTGAGTGGATTGAGAACTCAGTTTAGGTAAGTCATTCTTGCACGGTGCATTTGTTAGTGACTTGGAAACATTAAACACGACTAATTGCTCACTTAAGGACACAGGCTTGCAAAACAGTCCTGAGAAAGTGCAGAACATATGGCACACTCGATTTACTGTCAGTGCTACGGCTCTCGACCTCTCCTGCTAGATGTGTTGCTCAAAACAAGAAATGGGACCTTCCTGATGCAGTAAAAAAAACTGGAGTCCCAGGGTGTAGTTCCAAAGTCCCCCAGACGTCTCTGCTGGCAGAGCACAGCAGCACTGTTTACCTACTCCCATGTCCAAGAACTATCATAGGTATTTGACAGTGGCTCTTAGAAGGACATTGTTTCATTTTAAGGAATATATTAGAAAGAGATACTGCAGAAAATTTTGTTTATGTCACAGAGCTGGTTTGTTGGTTTTTTTTTGAGTTTTATAGGTGCCATTTTAATGAGAAGCAATAGGACAAAGCTGATCATCATGTTAAGTGATTTATTATATAACTTAAAAATTCAGAAGACCACGTGTGCATTTCAAGGTACAATGAATGATTTTTTGAACCCTGCACATCTCCAGGAAAAATAATGGATAGATTAATAATAGAAATACACGAAAATCTGTCTTTTGTTTGCTACGAAATGCATCAAGCCACTGTTGTTTTGACTTATCTTGATACCCAAGTGATGTCTTCCTGTTCATGTTACATTTCCTTCAAGGCAAGTTTCTAGAAAACTTCCTAGTAAATCCCAGATTGCAACAAAAGGAGCAGGGACAAGGATAAAGATTTATGAGACATCTGACACATGAAAAAAACCCAAAACTAGACTGAAATACAAAGCTCCTGTAAAAAACAATCAGTGCCTCCTTTTTCTTGTCACCTTTCTATCATCAAGAAAATGTGAGGAAGGTCTAATAGGGAAGACTCAGGGAGCTGAAAAGGGAAGGCATTTTTTGGATTTGTGTTTGGCTGTGATACCAGTCTTTCCTTTCATGAACACTTTGTTATTCTTCTACTTTTAAATTGTCACTGAGATGACATCAGCAGCTTAGGTTTCCCCAGGGAAATCCAGAAAAGCATCAGTGGATGAAATCTCTAAAAAGTTTCTTCAGAGAGACAAAGAATAGTAAAATTCTAAATTGCATGTCCTTCACAAAATTGTAAGGTATATTTACTTTTGGGGAAAAAGGAAGTTTTTATCTTAAATTTCCTATCAGGAGGTTTCTATTCTTTCTAGTCTCATATGTGTGGTCTAATACCTATTTTTGGGAACTGCAAACTGCTTGTTCACATAGTTGCTTGTGAAAGAATGTAAGGATACATTTTTATTTGGGAAGCTTCAAAGGATTAGTCTGTGGGAAAGCCCATTGACTGCAGAAGAAGAAATCAGTTCTAACATATTGAGCAACATACTGTAGTTGACTATGACCTTGAGTGTGGCAATGTTTGTTTTGGAAAACGATATGACTGGTAATATGCTGGGCTGCAAAGCAGTGCTGATGTGGTAGCTTCCCAGTGTTCTGACCAAGGGCGAGAGGAGGCAGGAGTCTGGGTTGTTACTACATCATCTAGGCAAAACTCAGTTTTCCATCATGGTACTACGTATAAATAGTGGTCATAAAATCCTTAGAGCGTTAAATGGTAAATTAATGAAACAAAATAAAAAATAAAAATTGAAAAGTGACATATGGGTACATACTGACTTTTTAGGAATAGTGGAAATACATCCCTGTAATACTCTGCTAAAACTTTTACTTCTACATTATGATTTACAAAAAAAATCAGGAAAAGGAAAGTAAAAATCCACCTCACATTTAATGAGGTTATAAGTCTTTTCTCAGGAAGTCAGGGCAAGGCATGGCAGTAATGCCAAAAGTGGTATTTTTCTTAGGGTCCACAGTCCCCTTTTCACATTATTATTCATGAGAATACTATACAGATCTATTCTGATGAGACTTAATTGACAGGTTTCCTGTCTGTCATTAAGATCCACATATGTATTGTCATAAACCATGGTAATTCTCCACGTCCTGCAATTTTTTATTTTTTTTTGTGGGG
>VWZY01005698.1:0-19523 GCA_013399075.1 Chloroceryle aenea | reverse complement strand
GGGGGGGGGGGTGAGAGAAGGTATGTTTCATAAGACTCATGTCTGCACCTGTGTAAAGGGGTTCTCAGTATTCCTTATTTTGATATTCAGTTATCAATATCCAGCTAAGCTTATCTGTGAAGGTATGCTGGCAAATGACTTGTCCTTGCTGGAGGTTTAGGTAAGTGAGTAAAGCAGGAAAAACTGCTGGACACAGTGTGAGATTTTCCTGGAGGCAACAAGGAGCAGAGCAGGCAGCTAAACAAAAGTCACAGCTCTGTGATTAGTGTCAGAGTTCCAAAACAGGGAGCAATGGGGAAGAAGTACCTGGGGTGGGTTGTCCGCATGAGAGAAACCAAGGGCAAAGGAAGAGATGGATTAAGGTGAGTTGAAGAACAAGCATGGGAAAATGGGGAGAAGAGGGCATATGAAAAAGGCCATCCACTTGGAAACACTGCTTGTCAGCAGACTTGCTGTCTCCCTGATCACAGTAGTCTGCTTTATATTCTTATTAAGCTCTATTCCTAAGAATACAATTTCCAGAAATTCCTAATTTTCTGGTTGAAAACATTAGTGTGGGTGTGCAGTGTATTCTCCGTGTGTGTGTGTGTGTGTGTGTGTATAATGTCCTGTTAGCAAACTTCAAGCTGGACTATGTGGCAGGCCAGCAGCTGGAAAGACCCAAAGTCTACGCCAGACACTTGGTGAAGGGTCCAGATCTGGGTGGACAGTATGGATGGACAGTTTTGAGGTTTAACCTATGGTTCAAGGGAGCTGCTTCAATATGTGTGTGCAAATGTGAATAAAGAGGTCTGCCTGTATGCCCCTAGTGAACTGCTGCTGTGGCAGAATCCAATCCTGATCTGTGTAGCAGAACTGTTTTCGGAGAAAATATGGGCAATGGGCAAGGCAAAAGTTGGATGCTGTACAAAATTCAGTTCAGTCTTAAATGCCTTCTAAAGCATTTTCTAACATTTCATGACAGTCTGACAAGGATCCATTCACCCTCCCAGTCCATCTGAGCTGATTGTTAATGTAGCTCTTCCTGGAGGACGGAGTTTTTCAAAGGAACAGTGAAGAACACAGTCTTGTGTAATACATTCACGTAATACATGTTAGCTTTCAAATATGATACAAGTCATAATCTAACATTCTGCAGTCTTGAATTAGAATTACTGGAGGGTGTAATAGCGACCAGCCAAAGTGTGGGTAACAGCAGGACATGTTAAAGTTCATTGTTTATTCCAATACAGGAAGGGGGGGATGTAAAATATGAAACTAGAGGATCACATTTTATTAATTTCTTAATGTTACAATAAGGATACTTTGCTAATCCCAAGAGCATGTGGCAAATTCCTTAGTGTTGCCATGACTATTGGAGAACATCTGGATGCTCCTCTGTCACTTCAGTAAATTCAGCCATTTTTCTTCCTCATCAAATAAAACTTTTGCTTGTGTTTTATGCAGGAAACTACAATTGCTGTTAAGATATGAAATACATATTTCCCAGATATCCATGCCAGATTTTTGAATAGACATCCTATGAGTAACATCTTTCCTGCTACTTTGTCACTAAGCTGACTTTATGCGTTTCCTTGCCATAAATAAACAATGAGCCTATGGACAGCTTTGATGGCATGAATCCATCCCAATGGTATGGCTCTTAGGGAGGTGTCACACACAGTTGCACAGACAAAATTGATTTTTGCCTTTCATCTTATTGATTAATATGGAAATGTACTGTGGATATCTCATTGTGTTTAAAAGCCTGCAACTATGCAGAGAATTCTAAGATGCCTAACAGCATTTTCTGTCAGTGAGCTCCAATGCAGCAAATAAAAATGTTGGTTTGTTTCCCTACCCCCTCCCACAACTCTCCCCCCCCCAGATAAATGAATCCTAAGTGATTGCATACATTAAGGTTGTCATAAATCACTACAGCTGGTATGACTAACCTATTTATTGTTTTGACATTCCTCTTGAAACGAGAGAGCAATTTCTGTGTTTGCCTAGCTGCATGAACTATATTATGGAGATGAAACAGAACTAATCAATAGATAGGGGCAACGTTGTAAAGTTGTACACTTGAGCTCCTTAATTCTTGTAAATTATCTGTGTCCTGATCCTTTAAATGATTGGGAGATCAAGAATAAAAATGTTCTTCCAGTCTAAATAAGGTCAAAGTAATATAAAAATCTAATGTTCATCACACAATGCCACTTGCCTGATATGTTGTAATCATCATAAATATTAATAACACCACACAGACAGTGTTGACCAGAAAATGAAAGAGCTGTTTTCACTAAAACTTTCACAGCTGGAAAAAAACATGTTGCAGCTGAAGGTGAGAAATTTAAAAATGGTACATTCTTCACAGAAAGGCTGCTGGCTGGCTGTACATTGGTGAGGCTTCCAGGCCAGTGGCCAAGGAACCACCAGAGAATCATTACGGTTGGAAAACACCTCTAAGATCATCAAGTCCAACTATCAGGCCAACAGTATCATGACCACTAAACCATGTCCTCAAGTGCCACATCTGCACACATTCTGAACACCTCCAGGGATGGTGAATCCACCACCTCCTGGGGCAGTCTATTTTCAATGCCTCACCACTCTTTCAGTAACAGGAGAGGAACCATCACGTTAATTCTCCCTTAAAAATTCTTATTTTCTGAAATGAACATTTTACAACAAAATGAAATTATT
This sequence comes from Chloroceryle aenea, assembly GCA_013399075.1. NCBI lineage: Eukaryota > Metazoa > Chordata > Aves > Coraciiformes > Cerylidae > Chloroceryle > Chloroceryle aenea. The sequence continues at coordinate 16,838 of VWZY01005698.1, read as the reverse complement.
CCAGTCAGCTCCAGCTTAATCTAAGAGAGATTTATGAATGTGAATTAGCTACATTTCCCCATAGTCTTATGCTGCTGAATGTCAGCAGCTGCCCCATGAGCATTAGGTTCCTGTCTCTACATTCAAGCCTCTGCACAGCTCTGTCCCACTCTCCCTACCCTCCTGAGCTGCTCCACTCCTACTGGCCTGTGCTTGAGGCCAGTTTTCATGCAATTCCTAAACTTTATGCACATCCACTTAATCCACCTCCTCTGCTTACCAGAATAACAAATGGTGAAATTATGCTATCCCTAAACTGGCTACAGCTCTGGGATGTTAACACTGATTTCACTGCAGCTCCTCCAGATCCACACAGTCATAGGCAAGATCAGGAAAGAGATTAGGATCTATCCTATGCTGTTTTACTCACAGTTTATTTCTATCAAAAATAACACTAATTTCAGGTTTTCTGCATGCAAAGGTGTAAACCCAAAAATACAATATTGAAACATTATACCTTTTAATGAAGACATTAAGATTATTATTAATATTTATATCTGCTAAGCAAGCAGGATGTGATCCAAGGCCAAACAAAGTCACAAAGCATCTTTTCAACAATTTGATTGTGAGGAAGCTTTTCCTATTCTCAGGTTTTGCAGAAAAGATCCAGTTTTGTTTCCCCTTGGCTGAGTGCATGGGAGCAAATGAACAACTATTATTCCTGGTGCTGTACTGATATCTATGGACAGTGCCATGAAGAAATAAACATGTTCTGGCATGACAGGACTAGGTGGTAGTTAAGTTGATTTTTTTTGTTCCTATAAAAAACAATAAGCTATGTCAGTTTGGGCTCCACTGAAAACATGGGGGAAAAAAATCAATGTCAAATGGAAGAGGACAGCATCTGTGAGGGAAATAGTTTTTCATGTTTTCAAAAGATATCAAAAGTTAGGAGGCAGAAAAAGAACAGCTAACACCATTCTAAAGACTGACACAGCAATGTCTACCTTCCTAAAATGCTCCTTACAGATATCACATATTTTTTCAAGGAAAAAAAAATAGAAAAAAATGGCATCATCTGCTATTTCTGTGCTGCACTGGGTGCTGGATACTATCTGCTAGGAGGGGAAGCCCTTTCAGAGGCACTTAGCATTGCCAACATTCAGTAACTAAAAAAGGCCTCCATAGACGTGTCAATTGGATTCCACTTTAGTGAAAGGAAAATCTAAGACATGGTTTTTTTACTCACCACAAGCTCTATACAGAAGGAGAACAGTGAATAATATAAATAATGATAATTAACATGGTAACATTGTGCTCCTGTGCCAAACAGTACTTTGGTAAGTAGCAACAGGCTTTGCTAATACTTCTATCAATCTAGCAACATATTTTCTCCTAAAGCAGATAGATACCATTCGTATTTTATTTTAGAAAGGCAAATTAGGAAACCTGGTTTTTCAAAGGTGAGTTGCATAAATGGAACTGGAACAAATCTGTCCTTTCAGTGATGTTCACTTGAACCATGAAATAGAAATACTTATTTTGATTGTTTCAAACATTTATCTCTCTATATATGTGGAAACATGGCACCTATTAAATTCAGTTCATCCCTTGCACTGAGCATATTGCTTAACATTTTTTATTTGTTTATTTTTCTGCAAATGTTTGCATGCTTGGTGTTAATTTACACAAAGATCTATGGAGGAGTTTTTGTTTGTGAACAAATTACTGCATTTTTGTTTCAGATGAGTTTGTTCAGCCTTGTCACACGTTCCAGCTCACAACTGATTGAGAGAAATAAAACACAGAAAAGTTTCACTAAAACATCAGCCGCTTACATGCAAGAAAGACAATATGTGAAAAGATAGATCTTATTTTTCTCTTTTCTTTGATAAGAAAGAAACTCACAAGTATAAAATGAAAGAGGCTTTGACAAGGAAAAAACCAGGAAATATTTCTTTTAGGCACCTTTCTACAAAGCTTTTCTTTCCTTCTTTCCTAAGGGAAGGCAAGAACATCTAATCAAGGACTGGAAATCCATTTGCTGTGAACTCGGTGGCCAGTTAGAAAAAAACACATGCCAGACTGGCTATAATTCATACGTTTGACTTCCTTTAATATAAATGGTTCTATAACACTGAAAATCCACTTATATTTATAAAATCTGTTCTTAGAAATGTAGTGAATAATGGCTGCAGTCATGGCATGCTTGTATGCTTCTGGATAGCTGCCTGAAGGAATGATGAGGGACACAGCCACGTTTATGTCTCCTCAGGCACTTTCTCCTGTCCTTCTGCTATCCTGGATGCATGATACAGCCTGAAAATCTACATAGAGTCATGAAAAAGAGGACTTGGATGTTATGCATGAGGAGATAACTTCCAAGAGACAGTTTTGAAATGAGAAAGTAGTGGCAGAAGACTGGCCAACTGTTCCTGCCCAGCTCAGGGTGCAGCCACAACAACCTGCTTAAGCCAGCTGAAGAAATGACAACTTCTCCTGCACACCACTGGGGACAAAATTTCATCTTGCCCCATGCCGGTTCTGGTACTTATGGAGTACAGAAACAGCTGCAGGGAGGGATGGAATTAGTTGGAAGCAGAATCCCTTTCTCAAGTGGATTCAGCAGAGTGTGACCTACTGCAAAGAAGACAAAAAGATGATGGGAATGGAAAGGAGGTTGCCTTTCAAAAGGCAGCTTGGATTAGGGTGGCTTTTACAAGTACTCAAACTGATCCTACCATTTGCTTCAGAATCTCATCCCATGTTTGCAGGAATAAGTGACTACAGGGCTAGATGATGGGTGCACTCAGGGGCACGCTGTGTGGGTTGGAAGGTTTTGACCATGGAAAGGAGGTATCAGACCTCCTCTGTAGCAGTAAGAGGAGCTCCAGAATGGGATATGCACACTGCAGGGAAAAATATTTCCAGAAGGATGGAATGAGAACAGCATACTGGAGTGAGGCCGCTATGCTGAAGTTGAAATAGGGGACTGCCACGGTGCGCAAACTGTAGCCAACCTAAAAGCACTACGGTGATATGAATCAGTGGCAGAAGGTGGCTCACAGCAAAGGTTTGTCAGAATGGCATTAGGGCACTGTGAAAACAGTGCCAAGAATGAAGTTCTGCCCAATTTCTCCTTCTCAGTTGGACTCCTTTCCTGCATCTGCTTTTGCTCTTAGACCTTTGTTATTCTACGGTAACTACTGTGTGCTTGGAAAGTGCTTAGGAAGGTTTGAATGCCTCCACAGAATAGATTAAAAAGAAACCATCAACAGTAAAATGACATTTTGGTATACAAAAATCTGGTGCTTCAGGACATGGTTTAGTGGTCATGATAATATTGGGCTGATGTTTTAACTTGATGATCTTAGCGGTCTTTTCCAACATTAATTATTCTATGATTCTAGGACATATACCTTTCAGTGAACACCTGATATAAAAATTAGCTGTTCCTAAAAACAAAAAGGTCCCCCTCAATCCATCTTTTTTAAACAGTAGATGGTTTGCAGTCCTTTGTATCTTGTGGAGAAGCAGGGAAGTATAACAATACATGCTGATCAGGAAGGGCATAATGAGTTATGTACCAGTTTGTGCTCATTCCAGCTTCCTGAATTTGTGTGCCTGAGAAAATGGTGAGCAGGTTTTGATAGGAGATTGATGGGTTCTTCTAGATGATTAGAAAAAAAAAATAGATCTGCAGTACAGGGAAAGAATAGGGGAATTTCAATCCTTTACACACTGAAGAACAAAACAATTATTCATGGGGACAGAGGCCACTAAAGACATACCTATTCTGAACTTTTTTATTTTTTTCATTTAAAGTTATATTTTTATTGTCATCATGATACATCTAAGGGTTCCTGAAATATGATTGCTTTGTAGAGAGCTCGACGTTGTTTGAAAGAATCTAATTTTTCAGATAAACACTGTCATTATGTAGTTATTTATTCCTTTACCATTAGGACATCTTCTTTGATTATTAGCTTTACAGATTTGCTTACAAAAGGAATTTCACTGTGTTGCACATGCTCTTGACAACCAGTTAAAATACCCTTGTTCACCTTCAGCTTAGTTGTTTCAAACTTAGCCAGTTTATATCAATCACTTGCTCCCATTCTCCCTGAACTCTTAGAAGAGTCATTAATAAAAAAAATGTGGGTCTTTGCATGCGTTGCAGTTCTTTCCTTTCTCTCAGAAGTGGAAAGTATTATTCATGGATACATCCAGTCCCATCTTACCCAAAACACTGCTTAATGGCATGGGGAATAAGATGACAGCCCAATCTGATATGTACAGTACCTTGTTTGTTCCCACTGGTTTCCTGCAGTAGGTAGCAGATGATGCAAGTGTAGTTTAGGGGAAAGAAAAAAAGTCTTTGATGACACTTGCATTTTTTCCTCTTGAGTCACATTTGAAAAAAATGCCTAGATATCACTGGGAGGTTTACAACACATTTAATTTTGTTAGAAAATTAACTGTAATTTCCTTCACGTCCCATTTTCCCCCAAATATCATTCACAAATTGGATGCAGTCACCAGAAAGACATTTTATTTACCAAGAGTTTAACTGAGTTCGAAGCAAGAGAATAAACAGACACTTCTTTCATTTCAGATACTGGAGGAGTAGAAGAAACCAAATATCCAAGGCTATTGAATTTCTAGGTTAATATGTTTGTTTTCATGTATGAAATTGTCAGAAGAGATGGTTGCCTTCCAAGCTTTAAGTGTTCCTCTATACAGTGCACTCCAAGCCTTTATTGCAGCTAAACCAGGAGAAAAAGTACATCTAGGAGAGGGAGGGCCACCCAAAGTACCTCACATGAGCTTCATCTCCCAGAAAAGCGTCATTCCACTGTTGTTAGTGTTGCCAGCAGAGGAACCACGATTTTGCTGGAAAATGTAGCAGACAGCATGCATCAGATTAGGAATGAGAACATGGAATGGGGATGTGTTATGGGGATAAATGTCTTGCAGATGTTAAGTAAGGCATCTCTGTAGCCAGAGCTGATGAATCCTGCAGCACAGAGCAGCAGAGCACAGACCTTCACCCAAATATGATCTGTCTTCTTGTAGCTGTTTTAAAGAAATTAAGGCCTTTGAATGTTTTTATTCTTTTGTGTTTCATGCTGTCCCCAATGCCCTATTAACAGGATATATCATGAGACCCTTTCTCCAGCTGCCATCATTTGTTTTAAAGGAAAAGATCAAAGAATTTTAATTACAAGGTTTGCTCTGATTCTTCTATTATTCAATGTTGAAATGTGCAGCGAAAGGTGGTAAAAGACTTCTTTCTTTATATTGAGTTTGGTGAGACCTATTTTTTATAGTTTAGATTACCGAGGATTTGGCTGTTCATACTATTTCTATAGAGAATATTGGAGTTTCACCCATATGAATGTAGACACACTTGTATTTTGTAAGGCTGTGCTTTAGGTATAATTGACTGTATACATACACGTGTGCACACACAGCCATATATCTGCCAGTATGCATAAAAATTTCATAATTGAAACAGCACGTAAAAGAACATTTTAGACACAGAGATGCACATCTGGCTGCAAACACCAGCATCTGTTTACTAGTTGCTAGTACCAAGTTATGGCAAATAATCTCAAAAGCTACAGTACCTTTGTAAACTTTAGCAGAAACTTCCAGCCCTGTAAAAATACAGACCCAAAAAGCCACCTGGTGAGTTTTTGTTGTTATTCACAGTTTGGATGTATATACTTAACAAAGGAAATCTAATGTAATTTAGTCTTCCATTCTTTTGATAAATTTATTATAGAGACTGTATGGCTTCAAGGATGAAGTATAGGACAAGGCAGTTATATCCACATGAAATGCCTGATTATTTATGCTGATTATTTACAGGGCCTTATTATTTATGCTGCTTAAAACTGACCAGCACATGAGTCCATCAAAGAAACTGGGCAGAGTGCTGTGCAAAAGACAGTGGAAAAATTCAAGCTTTTTTCAATGCATTTTTTGCTTGGGCATTATGAAGATTTATGATTACTGCCCACAGAATGGGGAAGACACTCCAGCAAATAACAAGATAAATTATTTAATGGTTTCAGCTTCTTAATTTGTAAAATGGAGCAATTACCTGCTCCAGTTCCTGAGGACTCTACACTTTATAGGAATTGGACAGTGGAAAGCCTCTCCAGCTGGGTGGCAGAACATTCCCTGACTCATGATGGAGAAGTTATAATATCTTGTCAATAACCTGCTTAGAGCTGGGACTTCCTGAGGTGTCTGGTCCCGAGTATGGAGCAGGAGCTGCAGGGGTATGAGGATCTCTGTGTGGGTAGTCTACATGTCAGGCTGAGGTCTGAGCCAAATAAGCCATATGAGATTTATATGAAAGCTTAAAAATGTGCATGTATGTATATGTGTGCATATATGTATGCGTGTATGAACACAGTCCTGCACACATAAAGCAGAGCCTCACAGAATGAAATACATGTGCATCTACATTCAAATGCATAAAACTTTAAATGGAGATGAAATGATGTGAAACATCTCATTAAGTGGTGGGGCTCTTTTACAAACTAGTGTTTTCCATAGAAGCCCTTTTTGTCACTCTTTTGGCTCAGTCTAGTTGGGACCTGATCAATACTCTGATGCCTAATGCTTAGCTCTCAAAAGATCATGTCCAAATGTGCGTGAAAATCAAGCCCTTGTTTAGTCCTTATGGATTTTAAACAGTAGGCACACTGGCAGGAAAGCAAGAAGTCATCACCTAACTTTGCCTGCTCACAGAGGGTTTTTGAGATGCAGAGTTCTGCAATTTTTCTCCCTCAGTAGTTTTTCAGTGAAAAAAATACTGTAATGTAAGTGGTGACTTGAGCAATGACAGCCCTTGCAGCTGAGCTCTGGTGCGTACCGGTGCGTGCAGAACCTTGGACGGACAGACATGCATTTGTCTCCAACCAAGGCTGCAGAGGGAATGCACAGTGGTTGTTTTATGTGATAGCAAAATACCAGAATCCTAACTGTAGAATATGACCTTGATTAAAACCAGATCTTGTATATTGGAATAATTCTGAAAATAACTCTATAATTTTTTAGAAAAGTTTAAGACAAGATGTAATGCATCAGTTCTGCCTATGATAAGTAATTTAGGGCCCTGAGAGGGCTCATGCAGAATAGCTTTGAGCACTGATGGATTGCTTGTGCATTATCGCTACTGATTACTGAACACTGCATCTGGATAAGTACTTTCACTCTGATTGAAGATAGAAGGTGCAGACTTTGATCAAAATGAATTAAATGATCGCTCTGCAACACTTTTCTGACTGCAGGCAGAAGACAATGTGAGCAGGAGCTGAAAATGTAACCCATGCACAACAGGAAGGATGAGTTGGACTCGATGATCTTAAGGATCTTTCCCAACCTGAAAGATTATGTGATTCTGTAATACTATGAAGTGAAAAGGAGATCAATGTCACAAACATTAATGTCAAACTGATTCATCTGTAGTATGAGATGTCTTCTATTTACACTTTAAAGCCACTAATATTAAATACATATTTTCTTTCAGTGCTACCATAGTGTAGGCACAAAGTAGATTTCTTTACTAATGAAATGAGAATTACAGGCCAGTACAAGCTGCTGCTGGATGTTTCTTTTTGATGTACCACCCTAGAAGCTGTAAGCTCCAGAGTGGCATCCAAAAGCCAGGAGCCCTGGCCATTAGCTACCTCTGACTAATGTGCCCACTGACTGAAAAGCAAGTGGCTTCTGCTGCCAGTGTGAAATGTTGCGCGTAACATTGGGCATTCCTTCATGCTTTCCTCTCCCTTGCTGGACTTCCTACATTTGTCTGGGTTGTGAGTGTTGCCCAGCTAACACAGATCTCCCAGAGGGAGTTTCTCTTGTCTCTCATGCTCAGCTTGTGACTGTTGTGGGTCCCAGCAGCTCAAGCACACCTTCAAACATCTCTGGAGCAGCCCTTCCCCATGCAAGGCTGTGACTCAGAGCTCAACAGCTCTGTGGCTTTGCAGCTGCTCCATGGTGATTGCCCACCCACCACGTGGAGAGGTCACTAGGAGCCTCTTCGAGCCACATACCAACAGCTGACAGGCAGTGCCTCCCCATCAGCCCTGCTGAGTCCAGACCCATTACACCTTTTCCTCTTCCCGCCACCTCATCTCTAGCTTTCTGTTCTCCTTTGATCTATCCTGCTTAAGCTTAGGCATTCAATTGAAGTACCTGGGTTGGAAGCTGGACCAAATCAGCATGTGCATTAGAAAATTACTGGCACCAATGCCTGCATGAAGCTGTTTTCCTTTTATTTTAGTGGTCATCATTTGGCACTCGTGTTTGAGTGTACAAATAAAACAAGTGCTATACCTACTGGAGCTAAGTTAGCTAGAGAGAAGAACAGCAGGAGTGATCTAAAAATGGGCTGCTCAGCAAGGCAGTGGCAAGCAGAAAACCTTCAAGATTTTTCCTGTTAAACTGCATCTTTTCCCACAGCCCGTCTGCTCTGCAAACTGTCAGGTAAGACCCCAGTTTGAAAATAAAATGTGCCCTCCTGCTTTCATCAGGTTAGTTCCCTCTTAAAAAAAACAATAAACACTACAGATTTTTTTTTTTTTTCCCCAAAAGAAACAGCTGCTTCTGTGGAAGAGCTGCAGCCCCTGGGTTTCTAATAAATTCAGGTTTCACTCTTTCTTTCCATTTTCTCTCCTTCTGTGATCTGTTAATTAAACAGAGGTTAGGCAGAGAATAGAGAAAGTATTAAAACAAATTTGTCACATACCACCTCGCTTTTCTGGTGTAGATTCAGCTGCCTTCCTGAAACTCTTCAGCAAAAGGACAAACATCATCTATGATTTTATTTAAAATAATAAAATTGGCCTTTCTTGGACATATTATTAGAATGATTATTTTTGAAGGAGGATAGTGTAGAGGCTTTGACTGGAAGAAACAGAGGGAATCTGTATAAAGATGCTTCCTTTCAAAATGGGTGTACTGCAAAATGTAGGAGATAATTTCTAGAAAAATACATAAAACTGTTCAGTAGCCCTTTGAAGGGTCTTAAATTTACTCCATACTGAAATATACAGGAGACAAATAGTCGGGGCTGTAAGGGCTTTATCCAAGGTACACATCAACAAAGCTCTCAAATATACACCCATACAACAACAAGCTTTGTAATTCATTTTAGTTCCTGTAAAAACGGCATGGAAATTGTTCCTTTGCTGCCTGAAGGTCATTTTTTTTTGATCAGACACTACATGCAATTTTGATATTACTTTCCTTAGACAATGAAATAAAGGCAACTGAAAAATGCTACAGAGAGACATAAGATTAAATGCTAGGGAAATATAAATAAATTAATAAAAAGACATGGAGAAGCTCAATCTCTCTAAGTCTTTTTAAGATTTGAAAATTCAACCACAGCAATTTTTGTTTTGAATGTGAAAAGCCTTCCTAAGTCAGATATCCAGCTTGCACGGAAAGTTTAGCTGTCCAATGAAATGCTTCAGCTACAGTGGGTGCATTTATAGTAGCACCTTGGTTCAGGTCAAGATTACTCTTTTTCAGTGTGTTCCTTGCCTGTCCTCAGTGTGCTTTGGTTCATTTTGCACCGTGGGCTCAGGGCACACAAACTGAGTGGAAGCTGCCTAGGAAGATGTACATCAGATCACATCCATTGCATTCTCAGTGTTACTAGGCATTGGTGCTCAGACCAGCAGAGAGCTCTGAAATTCCTATGCTGTAGATGTCAAGTCCTCAGCAGCAACTGGCTTCCATTGCAAATCTTCCCCTGTGGGTCCACACTTCTAGCTAATGGATGAATCATTTCTTCTTTAGTCAATGAGGAGAGGTGGCAGTAGAGGCCTCCAGAAGGAGGTCCCCATCTGCTAAGCCTGGGCAGCATAACACATCTGGCAAGATTTCTCTTGTGAGGTTTTCAGAGCCACCTTTTTCACTGTTTGTGTAAGGAATAGAATATGCCAGTTTGCAAAATCAATAGCTACAGTCTGAATGCAAGTTGTAATGCAGCTCTGTTTGATTTCAGCTTCCTTACTGAATGCATGCTGGCAGCCCTGCTTTTGAACTTTAATGAATTATTTTGAACAGACATGTAGATTGATAATTTTCTTAAATATATTAATATGTTGATTTATCCCCTAATTTTTCTTTTATGTGTACGACCGGTCAATATTACTGCTGAGATTCTTCTCCTTTCTGAAGAAAAAAGTCACAAGCGAGAACTTCTTTTAGCGTGTCTCAATGGTCATAAGATAAACCCCTTTTTGAAGGGTTTCATATCTGACTTTTGATTTATACTTATGTTTTATCCAGAAGGTTTAAAATATGTTGGATTTTTAGAGTTGTCCTCAGACACTCTATATCTGTAGTGTCCTACTTCTCTCTCTCCCTTTCCTTTTATATGTACACATAAATATTTTATAGAAAACAGATGGTCTGGTAAAGTTGCTATCCACTAAAAAGGCAGAAGATGAAACAGAATGGATTATATAATTCCCTAGCTTATGGTCATAAAATAATTCTATTAACATCAAAGTGGGCATTCAAAGCTGTAGGACTTACCTCTGCGTATTGAAGTGTGTTACCTACATGTGACCCAAACCATAATTATTGTTCTAGGACAATAATTGTACTTAGCCAGGGAAGCCTTGCAAGAAGAAAACAGTATGCAGTCAAATGGTGTTTATACATGATTAAAGAGAATAAATATCCACTGAAAGGGACATTATCTTTCTCTTCCTCAGCCTGTTCATTGAGAGATGGTGACCTTTCATTCTGCATATTAAAAGGTCTTTCAAGTTGATGAATCTTAGGAGGGCAGATCTGTGCTGGTCTCACTTCCATCAGAGAATGATGGGAGCTTGCAAAACAACTTCTAATCTCCTGGCATTTCAATAAAAAATGGTCTAAGGTAATAAATGATCAAACACCTGTTTCTTTTCTTTATAAACAGTAAGTGAAGCTCTTTGCTGGTTCTAATTTGCAGAGCTCTCCTGGGCGTAATTCAGTCTTTCTTTTCCCTGTGCAGCAGCAACTTGTTCCCCTTAAGACCTGAAGAGATTTGACAATTCCCTGTCAGAGAGATGCCTCTGAAAGTAGAGCACATAACAAGAAATCATCACTGCAGTAAATTAAATTTGTATTTATTCCATGGTCAACTCAAATATTAGCTAAATTTGAATTTTCTGTCAACTGACTGCAGAAGGCCATCAGAAACATGAGCTGATTCAGGTAAAGGTTAAACATTGTTCTTTTAAACAAAAAAGTTTCTCAACATATCCATATTTAAGCACAGAGACAAATGGAAACAGCCTTTTCAGATGGAGTATTTTGAATACTTTAGTACAATATTAGAAGCTGAACAAACTCCTTTTTAAAACTTTCAGGTGGTGAAACAGTTTTTTAAAATTCTTGTGAGCTTTTTATACTGAAGTTTTAATGGTGAAAACTGTATGGGATGAGACTACTGTAACTCATGCTAGAATCAGGCAACTAATGTTATATATATGTTTTCTCAGTTATCAACAGCCAGAGCGTACACTGCCAGTACTCTTTGATTATTTCTTTAATATTTATCAAGGCCTGGTTCAGATTTTGAAAGAATATGTGGTAACTATTTCAGATTTTGATTCAGACATGCTGTTGACAATTTACAACACTACTGACCATATGCATATTAAACAGCTGAGACCACAGTTTAATCTGGATGCAAGTCAGTTTTTACAGTCTTAGGCAGAAACATTTTTCTAACTTAAGATTCTAACTTTTATAATAAGTGGTTATGTGTTATTAAGTTCATATGTTATTTAATAATTAAAGCAAAATCTTTCTGATAAAAATGTAACCTGCAAGTACTTTAAATTTTCTTTTTAAATGAAAAAAAGTAGTGCTTGCAATGTTTTGAACCTATGATTCATTTCATGCTGATTATTTGAATGCATTACACCAGTGTTTCTCAAACTTTTACAAGCTAGAAGTGTATAAAACTTTTAAAGACAGAGCAATTTCTCTGCAAAATATGGATTTTTGTGTCATTAAAAATGCTTTACAAGCTCTCTCAGGCCACCATTGCTGGAAAAAAAGTCCTGTTGTTAATCTTAGTGTCAATTCCAACATATTTAGAGACTCACAACATTGACTTTTGGGAGGGAGATTTTAAGTGCTGATATATATTGGATGATGTGATGGGAATTGGTGACGACTGTGTGCATGTACAACACTGGGGTTGAAAACATTTTATTTTAGTTGTAAAGAAAGAAAATGAATAGGAAAAAATCTTCTGTTTCCTGTTAATTGAAACTGAGGCTTAAACTAAACATTATCTTATGAAAGAGGTTTTTGAAGAGTGAATGGAACAGTCAGTCCTCTATAAAAAAAGAGGCTAATTAAAAAAAAAGCTTTTCTATCCAACCAAAGGAATCTGCCTGCACTAGAGATATTTTTCTGTCATTAAAATGGTACTGTTTGAAGCTCTTCTGCATATGCTTACTTGAACTGCTTGACTTGACTTCCTCTCTATGTACTCACTCATAAGTAAAAATAGTAATTTGTATAAGCATGCAATCATGTTTTTCTGTTGAAATATTTGCATGCAAATAGTTTTGACTCTTTCACTTTGAAATACACTTTTAAAAGTTTTTTTTTAATGAAAAGGAGATATCAAGGAGTTCTCATTAGAACTAGCACTTTATGAAAGGACAGGCCAATCTTACTTGAAAATGCCATGGTGAATTAATAAATAGCATCAATTTGTTTGGCATAGAGGATTTCTTATAAAGTATCAAAATGACAAGTAGCATAATGGGACAACACCAGGAACATGGGCAAGAAGACAAGTTTTGAACCAATATCAGAAACAAGCTACAAAGGAGGTGAAGCAAAAGGCTGTTCTGCATGGCTGGAGAGGAAACAGGAGGAAGTTCTTATAACAGCTGTGGTAAGATGTATGAAAATTGATTATTAATGTTGGGTATGGAGCAAGTAAGTAGCTAAAATAACTTGAATGGAATTTGCTAAGTCTGAAAACAAGGAAAACAGTTCTCAAGAAAGACATAGTAAATGTAGAGCAGAAAAGCAGTTTTTTGAGGAGGGAGGAGGAAGTGCTCTAACCTGCTGTACATTTACATCAGAATATTCTGTTGATTTCAGGAAAGACACTGTTTCAATTCTGGCTAACATATGTGTGTAATAAGAGTAAGAGATTGTTATCTGTATATCACAACCACACAGGACTATTTCTATTTTGTGATCCTGGGTTGTATGGAATACAATTTAAGATAACTTGTAAAATATATATATAAAAATATATATTAAAAAAGTGAACCAAAATATTCTTTATCCTGTAGCCCCTGCTTGTTTATGAGATTAAAAACTACTAATTGAAATAATATATTTTGTTTATCTTGAAGTTTAATTATCACAAAACATTTAAAAATCCTTTCACTACAAATGTTAAATAATATAACAGTATGCATTTTATAAGAGCAAGATAAACAAAAAACAAAGATAAATAATGATTCTGAGTACAGCTTTTAAATTATCAAATATCTTTTAAGCTGTCCTTTGTTTCTTTTAATAGAAGTTTCATAACAAAAACAGATCAAAAAGTAAGATAAAAAATGTATTGCATTTAATATTGCATCTAATCTAAAATGGATTGCTACTATTGTTTCCTTTCACAGTATTTTTGCTATGATTTAAAAAAAACCCACAAATATTTTAGGAGAAAGGATGAGCACTCCATAGACTCATATATATTAAAATAATAATACTTCCACATATTGCTTTCCAGATGTGGGCTTAAAAGCTTTTTGAAAATATTCTGTTTTAATGGCAAAACTGAAACAGAGAATTTCTCCTATACTACTTTTAAAAGTTGTATTTCTTCACTTCTCAGCCCAGATCCTGTGTAATTCATTTAAATTTATACTGATAAATACAGTGTGGTCTTTACATATGTATTAAGACATTACCAACTAAGAAGAAAAAAAAATAAATCCAGTTTAACTTACATAGGAATATGAAAAAATAAGAAGTCTTTCATTCCTGGTGCCTGTAAAAATGAAGGTCATGTAGTTTTGCTTAGAGGGAGACTTAGGCCACCCTCACAGGTCTGATGTAGTCAGAGACAAGGTGCCTCTGCCAGAATTCAAAAGGAAGACAGGGTACACCAGCTCTGCACAGTGTCACGTTAACACTGGCACTCAGCTCCTGGGCAGGGGAGCACTCCAGTCAGTCTTCATTCATCAGGGTAGGCTTGCCTGTGGGTGGCCTCTTGTTGCACAGGTTCTGCTCAGCCAAAGCATTTTATACACTGTTGTGTAGTGCTCAGTCACTAAGACGTATGCTTGTGCCTCCTGCCTCCTTTCCGGAGATGTACCTACCATTAAAAATAATACCTCAATTTCTTATCTTTGATAAGTAAGCTTGGCCTTAAATCAAAATGTTTCTGAGATTCTGTATCTCACTTCTGTAATTCTGGAACTACATCCCATGGCTGCACACCAGCACAAACCTCAGACTTGCATTTTCCCATCTATTCCCTGGTTTACATGCAAAAGATGGTATAGTATGGATTTATTCAAGGTCTGATCCACAATGTGAAGCTCCTGTGCAGCTGTCCAGTGTGTCTATGTGCCACTGGAACTACCAAGAATGTCCTTGGAGACAACAAGGTAGAACAGATATTTTACAAAAAAAATTTCAGCCAGATACCTATAAAATAGGACGTGGGGTCTAATTTATTTCAATGATTCCTAACAGAACTATTATTTTGTCATGTTAACATGTCTGTCCATTGCATGGCACAAAGTCCAGCAAGCAATAAGAAACGCAAGTATATGAAGATAATGAAGTTCTGCATTGCTTACTTTGGTAATTCTCTAGTATACCAATACAGAGAGCTGATTAAGCCGGCTGTTTCCCCTGATTTTTGTCATTTTGAGAAGCTCTTAGCTTCCACACTCATTTGAGAACTACTATTAAAATAGAGAGTTTAAAAGCTCTCCTCAGCGTACTTCACTCTTTACCTGCAGCAGGTTTCACCCTTGCTTTCACACTCTTCACTGCTACACTTGTTGTGTAGTAGTTTTGTAATCCTTACTAACAGCCACTACTACACAGGGTGACACTGCTAAACCATGTCTGCATGAGACAATCAGAATGTGAATCCAGATTTCTAGTGGTGAAGAGTTAAAGCACATTCCACAGCTCCATTTGTGACTTCTCCATCCCCCTCCTTCTGCCATAATTTTGAAAAACTAGATAACTCTAAGTGAAACCATTAACGCAGAATTCCAGCCAGTCTAAATCAATCTGTAATTAATATTTCATGGGTTTACTTCACAGTTTGGTAATGCCACACTGTTCTTCATGATGAAAGGCTATGGGGGCCTATTCTGCACCTGTGCATAAGGACTTACATCATTGTTTCACACTATTATCAATGGAAGCAGCCACATCAATTCAAATAATATAGAAATAGAAAAGAGGATGAGATATAACAGAAGAGAGTCACTAAATATCATGGAAGTGAAAGCTGATACAGCAATATTGTTTATCACTACATACAACACATACACAATTGCTACACTAATCTATGTAGCATGAAATGAATAAATAGGTGGTCAAAGTTTTGTGGATACTTAAGGTAGTTTTAGGAGCTGTAAATGGTTGTATTGGGTCAGACCAAGATTTACATAATCCACTAATCTCTGACAGTGGCTAGTAGTAGATGCCTAGGTAAGCATGGCAGAGCAGGTCAGGCACACACTGAAACGCCCCTGAAGCACTGTACTGTCAGAGAAGCATCTTTGTATTTGAAATCCCTTAGCTCATTTTTTCTTTAATGTGTTTGCTTAACCCCTCTTCTAAACCCATGTAAACTTCTTTGGCAACCACACCACCACCTGGCACTAAGATCTGAGACTTAATGTGCTACGTGTGGAAAAGCACTTCCTTCTGCTGATTTGCAATCTGCTATCTGTTGTTTTAATCAGGTATTTCTCACCTCTTATACTATGAGAGACAGGAAACAAATTCTCTGTGCACATTCCCCTTGCTTCCTTGGGTTTTAGAGATGACTGCAACGTCTCCTTGTAGGTGTCCCTATTCTAAGCTGAAGAGTACTGTCCCAGAGAGTTATTCCTAGCATGGAAGAATTTCTATTTCTTTGTTCATCCTCTCTGCTCTGTTCTGTATCACATTTAGTCTTACTCAGTCTTTTTCAAGGAGAAAGCAAAGCTTTACTGAGCATTTAACATCAGGCAATATTATTTTAGACGTAAAGCTGAGTGATAACATAAGGACTTTTGAACAAGTATCTACTTTAGCATAGAGTGTGTGGAGACATAGTATAACTATTTTCTGTATTTTGGTAGCAATTATAGACCTTAGGTCCAATTTACATGAGTAGCTGCCGTTTATATCTAAAGCTTTATGCTGTCATTGTGGCAAATTATAGGTTTCATATCACACCTTAAATGTGATCCCATATTTTACACTGTTGATGTTTTATATATCTACATATTATCCAAAAGATTTTCTCCCATGCGGAAGAGCTCTTAACACTAGCTGTTTATACTCTGAAAAGATGTCCTGTTATCCAGGTTCGTAAGAGGAAGATGACAGACTTATTCAGGATATGTATGGTCATCACTCAGATGTTTTCAGAGTATTTCTCATGTGACACTGGAAAACAAAAATCTTCATTCTTTTTGTGTTATCCTTAAATGTGAAAAGGTAATAACGGTGATAAAAACACAACTATATTTGATTCTGACTGATGTTTAAATCTAGGAACAGTTGGCCTGAATGCTGTAAAGCATTCAGCGACCCGGAGCGAACAGGAG
>VWZY01005697.1:311911-324438 GCA_013399075.1 Chloroceryle aenea | reverse complement strand
GAAAGCAGCTCCATGGAGGACCTTGAGAGTCCTGGTGACNAGCAGCTCCATGGAGGACCTTGAGAGTCCTGGTGACCAATGTTCTCCATGGGACAGCAATGGGCCCTTGTGGCCAGGAAGGCCAGTGGTGTCCTGGGGTGCATAAAGAAGAGTATGTCCAGCAGGTCAAGGGAGGTTCTCCTCACCCTCTACTCTGCTCCAAATGTGGTCTCACCAGGGCACTGTGTCCAGTTCTGGGCTCCCCAGTTCAAGAGAGACAGGGAAATACTGGAGAGAGTCCAAAGTGGCTACAAGGATGATGAAGGGACTGGAACATCTCTCTTAGGAGGAAAGGCTGAGAGATCTTTTTAGCCTGGAGAAGACAGAGGGGAATCTCATTAGTGGTTACAAATATCTGAAGGATAGGTGTCAAGTAGAAGGGGCCAGTCTCTTTTCAGCTGTGCCCTGTGATAGGATGAGAGGCAATGGTCACAAGCTGGAACACAGGAAGTTCCACCCCAACAGGAGGAGAAACTTCTTTACTGTGAGGGTGACAGAGCCTGGCCCAGGCTGCCCAGCATGGTTGAGAAGTCTACTACTCTGGTGACTTTCAAAACCCATCTGGACGAGATCCTGGGCAACCTGCCCTAGGTGATTCTGCTTTGGCAAGGGGGTTGGACTCGAAGATCTCCAGAGGTCCCTTCCAACTCCCACCATTCTATAATTCTATGAATGGGGCAGGCAAGAGTGCTGCCCATCAGCTGCTTGCTCTACACACTCCTGCCCCTGGTTCAAGATGCGGCTGCTCACCTTCATCCACCAAGGTGGATGCTGCAAGGTGCCAGAAGGTAAGGGCAGAGATGAAGGCAGCTACTATGGAGTAAAAGCAAGATGCTGTCAGGACAAAGCCGTTCACCTGCTCGACCCCAGGCAGCCGTCCTGCACATGTGCAGTCTGAAAGGTTTGTCCAGCCTCAGCCTTAAGCTCCCTGAAGCCATACTACAAGCACACTGTCTTTTGAATATGAGCCACAAAAGAGATCAGGGTTTATATTTAGGTTTACAGTACATACTGTTTAATATTGACATTTTTACAGGTCTCCTGGGATGCACTGTTTATATGGAATGCTTGTGCATTTGACAGGATCCTACACTTACTCAATTTAAATAAGCTCATCTCAGAAAAGGGATGAAGCCAGAGATAAACTATAAATTCAGCTCCAAGAATGGCATCAACTGAACATTTTCCTTTGCAACTGGAGAGTTGAAAGTAGGACAGGAAATTGAAGAAAGCACTGGTTTAAAGTTATGGTTTAGATGTGCAAGCATCAGAGGCAAGGTGAGGTCTGTCTCCTCTCCGCTTGAAGGGGCAAGTAAGGCTGGTTGAAAAGCAGGGCTAATCCACCCAGACTTCAGGGACACCACTGCACAAAGAGCTGGCCCATGAGGTGAGCAAGGACAAAATTCTTGAGTGCACAAAGGAGCAGCTTGGGGCAAGCCTCGCTCGCAGCTGTCTCGGAAGGAAGGAGCACTTTCCATAGGTATTAAAATCTGCTGAAACAGGTGAAAGGCAGAAGTCACTGAAGGCTTGATTCATAGCAAGCCACACAGACTAAGAATAAAGGAAAGTAAATGACTTAGCACGGGGGAAGTTGGAGGCAATAGGTCATGCAAAAAGGGATGAAAAGGTCACAGCAATTATCTGAAGCCTTTTGGATAAACGATTCCACTGCCAAGTCTCCGGACCAACTTCCAGCAACGTTAAGATGTTGCCTCCAGCTGCTGGATGACAGCACATCCTGGATTTATGAGTATTCATTGTTAGGATGTACACCCTGCATTTTGGGGAACATGGCTTTAGAACATGCTCCACTGCCATTACCCTCTCCCTTCTCCCAGGGGTCACCATCAACACATGACAGACAGCTTTGGGGAAGGAAGGCCCATGTTCATTCCTAAAGAACTTTAAGCAGATCAGACTTTCCAGTGGCTACTCAACCACAGTGGTCTGGAAAGGATCTGATCCCAGCTGACAGACATATCACAATTCCCAAGTGTGGTTACTTAGGAGCAAGCTACACTCATGGCATGGCAAGACAGGCTGGTGAGCTTTTCCAGGCTTTCTGTCCCAGTATACATTGTGCTTCTGCATTACCAGTTTCAGCCTTGGGATATCATTGATTTTTATTTTGCTCTTATTCCAGCTCTACTCAAGTTTGCATTTTTTAATGCAAAAATATGCTGACCATTTATCTCCAAACTGTCATTAAAGTGTCAGAACTGACCAGCTGCATTTGGGCTCAATTCCACTCAAGCTTGAGATGGTCTCTCAGATAAAGACCAAGTCACCCCAGCACAGAAGGTGAGGTTCCCATGCAGCCTGAAGCAGTTCTGGCTGCCTCATTCTCCAGAGAATGATGCCACAGGACAGAGGGCAAGGCAATACCAACACAAACATCTGCATTACCCCAAGAGGCACATTTGCCTCCTCCTCTTTCGGTGAAGCAGTTGGGAGATTGTCACTCAGGGAGCAGCACAGCACAGAGAAACATGCAAGACAAGTGCGATGAAGGCCGTGTTAGTCTGGCACGGGGTAAGATGCATTGAAGGATGTGAACTCAAGCACTTAATAGAACATTAAGTACTAAAGTCAGACACTTTCTCCACTCTGTTGGCTCCTTTTTTGTACACCAATATGCCATTTTTTAAAAAGAGATGTCATTAACAACACAAAGCCATCTAAAAAGTGACCCAAAACACACACATCCAACTTCTGTTCTAAACATCCAAATCACAGAATATTTTTCAAGATCCTACACATCAATGCTCAGAGGAAACAAGAAAAGAAGTTGCATAAATGAACTGCTTTGCAGTGTTTTGTCAGAAGAAAGAACCTCTAGAAGTGACCAGATGATGCCGTGGTAAAGCCACCTACAAAACAAGACAAATCAGCATCAGCCAGGGATTGTTGATCCTGGTGGCACTAGAGGCAAATTGGGAAGGGCTTTAGGGCAACTTTGTACTCACAGATTGTAAGCATGAAGAAAAGAGTCGCGAGCAGAAAGAAATAATTAGAAGACAGATAGTGAAGCAAGTTCCTTTTCTCTCCTCTTATTTTACAAATTTCTTCTACTGTGGTGCAAATCCAGAGCATTGATTCTAATACTATTTTACTGGATTTCCATTTGTTTTGCCTGGGCTCCTACATTAATCCAAACAATAAGGGCCTTTAAAGCATTCATAAATAACCTGCTGCTGCTGCTGGCACCTAGGAGCCAAGTGCAGCTATGTTAAGCAACAACAAATTTCATAGTTCAAGAGGCACAGTTAAGGAAAAAGGTTGCTCAGAAAATCACTCTCATTTAGCATAAAGATCCTTAAAAATTGCATGAAATCAGTCAAGTAACTATAGAAACCAATTTCTTCAGCTCTGTATCACACGTCTCACACCTCAATTGTCTTTATTATCGTCTGCTGTCAGATCCTTAATCAGAAATGTGAACAGGCTTGATGATTTATTCAGCAGGGAAAAGAATCTGTAGGTCAAGTGAAAAATTTCACACACACATACACACACACACACATCTTCAACCTTAGGTACTTTCATTTCATTCTGTTCCCAGTAGCTCTGGGGGCAACTCCAGTGAGATCCAATATTAAGGCTCAATTAAAATAAGCTCCAATTAGTGGAGCTTTTTCCTCTCAGGCTAGAAAAGTCAGGAAATGGATATTGGGAAATGTAAAAAGTCAGCTACTGAGAGGAGGCTGCAGACATAAATGAACTTATTTGTTGATTTCTACAGTTGCTATGCAGAGGCCTCTGGGAGTAAAAGCTTAACCAGTCTAAGCTATAAACTAAAACCCCTGCAGCTAAACATGAACTGTGTGAAACAAGGGCTCCATTCCAGAACAGAAAACTGCTGGGCCCAGAAAATTAAAAGCCAGAGGCGTTTTCCATTTAAAACTAAATCCCAGTACCGCCTCCCAGCCAAAGAATTATAAGCAGTATCAGATTTACAAAACGAACAATTACCCTGGAAAAATGTAGCCTATTGTACAGTCCCAGATGCTAAATCTCAAAGTTTCTTTCCCCCCCACCTCCCCTTTTTTAATTTTTTTTTTTCCTAATCCCACATTATATTCCTACCAAGTGTACTGCTGCAGTTTACAAAGGACTGTTTCTAGACAGGACTAAAACTACAGAAATAAAACGTTAAAAAAGAGAGCTCATAATTCATTGACCTCATTTGAAGCACTGCCCTTGCCTGTGGCAGTTCCTGTCCTTCCCCAAGGCCTCTGCAAATGGTATGCAGCAGCAAAATAAACCCTGACCTAATTGCCAGGACAGGGCTGCCAACCTTCTCTCAACACACAAAGGCGAGCATGGTAGCTGGAAAGTCCTACCTCTTTTGCTTTCTGCTTTAACTGCAGTTGCTCTGGATCTTCTTTATTGGAACGGCTCTACCAAAGGAAGAGGAAAAAGATTGAATAGAAATTACTGGCATCCAAACACCATCGTATCCGTTAAATATTTAATAAATGACAATTTTCTCTGCTGATTGAAAGATTTAGCTCTGGGGATGAATGCCTCAGTCCAGACTGGCTTCCCTCCCCCTCCGCGCACATACGCGCACCCCCCTCCTCATCTGGGCCGGCTGCCTCTGCTCTAGCCTGAGGCAAGATTAAACTGAAAATGATGCTAACGCTGTCAGTCAGGTCCAGTCTAGGCATGATGTTGTTCATGTCAGCAGCAGACACTTAAAAAGGACAGGAAGTATAGGAAAGAAAGGGAGTGATACTCGTGCACGTACAGCATGAGTCTTTCAAATCTACATCAGGCTTCCACGCAAGGGGCTTCAGAATTCAGCTTGAAAGAAAGCAAAACAAATCTAACCAAAACCCAAACAAACAAACAGAAACCAGCAAAAGAGAAGGTGATCAAGTCACACCTGATGGAGCAACATCTACTGATTGATGTATTTTTTAGCTCCTGTTCTTGCTGGGAGGGAAGGGAGAAGAAGGGTACTTATTCTGTACTGGCAGTGGGTCCATCAGGGGTCTGCAGATGCTGGGGCCCCAGCTCTGAGGCTAGCCCTCTGATCTGACTACAGAAAACAAAGACATCTGGCAGAGTGTTGGACTTCACCAGGCTCCAGCTTGAACAAGCACAGTGACCTCTATTTTCAAAGGGCCATACACAGCTATAGAGAGAGACATACCAAATTCAGAGCCAGGGAGGATGTTTATGGTTCTGTGAACATTTATTTCATGTTGACAGTAGGAATAGTTACAGAATCACTATGGTTGGTGATTGGATTGATCATCAAGTCCAACCATTATCTAACTCTACCAGGGCCACTACTACACCGTAGCCTGAAGCACCACATCCAGATGGCTTCTAAATACACCCAGGGATGGTGATTCAACCACTTCCCTGGGCAGCCTGGTCCAGTCTTTGATAACCCTTTTGGTAGAGAAGTTTTTCCTCATGTCCAACCTAAACCTTCCCTGGCACAACTTGATGCCATCTCCTCTTGTCCTGTCAGTTGTGACCTGTCACACACCCACCTCTCTACAACCTCCTCTCAGGTAGCTGTAGGGAGTGAGAAGGTCTCCACTCTGCCTCCTTTCTTCAGTCTAAACAACCCCAGCTCCCTCAGCTGCTCTTCATAAGACCCTTCTTCTCAAGACCCTTCAGCAGCATCATTGCCCTCCTCTGGACCCAGAATCTCAAAACGAGATGTCAAAAAACTGCTGTGATTTTTTAAAAAGAATGAAAAATTTAAAATCCTTTTCTGTATAGCCCCAGTTACCCTTAACATTCCAAATTTCTAGTTCTAGAGTTAATGGTTACTACATTTAGAAATAGGAGAAAAGTGAAGGTGTCTAAAGGATGCCTCTACTTCCTTGGAAAGCAAGTAGTAAAGCTCTTACCTTAGCTGCTCGAAGCAACATTTCACGTTCCTCCTCTTGCTTTCTCCGCTTTTCCAGGTGATCGAGGTTTTCAAGAAATTTCAGCTGTGCTCTGGTGTCATTAGATACCACGTACTGATCACTCCCCTGGAAGGAGAAGTTTGTTATAGACAAACAGACTTTTATATAAAACCCGACGGGAACAACCCGAAAAGAGCACTATTTCTTTTCAAAGCTGTTTCAGAAAAGACTTCAGGTGGCAGGCAGTCATTTCCACAGCTCCCCTCCACTGAAGCATGCTGCCCAGCATCTGTGACTTACAAGAGGTTATTCAATAATTGACATTAAAAACATCTAGTCTGTATTGACTATAACAACAGCAAAGTCTAAAGGCTAAAATTATGTTTTAAACAGCAACTCCGTATCTGGTAAACAGCTGTAAAAGACTGTCCTCTGGATGGGTTGAGAGGGAAAAAAAAATAGTTAAGAAAGCAGCAGAACATCGAATTCCTTCCCCTTTTAAAGAAAAAAAAAGCCAAACCCAAAACAATTGACATTTGAAGTTTCTAGTGTTCTAATTTCAGCCATTTAATCCAGATTCTGAAATAAAACTCACTTGGTATTTTCTAAGGAGGTTTTATGGAGCAAAGGAATGGTTTAAAACTACTCATAATGAAACCTGGAGGTGGGAAAAGTGACAGAAATTATACATGGTTTATTACAGATTTTTGCCTTAGTGGATGCTCTCAATAGAATACATTGAGAGGTGACCTGTGGAAGTCATCTGGTCCAGGCCCCTGTGCAAAGCTGGGCCAGTGAGTACTAATGAACAGTCCCAGCAATAATTGGACACACGAGCACTGAAACAAGGCTATGGGCCTTTTGGTCTGACAGAAATAACAATCAGTGGTTTATTTTTTGCACTGTTTTTGCCCTCTCTGGAAAGTCTTAGTATTACTTCAGCTAGGAAAGAAGACAGACAGGAAATATGCAGAACGTGCAGAGCTAGCAATGAAAAGCTTGTTTCTCCTATTGTGCTCTTCCAAAGAGAGGGTCTTTAGCCACGCGTTGGGCAAAACAAGGCAGGGACCCATCCTGGACAAGGCACAGTTTTGTGCCCCTGTAACACACATCCCCAGATCATCTTCTTTCTGTTACTCTGGGAATTTGTCCTCTCCTGAGACACTTTTCTTGCACTTTTATCAGCCAAACACACATTATGCAGCAACTCTTCCTTCTACCTTACTCCAGTCTCACACTTTGATGAGGCAGCCTTGGCACACAGCTGTTCTGAAATAACCAGTGTATTTTTATAGCTATACTTTAGGCAGGGGTATATTTTAAGTATATGGACTATCAGTGACTTCAGTTGCTGTATTTTTAGTTTTCCAACACACTATACTCAGACTCTTCATCCCACACCCAGACATACACTTTTAAAAGCTGGGAGGAAAGTAAATCTTCTTGTGAGGCACCATCACCTCCCAAACAACCTTCCTCCCCAAGCAGAGTGTGTGGCTCTGCAAAAAAGTCCAACAGACCTTTCTCCTCCTCTTCTCTTATTGCTCAAGGTTTGTTTTTTCCCGCTCCCCACAAAACACGCACTACTTTGAGTCAGTCTCAGTACATTAGCACAACTTGCTCTTAAGTAGCAGTTTAAAATAATCCACCACCGTGCCACAATCCTTTTAAAGGGACAAAGCAAAAAGCCGCATTACCAGAAGATTATTTTTTTCCAAAGTTTAGAAGTGTTTCGTTTGGGAATAACCAGAGTCAGATACTTCTATTTCTAAAGCCAAATCCAAGACCCTGTGCCAATTAGGAAAGGGAGCCTCTCAACCAGAAGCAGCTTCCTTCCTAGACTGTCACATACCTGTAACTGAATCTGAAACCTGACTAAGGCACTTGCAGTTTAGCACCAGGAATGTGTTGCATGGCCAGGGGCAGAAAGGAAAAAACCAAAAACCCCAACCATATACAGGGAAGCTTTGCTCCACTTCAGTCCAGAAGGAAAGTTGTTGGAAGAATCCCCCAAAGCCCAGTTCTCCCGTGAAATGTGAGCAGTTTGTCCTGTTGAACAACCTTGCTGAGGACAGGGCAGGGACAGGCAGGTCCAAAGGCTCAGCTACTATGTGGGAATCTATTAGGCTTTGGCTTTTTATAGGCAACTCCTAAACTAAGTTCCTAAGAGAAAGGCTTCCAATAGTACCCCCTGCACTCTGCAGTTTGATGGTGGCGTGGGGTGGGGAGGTTGCCTGATTTCACATCTGGGAGTGCTCACTCCTCTACATCCAGAGCTTACCCCTCAGACTACTGTGTCTGCCACACTGTGTTGTCCTACAGACAGTGCAATTCCAAGCTGCAGTATTCTGCTACTGCACATGGGGAAAATGTTGTCAATGAGTAATGTTTATAGCCCAGCACCTTCCTGTGCCCCTCAAAGCCATGTGCTCTTGGGCTCCAAACACAGGAGCATGGCAGTCATCTCACGCTGTGCTGAGTCCATCCCCATCAAAAAGAGTTTTTAATCACTGTACTGTTTAGTTATTATTAATTCTGGTCTTGGGCATCATATTATGTCACATGCATACTCTTATACCTCAGCAGTTCTCTGGATTGTAAGAGGGAAGCAGCCAAGGAACCAAACCAGTTAGCTAATTGCCTTTATGGGCTTAACAAGGCTCTGCAAGGGCACTGCAACAAGAGCTGTGGCACAGAAGGCAGCTGACAACAATCTGAAAGGCTATTCCTACTTCAGACAGAGACCACCCTGATAGCTTTATCCTAATTAAGTTAGCAACTTCCAATTATATACCTCCCCCTCCCCTTTAAATTTAGAAAAAAAATGGCCAAAAAGTCATTAAGTCTACATGGTATGAAGCTTCTACCCTCTCAGATCTCTCTCTGCAGGGCTACCCATCAGCTGTAAGCTGCTGGGCATGAGCTGAGCAAACAGGGAAGAAGAGTTTACTGAGTATGATCCCATGAATCACTGGCTTTTTCTTTTTTTTAATGGCTTTTTTTTTGGCTTTTTTAATGGCTTTTTTTTCTCCCCTGAATTATTGGCTTTTTACACCATCTTCTACCCTAGCAACAGTTACCTTGGTTTCACCACACCTATCCCTATTACTGCCCATTTTTTTGCAATAAAGACAGTCCAGTACAAAGCCTCACAGGGTGACTACCCAATCCCCTTGGAAAGGTTCTGGATAATTCTCTGAACTCCACACCATCCACACTGCACATGGGTACCTATTGATAGCCTGGGGGGAAGGGGACAGGGGCAAGCACTGGAGGAGATGGAGTACAGGGCTTTGTAAATACAAATACATAACAAGGCTCCAAACCCCTGTTTTGTTCTGTTCTTGAACTTAGAAAGCTAAAAGCCTGTCAGCATCTCTCACAATACTCACAAATACCATCCTGTAGGACACTCCTCTGTTGTGTTTTCCTAAGGAAAGAGGGCACCTGTGCCTCGAGGATCATTAGGCCTGGTATTTTTTGTTTGTTTTGGTTTTGAGAAAAGAAAGCAAGCTTACTGCAGTCTTACAATCTTATCATTGCTTCTGGCAGTTCAAGCAGACAAAAACCTATCGGTTTACAAAAGCCTATCAGTTTTTCTATTACTTTAGTTCAATGAGAAAGAAATCAGCCCCATCAAGCCCATTGTCCAAAAACATGCCCTTGTGTCCTTGGTGTCTGCAAGACACAAAGTCCTACTGGTTACCCAGGACTTCAGCTTCTACCTCGCTTTTGTTCACAAGCTCTACGTGCATATTTCTAAAGGCTTCCATAAAAAACTCTATACTACTTCTGAATTTCCCCCCCCCCACTGCAGCTTCTTCTGGCAAGGAACAGCCTATTCCAATTGCTCCAGACATAACTATAAATACTCAGATGTTTTCAAATAGCTGCTGCTCTTTACTATTGCTTCTCCAGCGCTTAAAAGCCTACAAAAAGCATTCAGTACAAAAATAACTCCTATCCCATCACTTAGCTGCTCTTGTTACATTTAATGAAGTATAAAGTTGGTTAAAAAAACCCAAGCACACAAGAACTGAAGAGTTGACAGATAATCCTAACTTCCTTTCTTTTCTTCCTAAAACAGCTTGATACTGAGAAAAGTAAAGACTAGTATCTTGTTAGTGAATTAAAAAAAAACAAAATCTCAGAGTTCTTTTGGTCACTAGTATCATTGCTTCCCATTTGTACCATAAAAACATCTTAAGGGCTACTGGCTCACTGGAGTCCAATAGAATTTATAATGGAAGGGGCTAATACAAGAAGGAAGGAATGGAAATCTTAAGTAACACTGGCAGAAAAAAAAAGTTCCAGAAATTTTAAGATCAAAGGGGTCTCTGCCTTCACACGGAGCACTTTCTCAAAATAAAATATTCAATTCAATTTCCAAAGCTTTTTACTGAGCCAATACTTCAGTTCCATCAACAGTAAATACATTAAGCAAACATAAGCCTCTAAATCAACCTGACCACCAAGAGCATTCAAGAGTAACTTTACTTTTACCATGCAAGACCACCACTGCTGTGGAAGAGAAACACACACATTTACTCTTATGCTGGGTTTTAAGAGCACCTATCCAACAAATCCAATGGAAAACGTTAAGGAATAGTTGGAGGCTATAAACAGTCAAAACCAGCCTTTGGCAGACGCTGAAAATGCACATATTGCATATGATGTGCCTGTACCTGGAAGTGGTTTACCTTCCAGGCTGCAAAGCAGGAAAACTTTGGTGCAAAACTTGCTTAATGATTTCCTTTACCTTGTGGGTTGATAGCCTGTGCTGAGCAATTACAGTTAGTTTTTCTAGGAGCCCTCGTAATCTCTCCTGTGTAGCGTGGGAGATCAAGTTCACAACATCAGAGTTAAGTTCCACAATGTCATGCCTTTTACCTGTGGAAGCAGAGAAAATCCATTACGTGTTTTAGTAGTAGCTGATAATTGAAATAATTAGCACAGCAGGTATTCTGTTCCCCCTGGAAGTCATACCCATTATGAATAAAGGTTTGGAGATTATGATTTTCCTGGTAAAGTCACAACTTCAAAGATCTTAGACATTACATTAATAAAACTTAGCCTGGAGCTTCAGAAAATATAGACATTGTTTCACTTAGCCTCCAGACCCACTCTCCTTGCAAGGTCATTTATAGGACAAAGTTAATAAGAACACAAATCAAGCTTCATGGTTGGGGAGGGGGGAGAAGCAGTAGCTGTAGAAATTAGTGCCATATTCTGTTAATTCCAGTAATTAAAAAAAATAGAGAATTACATTTTGCCCTGCTTGACACCGTGCTTGTTAACAACTCATGACATTTATTCGATGAGCGGGGATGGTTTTCGCAGCACGCTGGGGGCATACGGGACCCTCTCACCTGCCGTGACTGACCAGCACGGGGCAGAGAGACCCAACCATCCCACGGCAGCAGCTCGGACAACGCAGATGGAGTCCAGCCGGGGTCAGCCTGCCATCACCTTCAACCTTTCCTCTCGGGCTGTCGCTGCCTCTCTGCGTTTCAGCAGCTGCGACCGAGGCTGGCGACAGCTCCGGGCAAAGCTGTCTCAGCCCCGTGCCCAGAGCTGGGCATCACCTCTGCAACCTCCCCGCAGCTGCAGGCTGCCGACGGAGGAGCCTTCCCGCGGTTGCCACCATCAATCACTCAGCAGACTCTGGCGAGACACCTGGGTGGCAGCGACGTTTCCCTGGTAGGCACAGCAGGCAGCAGCTCCACATGCCTCCTGAGCTGTACCTGTCAGAAGTGCTTCTCCTCGCCCCTTGCTGCGCTTCCAGTGGCTGTAACACTTTATGATGCAATATACAGCGTGCCTTCAAAACCCATTCCGGGATTTATTGCCAAGTGGAGCGTTAAGAATGGATAAACTATACGCTGGAAAAAAACCTGATCACCTATTTCCTTTGCCTTTGCTACTGGAGATGAGTAACAATCTCACAAGAGAGGGAGAATCTACAATGTCTTTCCAGATATGATCGAAGTGTTCCCACTATTTGATCTTGGTCAGGAAGCATTGGCCTTGACCTTCACTGAGTACAAAGTTCATTTTGCTCAAGTACCTTTCCAGAGCCCCTCACCAGTTTCCCACTATACTATCAGAACACTGAAATGTCAACTTAAAGACAAAATCTCCCCAAACCTCAAGACCTCCCTCCACACACACCCTCTTCCTAAAGCAAAGGGTGTTCAGTTAAAGAGAAGTGTCAGTTTCTGAATTGCTGCACTCCCCAGCACTTCTGAATTTCTTGCACATCAAAACATTTTTCATTTATGACATGAATTATTATGATTCATGGGGAACAGCTATCTTGTCAGCCATGAAACAGCCAGCTTTATATTTCCCATCTTTCATTGAATTGTCTTCACACTCCAAAACAGATAATTATCCTAGAAGTTCTTTTTATGTTTTTGTAGAGCTCTTTATTTTTCTTTATAACTGTTTCCCATGGATGACTGGTTAACCCTATAGTTAATTTTGACAAAAGCTTCTACACATCAGCTTTGCAGAATCACAGAATTGCTGTGGTTGAAAAGACCTTTAAGATCATCAAGTCCAACCATTATCTAACTCTACCAGGGCCACTACTGCACCATCTCCTCAAGCACC
>VWZY01005697.1:296909-311696 GCA_013399075.1 Chloroceryle aenea | reverse complement strand
GCACAGTGGGATGGCCACTCCTCTAGTCCTGCTGGCCACACTATTCCAGATCCAGGCCAGGATGCTGTTGGCCTTCTTGGCCACCTGGGCACACTGCTGGCTCACGTTCAGCTCCTGCAGACCTCTCTCTGCAGAGCAGCTTTCCAGCCACTCCTCCCCAAGCCTGTAGCACTGCCATGGGTTGCTGTGACCCAAGTACAGGACTCTTCCCTTTTCCACCAGTAACACAGCACCTCCTTCACTCAACTACAGCCTTTGACACCTCAGATGGCACAACTGGCTAACCAGGGCAGGATGTACTGAGGCAGCAGACAGCACCTGCAGGTCACAGGCTAGCTGCTGACTTAGACTAAGTTGCATGTTGAAAGACAATCCTGTAGTTAAACCACTGTGCCAGAACGATGACTGCACGTATGAACTGCTGGCTGTCCTGAACACTCAGCTGTGAAACTCACTGTTCCAGTATGGCAAGCTAGCAGGAGGAAAGCAGGAGTAAGGAGTTGAGCAACACTCACCCAGTTTGCTGCAGCCAGCAGTGGTGCCGCTCAGTGTGGTGCTGTACGCACGCTCCCTGCTCTCACTTAATACAACATTGCTAAGCAAGTTATTATTTTGATTAGAAACTTAATGGCTGAGGTGAAACAAACACTAAAAACTTCCTATTCCAGTTCAGTCTCAGCCATTCAGCATAAATTCCACACTATCACTCACTGATGCAAAACAACTTCAATGTTTCTTTTGCATAAAATTAATGAAAGATTTTTTTTTCACAGAGGGAGTCATAAACAAAGGTCTGCCCTGTGCATATTGGCAGTGTCAGACTTCTTCCTAATCACATGGGCAGGCTCTGTAATGTTGGTCAATAGAGTACATACATCTGAACAGGCTGAGGAATGCAAAAGCTGTTAGGGAAGTCAGTGCAATGAATCAAGTTAGGAGCTGCAGAAATAGAAAAGCACACTTAAGTGATTGATTTGACACTAGCATCTATAGAGTCGTTATGTGTTCCATTAACTTGAAGACTAATAAAGCTGCCCAGTTCTCAAAAATGGCACCAATTTCTTTTTTCTGGTTGTGCTTTCAAACTATTTCCACATTAAAAAAATCCCTTAGAGAACAGTTATTTCTTAGAAGGGGAAGTAAAAAATCAGTATAGCTTGGTGTAAAAATATGAGATGGTAGATCTGAATAATTTCAGCTCCTTCTTCAAAGATTAGAGGCTGGCTGATGAAATGGGCAAAGAAATATCACATCCATACACATCTGCTACGTATGTTTTTTTTCTCACCTATGTTCAAGATCTTCTTCTGAAGCACTTCTGAGGAGAGAAAAGGTTCCTCTGCACAAGAGCGGATCACTCTACCAATGAGCTCAGAATCTGTGGCCAAAATGTATGCATGCTCCTCATTAAGACTGACCCCAGCCATAGAAGCCACATCATTTATGTCATCTTCATCTCTGCTAAAGAGAAAAATCATCATTTTATGCTTTGTTCAGGATACAAGGAAAGAACATCCCAACTGTCAACAAGCTCCTATATTCACAGATCTTGGAGGCCACCCCTGTACAACAGCTCAGTGTGGGTGTGGGCAGGGCAGACAGGCTCCCAAAAGCTTTCACACTTTTGGTCAACTGCCTCTCAAACATTAGTTTGATTAATGCCTCAGTTTCTAGGTGTGCAAATCCTTTATATGAAACTGAAGTTTTGAGCAAGCTTGAAAACCAAGGACAGAGATAAACTTGGATTAAAAATCCCCACAAGCATCCTGCACCATCACTCTTACAGTATGCAATGTGTTCTAAAACTCTAGTTCAACAAGTAGAGCCAACAGCTGAATGAAGCTGGATGTTGACTCACTGAATGATAATCAAACCCATTTTCTGAGATGCACATCCCATGAACTGAAGCTTACAACATAAGGGTACCAGCAGGGACTCAATCTTCACTTTTCTACTGAGTTCCCTTAAAAAGTAAGATATAAATAAATGCTCTTTGTCCATATACCAGAGCCAACACAGACCCTGCCCTTTGAGTCCATGAAGCTTACATGGGAAAAGTTTCTGCAGGGCTTGGCAGTGAAACAATCCAAGACATTTTTGTGCAAGTTTAGATCAACAAGAGAAAGCCATTTTGCTTCACGAAGTGACAAAGGCCCTAATGGTGGCTTCATGGGTTTAGGACCAATCCAGAACAGAAGTCTGCAATATTAACACAGCCAAGTGGAAGCACTCAGTCTGAAGGTCTTTTGATTTGGAAAATACAGAAAACAAAACCAAAAGACACACACTCCTCTTGAAAAGTATTCTCTGGTAAGGTTTGATAAAATCCACCTTCAGACAATCCTGTATGGTTTATATAACTCTTAAACAAGGGGTTAGCCAGAAATTTGCCATTTTTAGGTGAAATGGGACCTCTTGGAGGCTGTCTTCTGACTGGCAATAGGTGGAAGCTGAAGTTACCAGAATATGGGTTAGTTTTGACCAATACTCAAGAGATACAAGAAAGTGCTGGGATTTTCTTCTTAAGCTATAGATGCAATTTCTCTTTTCAGCTTCCACAGGTTTCTGTGGTGCAAGTCTTCTCCCACAAACTTCTGGAGAGAAGCCTGGATAGGAAAGAAGTCCAACCTTCCCCTACTCCTCCTGCCATTTGTTTGTGTGCCCTCATGACTAGGAGTTTTAATGTAATTTATTCAGGGAAAAGGAAACCAAACAGTCACTGCTTCCAGAACAGCTTCTCTCCTCCTACCCCTTTGCAACCAGTATCTGAGCAGCTCCAAGCAGATACTCCTGCTCTGTCAGCCTAGCAGAGACCCTGACCTTTCAACACCCATGTAAATGAGGCCTCACTGCATGATAATTGAGTGCTAACTGATCTTCACAAGCACACTCCAGTTTCCTCCTCTTAATGACCACTACAGAGAAGATTTCGCTGGTAACAGAGACAAGAATCCCATGGAAGTGCCCTGACTGCCACAGATCTGCTGATAAAGGAGATTACAAAATCAGCACAACTAGCAGCAAGAACACAGGTCACAAGCTACCAGAGCTGCAGATGCTGGAGTGTGGCATGACCCCAGTGGACTTCTTTATGGAATCCAAGTAAGGATGCTTGCACCTCAAGTACAACTGCATGTGGCTTCAGGAAATAATTGCAACTTTTATTCTGGCCACATACTCCAAATAAATAAGGAGGGGGGAAAGTTCTACACTATACATCTATACACCTTGCTATGCATACAAGTTTCAGTTCTCTAAACCCAGCCTTTATCAGGATACTATTTTCTGTAATATTCCCATGCACAAAGTCTCTCCTGAGAGTACACACATACAAGAGCTTATATGCAAGCAAACATCTCTGCTTCTGCTATTTTTAAGGACCAGTTCTAAATTCTTCACTGTGAGAGATGTTTCCATTAAGTCACAAACCTTGATGAAAGATTAATTCATAGCTATGAAAACACTGCTGCACTTGCTTTACCTAACCCAAAAAAATTATCATTACTGAGCACTACTTGTAAGGAAGTGTAATGTTAAGTTTGTGCTTTACTATTTTTTTTTTCCTTGCTGTTCAAACAAACCTCAGTCATTTTAAGTAGGTATCAAGTACTTTGAGTAACCTATAAAAACCATTCTACTAAGGTGATAAATTTAAAACATTCCAGAGTATACATGCAGACATTTCTGCTAAAAATGAAAGCAAGTCAGTATCCAACAATCCCCTTGTAAATCTCCTCTTCTACATCACTGCCTTTAACACTTTTTACACTTGATCCTGTCACACCCAGAAATCAAGAAGAAAAACTCTCCCCGCTGTTAAAAGTCTCCAGTGATTTAAGCTTGGGGGAAACCAGCACAGAGTGTTACCCTGCACCAGGTCAGGTCTGACATTCATCCTAAGCATTCCAGGGGAGCAGAGGCCCCAGCAGTGCAGATGCACTGTGCTGTATTAGCTAAAAGCAAGTCTCTGGCACCCTCTGGTGTTACACCAACGAGAATGTCTCCTGAACCCATCTCCCTCTGCTCCATTTTAGACAAAGTGACTAGCAGAGGTACCAGGGGTGGATGCAGAGATAGAAATTCTTCAGAGAAAAGACTTACTAGAAAAATTTAAGGTGAGTTAGAAATTTCAAATATAAATTTTCATCGATTTAATCTACTTTGAAAATTATAATCCAAGAGCAAGAACAAAAATCCACCCTGGATAACACTGTAAAAGCAGAGTTTTCCTACACTCAGAATGTAACAATTCGGTGGAGGAACGTCAAGACTTCAAACTCTTCATATAAATTGATATATCCTGTGGGTTTTTTGTTTGTTAGTTGGTTATTTTTTTTTAAATTTTTCTTTTAATTACATTATTTATGCTGTGATTTTTTTTCTTTTATTTCAAATATCACTACCCAGAATTACAACCCAAATTATACTCTGAATTACATTTCCTAGAGGCAGCTGAACAGAGCTATTGCTTTAACATCAGCTTTTCATTTCAACTTCTGGCTACCAGCGTTTTCAGTGTTTGCTGTATACTGTATGTTACTGTAAAGAACAGCAGAACAGCTCTGCCTGCATCAGTGCACACAAAGCCAGAGCTTTAAAGAGGTAAGAAGTCAACTGGTCAACAAGACAAAAGTGTCATGCCTGCTTTTATCCCTGGAAGAGCAGCTTCACGCTTGCCTTAAAGTCGAAAGACCACCAGCACTCATGGCAGTCTGTACCTCTGTTCCAACACTACACTTCAGAGCTACAAAACTCAGTTTTGATTTTGAAAAGCTAATCAGTTACCAGAACTAAAAGCCTTAAGCACTCTTGTAATCTAAGAGCCTAGAGAATATGCCAGAAGCCATAATTAGAGGTGTAGTCAAAGACTTTCACCTCTACATACAGGAACAAGCTTGTAAGAGGAGCTACTAAAAGATTCTGAAATACAGCACAGAGCTTTAGGCAGGTTACCAGCCAGTCCAAACAACAGCTCAATGCTAACTGGCCATCTGTAAAAACCAGAGGTTGTATCTGCTTTAATCCTATGGAGAGCTTTTCATACAGAGGAACTTTGCTTTAGATCAGTACCCATAGGCTGAAGATCAATATGCCTCCCCTACCAGTGAAAACCTGATACATATTGATGCACACTGTTTGTAGAATTACACTCTTGTAATAGGATGATGAAAATCCAACTTCATCAGGACAGTTTTCTCATAGTAAGAGTAAGCAACATCTGTTATGTGGTCAAAAGTTTTAGGTTCCCTCTTCCCAATTAGCATTATAATGTGAAAAATAGCATAGCATAAAACTTTTCTAAATGAAGTTCTTTTCTTTGGGCTCCATTCATACATCTGTAGCTGCTGTCTTTTGTTCTTTCCTATAGTAAACTTCTGATATTGTTTATTTTTACCTGAAGGATGTTGCTCCATTCTCTTTTGTTCTACCTTTCTGAACAGGAGGTGCTTGAAGCGACAGAATTTTATTTCCTGGCAGGGTAATTTGTTTCAGAATGGAACCTAAAACAAAACAAAGAATATGCCATAGTAGAAAACAAAATGCTAAGACAACTGTTTAATCAGTTTGTACTTCTAGAAGAGGCTACTGCGGACTCAGTAACAACTAATTATGTCCACTTGAAAACCAGACACTCAAATTCTACATATTTTATATGGTCCAAAAGCCCCACAGTGTCAGTAAACACTCTCCTCTGTGCTGACCAAGGAAAGGTTTAGTGAGAACTGGCTGGCTGAGACAAACTCGCATTATGCATCACCCTGGACCTGTTGAAGGAAAAAAAAGAGTCACGTGAAACGACTCTCAAAAGCATCATGGTTTAAAGGATGTTCACTCCGAGGAGCTTACTCACAGTATTTTAACATTGACTGACAACTTTTTAACAGGTGCCAGAAGCAGACATGGCAGAACTTGAAGCAGATAGTAAAGAGATGTTCAACTTCTTGCACAGAGCTGGTTGCTCCCGACAGCCTTCTTACATTCCTACAATCTACCAACAGCCTGCACTGGTTTCTATACCTCAGGAGTCCCATCCCTTCTTTACTAAAGAGCTGTGACTTTACCTGCAGGCAAGGGGTTAGTCTGAACAAGCGTGTTCAGCGGCATCCTCTCCTCAGCAGATGTCTGTATGGTCAGCGCTGAGGGGTGTGGGAGTGCAGACACTTGCTTTATAATGGTTCCTGATGGTTGCTGGACTACCTGGAAGTGGAATATTCAGTGCCAAGAGTGAGAAGAGGTATACATACAGAAGTAAATAGAATCAACATGTCCATTTACCCAGAAGTGCCACTAGGCAATGCAGCCACATTGAGCTTTCAGTTTAAAGCGAAGAGCATGCTCAGAAAAACCTCACCTCCTTTTTTTTTACTTCATCTTAACAACTGGCAGTGAGCTTTTTACTCCAGCTCATTCAGTGAGCTCTTAACAGGCACTTCACTCCTAATTTCTGTTGGTAACCATACTAGATGAGTTTCACTGTTACAATCCATTACACCAAGAGGCATTCCTATCCTTAAGTCTTGCTTAAAGTAATAAATGCATATTGAATCTGCCTCCCAATAAGTTCAAAATATCCCATACACAAAGTTAGAAAGAGAGAACACCAGAACAAACTGAAGTCTTGCATGAAATCCTTCTTCCATCAAGAATTTGGAGTACACACTGTGAAGTTACTAATGCATTTTTGGAGCCACAACATCAATTGTAAATCGAGATGCTGAGTTTCAAAGCATTAAGGAAAGTTCACTGAACACATCAATTAGTGGGACCATGAAGTACCAACCAGCAACACCTATAGCGAGTAGAGCCTCTACACAAAAACACCACTTCACTGCTGAAGGGTAAAAAGGAAGGGGGTTGATAAGTTTTCTTTAAAGAGGCTCTTGAAAGAAGCAAAACCAGACAGCAGGATGTCATCACAACACGCACCCACAGGCACAGCTGATAAATACTAATTCTTCCTCTTCAGGGGCAGCTATTAAAATGCAAGAAAGTAACAAAATTGCAGCATTTCTAAAAGACTCATTTCTAAGCCTCCTAGTAGCAGAATGTGGTCTGCAGCTTTTGATATACCCTTTGGAAAAAGTTCTTGATTACATGTAGCAGACAGATGTGCTTTTACCACAGCACAAAATTATCAGCATCTTCACATTGAATCCTGCTTTTATAGCAACAAAAAACTAATATAAAGGAATTCTCAGGGTTGAGAAACCACTTTTTCTCCTCCACGCTTTCATTCTAGCTTGAGAAAGTCTGAGGAGTGCTTGTACAGCACCACTGCACAAGTTTAATTGAACAAAGAATCGACATTTAGTATACTTCAGAAATTAGACTGTCTCCTTGTGTCATCTAACTTCAGATTTATGAGTAAACATCATCAGCATCACACATTCACAAAAAAGAGGTACTTCATTTAGCAAGTAGGATACACCCCACCCATCCCTGTATTAATATGAATAATCTAGGTGAAGATTTGGAAGCAAGTCAAGTAACCGAGGAGACTAAATCCATGAGAAACAGAAAGGATGCGCTGGCAGTAAAGCTCATTTTCCTTTTGCCATTCTGCTACACTAACAAAAGCTGGAAGTCCTTGGGACTTACACCAGGAGAAGACAAGAATCGTAGAAACTGCAACATGAATGTAATGCCAGAAAGACTTACTAACAAAACAGGTAATAGTTGTGAGGAAGAGCTATTGTTGCTTTTCTTCAGGTTAGCAGCAAGAAGTAGTAAGGAAAAGGGACTGTTCCTTTGTGCTCCATTAAGGAGGTTGACAGAGACATCAGAATAAAAATCACCAATACTTTTAAGTAAAAAATAAAAGAAATAATAAAAGCAGCATCCCACTGACAGCATAGACATGGCTGCCTGAGAAACTCTTTGAGAGCCTTTCCTGAAGATGTTTTACATTCATAAAGCAAACTTGAGAGATCAGCAGAGAGATGCTGAGGTATCATCACCCACTACAAGTGGCATTGCTTCATGAAGAAAGCCCCACCACCAGCTGAATGCAAACACAGACATCCAGGACAAAAAAACTCCTGAAAAATGATGGAGGAGACTCTCCATTCAAGAAAGCTCTGAGAGACTCCACACTGAACATCACTTAAGAAGTAGCTGGAACAGAACAAGCACTTCACTCCTTGCTTCAATTATGAGCAATGTCCAGGGAGCACATCTCACAGGGACTAAACTGTAAAACTCTTTATGCTTAACATGAAGCAGTCGTCTCGCAGCAGCTTTCTCACCATTGAAGGCCAGTGGCTGATAATGTAAATTTTCAGCTCTTGTGCTTTAACAAGAGACAAAGCAATGCTACAGCAAAGCAAGCTTTATCTCCAAGATGATACTTTTTGTAAACCAACGCCCTTAAATGAGACTTAGGAGAGTCACCAGAAGGGAACCCTTCCAAATGCACAACTCTCACAGCACAGGCATGCCATCAATCCCAGCAGCATCCCTGAAGAGCAGGTCCCTCAGAGTCTACCACAGAATCCCACAGTTTTCATAATCATGCTGCAGAGATTAAAGTTACTTGTTCCATCACTGCGGGCACAATTTTGGTATTAAAATACAGCAGTGCTGTGTTCTTAAGCACCACCAATGTTCCCACTGAGCTGGCACGTGAAAGTTCCTCAAGCACAAGAGACCTAAATTAGAAATGGGCATGCAGAGGGAGGGTATGGCATCAGACAACCCACGGGCTGGAAAGGAAAAGAAATTGCTGGCAGCATCAGATGGACAGATTTGCACAGCTGGCAAGTGCTTCCCTTCAGCTGGCAGCAGGACCCTTCTGTTTAGGGAGGAGAGGTCCAGATTTGTTTTCTTGTGGGAGGATACAGACCCTCTGTCCTTTCAAGGAAAGGCAGCAGGGAAGCCCTAGAAGGTGCATATGGTTCCACTAACTTGCTCTTTGTGTTAATTGGTTGTCTGAACAAACACTGAGCTCCTGATACAGCTAAGCTGCAAATCGGTCAGCTCGGCCTTTCAACTGAATTCAAGACCAAAATTAAATAGGTGCTTTAAGTGCAAGCATTTTAACCACCATGCCTAGGATCTTCCCAGATCAGGATAAAAGCATGCTTTGTATCCAGGTCAATGTTTGCCAGGCATGGTGGAGAAGAGAAATTGCAATAGGCTGCCATGCTGCACAAGTCCTTTCTTGAGCTCACCAATATCATATTCAAGAAGTGTTCCAGCTCCCCAGTGTAGAGTTTAGCTTCCTCCTCTATTTGTACAGATGGTCAACCTTTCCCCTGGATTACATGGCTTGCTGTGTAGCCAACAAACTGCTCTCCAGCCCTTGTACAACCTAAGAAGCCCTCGTTTTCTTCTGGCTGAAATTTCAAATGTAGTCCTCAAAGACAGTACGGGTACAAGCTCCTTTTCCAATTTGGCTTTGGCTGCTACTATCAAAGACTCTCAGTGCATATGCTTGATGAATGTTTGGGGGTTGGGGATGTCTTTGAATGGGGGGTGAGGTTGTTCTTGTTGTGTTTGGGTTTTGTTTTAAACAAACCCACTCATAAATACAACCCTCCATCCTCTCTGTATTGGTGAGTGCTCTGCTGCTTTTAAGCAAGCCTGGAAAGGTGAAAAGCTGGTGGCATAAACTGTTTTTTAGAATGCAGGATTACACCCACCTTACACCCTCTGAAAGGAAGAAAATGTAAAAAGCAAAACATTTTAGGGTTCTAAATACCATTAAATCAAGTATACAAAATAAAGGAAATTCACACTCCAGATTCCCTACTATACCTGGAGAAAGCAGACCTTGCTTCCCAGGACATCTGCTTTTTCCTTTCTAAGGGAAGGAATATTTGCAAGGAAAACCTATTCAAGAACTGAGTTCTTTATCTGCCAAAGGAAGACTATTCTCTCAGAATCCCCAAGAAAATTACAGGTAGATCTGTTAGATAGAATTCTACTCAGTATCTCCAACACCCATAAGCCGAACCTAATGTATTTCACAACACTGCTCTCTTGGGTATACCTGTGATCCACACTTTGTTGGTATTTAACATTAGCAAGAGGTTAACCTGTGCCAAGAAAAAAAATGTTAACACATAGCTTTTGAGGGTACAGTTTTAGTAGGACATTTATTCCTTCAGGAATCTGTTAGCTAATGAGGCCTGATAGGAAAAGCTCACTTTTGGATGACTTCACAATTAACATGTCTTAGTAAAACTGGAGATCAGAACTCTGCTCTGAAAAGCTCCTTGAGCTCGTTTGAACATTTTGGTTGGTATATCACTAAACATCATTGCTGTGCTGCAAAGTACCCAGGGTAGGATCTACCAAGGCAGAGAACCTGGAATCCCTGGGAGGTGGCTGAGGCACAGCCCTAACAGGGCATCTCACAGTAACTAAGGTAAGCATCCCATTACAGTTTCTAACTCGAGCATTTCCTGCCTTTCTTTCAGATGCCAGCGTAGCCTGGCTGCACACATAGCAGGGGTCAGAACTCCTATCCCCTTGTGTCTCAAGCTGGGTGCTCAGACTGGTAGAATGGTGGTTGGCATGTCTTGCAAGCCACCGAGCTTACAACTTGGCTTTAAATTCACTTTTTTAGCAAGGGCTTAATATCTCTAATCTATGACAAACATAACTTAACTCATGCCAACTAATGCCTCACAAAAAAACCCCTAAGATCCAAACTGGTATCCTCTTTACAAAATGGGAAGTGTCAAAGCAAAGAAACCTGGTTCAACAAAGCAGAGAAATTCATCTTACCAACTGTTTCACTTTAACCACCTGCTGAGCCCCCACTGACTGGGCAATGATAGAGTTCGGCTGTTTGATTTTAATACTGACTGGAGTCCCAGTGACTGGTTTCAGAGGCTGGAGAGGCGTTGTTGCTGAAGATGACACTGTAGAGACCAGCACTGACTTTGTAGACTGGACAGAGGACGTTGCTACTGCAGAGGTGAAGACTGGCTTGACAGTTTGGATTGCAGTCAGTCCCGACGTTGCTGCTGTTGTGCTGAGAATGAAAGGTGCAGGACGAAGAGATGCTGTCAAAACAGCAGAGGAAGGAACAGGCTTCACAGTCTGCAGAGAGGCTGTCGCTGATCCACTGGCAAGGACTGGTTTAGTAACTGGAGTGGCTGTGACTGCTCCAGAGGCAAACACTGGTTGCATCACTGGAGCGGCTGCGACTGCTCCAGAAGCAGACACTGGATGTACAACTGGAGCAGCTGTGACTGCTCCAGAGGCAGACACCAGTTTTACAACTGGGGCAGCTGTGACCGCTCCAGAAGCAGACACTGGTTTAATAACTGAAGAAGCTGTGACTGCTCCAGAGGCAGACACTGGATGTACAACTGGAGCAGCTGTGACTGCTCCAGCAGCAGACACTGGATGTACCACTGGAGTGGCTGCGACTGCTGCAGAGGCAGGCACCAGTTTTACAACTGGAAGAGAAGTTGTTGCTACAGCTGAGGTTGACACCGGTCTTGAAGGAGCCGCTGCTGCAGAGGTACAAGTCGAAACAGCTTCTTGGGTTGGAGCTGGCTGCTGCAGACACTGCTGGATAAAGCTCTGAACATTGGGCATCAGCTGCCGTAAGGCAAGCAAGCTTTTCTGGAAGAAAAATGAAAAAACACTGGATGTAACATCAGCAGAGCCTTCCACAATACCAACACTTTAGCAACCAATTCCTCTTCCTCATCTTCCAATTTCAATTTTTCATGAGACAAATTGCTAACTCCAAACCAGTTTTACTAAAATTGAGGCACCCTCAATTGATGATGCTTCTGCTCAGTGAAGAGCACAAGAATTAACCAACACAGGCTGAGCAAAGGTCACAGCTACCACAGCTAGACTTCACATAGCAAATCCCATTTATAGGGGAAACTCACCCATAACTTTGCCTTTTCGTTTAGATCTTTCAATGTGGAATTTATGTTTCAGAATAAGACCATTTTAACTGCTTTATTATCTAAAAATAATAATAATAATAGATGTTTTGCCAAAAACCTGCTATATTGTAACAGCTGTGTTTATTCCACAGAGCCTGTCTGACAGAGAACTACAAATTATCCAATAAAGTCAGAATGGAGCTCTGAAGATCCCAGCCCTTCTACACCAGTACAGCTGCAGCTACACTAGGGGGGGATATCACTTTAATAATGTCTGTGTAGCTGCAGCAGCACAGCTCAAGCCAGACAGTTCACTGCAACAGATCTTTAGGAAAGGTATCTGACAACATTTCATTTTTACTACACCTCTGTTTGAGAAGGTTAATGGACAGAATAATCTTCAAGCCCTCTACAGATTTTTCTCCTTGACGATATACAATCTATTATGGCTCAGAATCAAGGGAAATCAGTTTTGCAGCAGCCTGTGTATTCTCACAAACCCTTCCCCAACCCCCTTGACAGTTTTGAGGTTTGCAAGTCTCCAGCATAGTGCTGTTGCTCTGGGCTTCGTGAAAAAGCACAGTGTCTCACATGCTAATATACCAAGTGAACAAATTGTTTGCACATCTAGACCTTCCGCGGCACAACCATCTTTAATCTTCACTTGCTTTTCTTTGAAAGGGCTGTTCAGCCTCCCTCGCCCTCCTGGTGTAATGTATTTACCAAAAACACCCAGCAGATTTGGAAAAAAGCAAGCAGCTAAAGTCACTGTACTTTATTGGAACAGACAAAACAAAACATCTACAACTCCATCAAAAATCTGCAGCTCAAAGATAAGAAACAACTCCAGAGAGTCCTCCCTAAAATTCCACTTCATTACCTAAAAAATGAATTGGCAACAAGCCATATCTCATTTTTTTCCCAGACTCAAGTTGCAAGCCTTTCCCCCACAAACAAGGCCAGCAGGAATCCTTGCAGCACCTTAGAGAAGTGCTCCTGAAGTCAGCTTCCATTTGGCACCGAGTCCTGCCCCAGCTGCTCCGAGTTACAGACCAGACCTAACTGGTGCGTATCAAACACGCCTTTTTTCTCAAGAAAAAAAGCAGTCGGGGTGCAAGATGTTTTAAAGGCTGAGGAACACTACAAAGTCAGCTAACTAACCACGAAAGTGCCTACATTAGGTTCCTGAAGTGACAATCTTTCTGCATTGATACAATGTGCAACAGGGAGAGAGCACCTTGTCAAGGATTATGGGGTACGATGCTGCCCAAACCAGAACAGCCCACACGATCCCAGTACCTGGCAGCATCCTGCTGCAGAAACATGCCATAGCTCTGCTGTGGTGGGTCAGGGTCTGACCCACACTGGTAAACCCAACTTAACTCCCGTGGAACTGCTTCGAGGTCTGTGCACCAAGGGAAGCAGCTCTCCACATGGTGGGATGGCTGTGTGCTGCTGTGAGGACACGAGGGCTGTGCTGTACCAGAGCTAATACCTCTGAGCTGGCCCCAGAGGATCCCATGAATGTGATCAGAGGGCTGCAGCACCTCTCCTGAGGACAGGGTGAGGGAGTTGGGTCAGCTCAGTCTGGAGAAGAGAAGGCTCCAAGGACACCTTATAGGACACCAGTACCTGAAGGGGACCTCCAGGAAAGCTGTGGAGGTGCTGTTTACCAGGGCTTGTAGTGGTAGGATGAGGTGCAATGGTCTTAAACTAGAGCAGGGTGGATTTAGATTGGACATTAAGAAGTTCTTTACCATTGGGGTGGTGAGATGCTGCAACAGATTGACCAGGGTTGTTCCAGGCCCTTCATCAACCTCACAGCCTCTGCTGGACTCTCTCCAGTATTTCCCTGTCCCTCTTGAACTGGGGAGCCAGAACTGGACACAACACTCCAGCTGTCGTCTCACTAGGGCAGAGTAGAGGGGGAGAAGA
Organism: Chloroceryle aenea; assembly: GCA_013399075.1. Lineage (NCBI taxonomy): Eukaryota > Metazoa > Chordata > Aves > Coraciiformes > Cerylidae > Chloroceryle > Chloroceryle aenea. The sequence goes on along the minus strand of VWZY01005697.1, from coordinate 297,903 downwards.
ACCTCCCTTGACCTGCTGGACACGCTCTTCTTAATACACCCCAGGACATCATTGGCTTTCCTGGCCACAACGGCACACTGCTGTCCCATGGATGACTTACTGTCCACCACAGAAAAAGGAAAGCCCATGCTTTCACCTGTTTGTTTTTTTAGTTTTCACAGGGGCATTTAAGAAGCCTCCAGGGAATTAAAGAGAATAACTAACTGACCAAGATGAAGATTTTCTGTCAAGCCCTGCAGAGCTGACTAATCTGCTAGACTCACAGCAAACCTGCCAGCAAAGCATTTGAAGGCAGGCACTGTAACAAAAATATTTGTCCCACACTTGAGCAAATCAACACTAAACACCTAAAGTAACACCAGCATTATCACAAGCATTGCTGTATGTGCTGTCAAATACTAAGAGGACAAACTCTAGAAAACCTCTTGTCCCAGCTTTATCACTTAACTATTCTTCCTTGATTCTCCACCAGTCCTATGATGAATGCCAAGGAGAAGCACAGATCTAGCAAGCCCAAGAACACCATGTACATTGCAATTAAGTAAATGTAACCAAGCTTTCCAGGTTTTCACTGAGATTTAAGATTTGCTGTACAGCAAAGATGTTCAATTTTATGTTGTTAGTAACACTTTTAGTCATAGTACAGTGGTAAGAGTATTTTTTTTTTTTTACTTTACATGATCATTTGCTTGAACGGAGCTGGAGCTGCCCTGGGTTACTTCTGCAGTAACCAGACCCCTTCCAGAGAAAGGGGTGGTTGGAGGTTTTTTTCCTGCCTCCAGTTAAAAACAAAGCAGAAGACAGATTCTTTTTGATCTTAAATACTGCATAAGCTGTGCACAGCCACTGCTGTCAGTCTTCTGTATTAGAACACAAACAGCTACAGTTTTGATGACCACAAGGTCATCTCAGTATAGCTGCCCTACTGTAGATGCACCAGCACCCAAAATATTAGTCTCCACAAATGACTAGAGGCTAATTACTCTCCAATTTA
>VWZY01005697.1:278341-293630 GCA_013399075.1 Chloroceryle aenea | reverse complement strand
CATAAAATGAAACAAGAATGGGGGGGAGGGGGGAAGATACAGCAAGGGATCCAGCTAAAACAAGGTAAGAATTAAACAGTGTCAGATGTATTCAGACACAAATCCATCTCTTCAGCTGTTAAAAAAAAAAAGGCAAGGAAGAAACCTACAGTGAAGTCAGTTATATGCAAATGATGCATTTTGTTTNTTTTTAATTAAAAACTTTTTTTTTCTTCCCCCCCTTACTGTAGAAGTGCTGGTCTGTGCTACTGTTGTGCCCTCTGCTTTCACAGAGACTGTCTTTTGGGAGATAGCTTGTGCAGGTGGTCCTGTAACTGGAAGTTTTACAGGTGTTCCAGTACTCGAAGGCTTTCCAGCAGTAACTGTAGTAACACTAGCTGTTGCAGCTGCTGCCTGAAAAGAAAAATTAACACTTTTTAAGCAAAGACTAACGTGACACACATACTGTATAGCACTAGCATGTAAGGTAGTGCCCTCCCTCCATACTACGGATTAAAACACAGATAAACTATTCTTATCTTTGCTTTTAAAGTTTGGATTCATTTGTTTTGCAAGGCTCTTAATTAAGGTGACAGAAGCCCCCCAGCCATAATTCTGCTTTGAAAGCAAGAATGTGGGGAGAAAAAAGTCCCCAGGGCTGACCCAGGCTGAAGCACTGCCTACAACTTCAAGTGAAGGGAGAAATGTAAAAGTTGTCTTGAACAAATCAATACATTAACTGTGCCAGGCTCCTACAGTCTAAGACTAATGGATTTTGGACACTGTTAAGCCAGGTGATACTACTCTGAAGATAAAGATGACCTTGAGTAATTGTTGATCTTCCTTTCTTCCCCTTAAGCTCCTCTCCCAGTTGCAATATTCCTCCCTCTTCCTATCACATATATGGTAAGTAAAAGATGTTCACTTTGGAGGGAGGCATGTGCCAGCAGAAGCAGCCAGCTGAGCAAATACACCTCCTGCCTTTTCCTCTCCTCTGCCCAGACACAAACCCTTACAAAATCTGGTTATTTTGAGACATCTTTTAAAAAATCTCATTAGAATTCACCAACAGATTCAGAAGCTCCAGCAACAGAATAATGAACGTTTAGAGAAAAACAAGAACACAAGTGCCTCTCTCCTTTCCTACACAGGTTAAATAGTAGTTTCAAGAGGAAAATCTGCTAAAGGATTTCTGCTTCCTATTTTAAAGGAAGAAACAAAAACCACCACACCCCAAAGCCCCAACACAATTCTTCCAATACAACAGAATACAACACTGACTAAAAGACTTTGCCTCTACAAAAGCCTTTACTTTTGATTTCTCAACTTGAAAACTCAAGTGTCAGATTGAACCTGCAGGTGACAGAAAAGTAAAAGTTTCAGGTTAGCATCTGAAACCTAAATCTGAGTGTTGTTTTCTCTCCAAACCTCTCACTCAGGAGCAAGTGAAAGCCTGGTGTTCCAGGTCAAACTCTAGGTTCAGATCTGTGGAAAACAATTTACTTTCACTGACTCTTAACACATTTAAACACCTCAGTTTAGTCCAACAGTCACAAATTAATACTTGCTAATTGCATTAATGATAAGACAGGAACACAAGAGCCTACCTTACCCTATCCTGGATAAAACAAAAAACCAATCAGAGTTGGATAGACATCACGTAGAATATCAAAAGGCTTTTAAGTCTTTCAGGATAGGGAAAATTAATGAACATAGATTTAAAGCAAAAGCAAACCCCTGGCACTTTTGTGATTTATTTATAAATTTTATTTTTTTTCCATGGGTGGGTCCCCCCTCCCCACGCTGCTGCCAGCTTGATATGAACAAAGCAGGCAGCTACCAAAAAGCTTTCGGCTTGGACTCCCACTGTTGGTAACACTTTAATAGCTCTCTGCAGGATCTTTGCCACCACCACTGCCTCTTCCAACGATGAAGCTCAACAACTCTAAGACCACAGGGAGGCAAGCTGGGCATGAGAATCCCACAAACAGATGGACGGGAGGGAGACGGAAGGGGACAGAGTACAGATCTGTCAAGCTGCAATGCCCTGGGCTTTAAAAAGTCGAAAACATGAGGTTCACGGGAGCTCATCTCTTGCAAATTCCAGCATGTTTACACATCAAGACCAGAACAGCATTTTATCAGCTGAGGGAGAGAACAACAGGAAGGCTGCTGGATCCTTTTCCCAGGAAGATGAATATATGGGAATTAACTTCTGTCATCTGCCCTCAACCTTTTTCACTACTGACAATTCTCATTCTCACTTCGAACAACAGAGAAACAGTCGCCAAAAAAAAAATGGCATTAATCCTGCATATTTTGAAGCAATTTCAGGGGAAGTAGTGCTCTGCATCTAAATGAAAGTGCCCCAGCATGATGCTAATTAGATACTTTGCAGCTTCGTGACCCCATCTGGAAAGAAGGTAAAAAATGAGAAAGTGCAAGTATTTTATCTGACCTCAGAGCTTAAACATGCAGGAATGTTAAAAAAAATGGAAATATTTTTGTAGATGAGGAGAATAATTCTGGAGTCGGTAACTAGAGAGAGTTTTGCAGATAGCAGTGTTCCAAGTTGTACATCACATAAGATAGGAGATACACAATGAAGCCAAGAATTGGTTCCTCTCCACTGTCTCCCACTTTTTGTGATGACATCATAATTCCACACCAACACTCCTCTCTTGTGACCTCAAAAAACTGTCAAGACTAACATTAGCAAGTTCTTTAAGGACTGATGAATGAACTGCTGCCAAGGAAATGAGACCCAAGGGCTCTTCCTTCCTTTCCCTGGACAATTTCCTGCAACCTGTGCCCAGGCTCCCCTGTCAGCACTCTCCTCTCGTCCACCCCAGGGTGAGGAGTGAAGTGGCCCTGCAATGGCAGCACGTTTCCTTATTGCACCTATTTAGTCTTTACTGTACAAGGAGCTCATAAGGCTTTGCAATCCTCTGCAAAATAGAAGGGCTCTGAGGAAGCCCCTCCAAACAAAGCAGTGCTGTTAATTTTTCCTAAAGCCATTGCTCCTGCTCTTTAAATCCAGCCCCATGGCTTGTTAGTAATGTTCAAGTTTCTACAGAGGGGAAAAAACCACCAATGATTTACAAAAAATATTCCATGTCTTCCTCTTTAAATGTTTCAATAGAACACGAGTTACATTGATTAGATAAAAGCTGAACTAAGAAAGCACAGAAGAAGCAAGCCAAAGGCAGATGCAAGTTAAAAAAGGCCAAGTTAATAGCCTGATGAACCTCACTGTTTATTCACGCGAGGTGCGAGGATGCAGGCAGCTTCAGCCATCAGATGGAGGAAGATTTTACCTTCCCCTCTTCTCAGTGCATAGATGACTATTGCTTTTATAATCTGAAGAACTCTTCTAAAGATCACTAGCTAGTATTCCAAAACAGAAGTGGGCAAGGAATATCCATTACTGTTCTTAGAGTGGATGTTGTTCCATTCTATGCAAAATAGAGCATGTTTTGAGAGAGGCCTCAGGGCTCTCCCCTTTAGCCTCAACATTATCCATCTGTAGTGAGGAGGAGGAGAAAAAAAGATCACAGAGCTATGAGTAGTTTTCAGTTGCTGATAGAGAAGAACAGCAGGAGGACAAACTTGGAAGTCAGACTGTTAGCTCCCATGGTCAGTGAATAAATCCCCCAATCCTTCAAACACCCTCAAGGTCATGAACATACATTCAGCATGTGTTTTTGAATGACTGATCCTGCTCATTTACTCAGTCCTTGCTCAACTGCTACAGCCCAGCCTCCTTCAAGGTGTTGCTCACAAAACCTATGTACAAGTCAGACTTCTTCCCAGTTTCTCCTCCAGATTGAGAAGAACAGAATATTTTAGCTGCAGAAAGATGTTTTATTTTCTTCTTGTGTGCTTATCCAGATCTCTGGTCCCCAAGAAAAAGAGAAAAAAACTGTATCTACAAATCTCATATTCTACAGGTAGTAAGAACATCTTCAGAAAAGTCCTACAACATTTTTCAGTGAAAAAAAAAAGAAAATAAAATAAATAAGACCTAGGAAATAAAACAAAAACACTAAACCAAAAAAACCCCAAAATTATCTAAAAATAATTATTTCCAACCACTGTCTATTTACAGCTGTATCTGTGGAAATGCTCAAACCACTCTACCAAATTCATTTAGAAAACAGAGGTTTTCAGATATGACCTTCCTTCAGCTTTCAGTGAGGGAGGAAAAAAATGTATACCTAAAAACCAGCTTGACTAGTGCAGACAGATCATCTTCCTCAACAACAGCCCAAGTATACGTTTGTTGTTTTTTTTTTCTTAAGGAATCAGGGAACCCAAACAGAAGAGAGCATTAAGAAGTCTCCATCTCCCAGAAAAGCATCAGCTAGAGCTTAAAAGAGCTGTGTCACAGGGTACAACAGCAGTGGAAATGGCTCTCTGAACTATTTATTTTATCCATTTTTCATGCACTTTGTACTGCAGTGAGAGAAGATGAGCTGACACACACTGGCAGAAGCATAATTAAATTATGCATTTAAAAAAAAAAAAGACATTCAGGAAAGAATTTATCACAAGGACAAAAGTTACCAGCTCAGTGAAAACCTGATTAGAGTTAGAATTAACAGGAATACATCTGTATTTTCTTCAGTTCCCTCTGTCACTTACTCTTATTCCATGGCACTATAAAGCTTGCCACCTACCTGTATTACAGCAGGTGGCTGAACAGCAGAAACGACAGCATTTGTTGTTTGAGAGAATAGCTTCACAGGAGTGGCTGTTACTTTCTTTAGTAACTGGGTGCCAGAGTTCTTAAAAAAAAAAGAAAAAAGAAAAATTAAAAAAACCCACAACATGTTCAGAGAACAGCTGTCAGACAAGGCAATGACAAAAAAGACACCAGAGTTAATATGTGCTATAAACCAAGACTTCCACTCTTACAGTAACCATACAGGCATCACTCACTCCACCCAGATGCTTTAAACACTGTCCTACAAAGCTATTTGTCTACCAGTTATTAAACTGGTAGAACAGAGTCAGAGACCTTTAGATGCAATGTCTAACCAGGGTGAAACAGTTAAACTCCGAGCATATTGTGAGAAATTGGCAGATGGTTGCTTTTTTGTACCCTCTCCTACTTTTGCATGCTGACCACATTGTAAGAAATGGAAGCAAAAAGCCAGCAGAGATCAGGGAAGAAGGAACATCCCAGGGACATGGGAGGTGCTCAGCTTCGGAGTATCCCACCAGAGGATCGCAAGGTTCCAGGTACTAACAGCAACCATCTAGGTAGGTTTTTTTGGTTAGGGGTTTAGTTTGGTGTTTATGTTTGGTTTGATTTTTGTTTAGTTGGTCAATTTGGTTTTTTGGCTGTTTGTTTATTTTCTTGTGGTTCACTTTTTTGTGTGCATGAGGTTTTTCTGGTTGTGTTGTTTTGTTTTCTTAAAACCCTTTTCACATCATCAGAGAGGAATTTCTTCCTTTGAACTATACCATACCTAATGGATAGCAGGATTTTTTTTCAAACTAAGAACGCAAAACAAATAGCAACTTTTATGTGCAGAACCAAACATCATCATCCTGTTCAGAAACCATTTCAAATGCTTATTTGACCCTCTGTAACTTATCTGCCAACCTCATTGGAACTAGATAACACACAGTGACATGGGATTCGAGCCAGGAGAGAAGGTACCTGTACAGCACATATTCTGACTGCAGGTGTGCTGGTTGGTACAGATGGTCTCACGTTTGTGGTAGTTTGTGGCTGGTTCTGAGCTCGTGCTATTGCTTGTTGAGATACCAGCATTAGTTGGCCGCTACTGCTTCTGATAAGAACAGTTCCTGTTGGAGAAAAAAAAACCCATCCAGCCTGTTAGAAATGAAGTGGTATTATGGCTTTGCTGTGCTTCTGTGGAAGGAATAACTAGACCAGACTGATAAGATAATGTAATATTTAGTTTCTCACTCCAAGGAACAGCTGCCAAGAAATGTAAGAGCTATGCATTCATTAGCTTTACTCTGCATCTTATGACAGAAACCAAACCCTAAAGTCAAGGGAAAAACTTAACTAGCCAGCCACATCAAAACACCGAGCGCACGCGAGATGCAAATCGCAAAGCAGTTCATTTGAGTCAAAAAGGTATTTGGGGCATTAAAGAGAGACACCACACACACCCTCTGGGACTGCTTGAACACTAAATACTTGAAGCAGTTCTTCAACCTGCAAAATTCATCACTACTGTCACACTTGGCTGCTTCTATACACTTTCACTTTCTGAACATCCATCTAGGCACACGCTTACAGGTGAGAAAACCTGTACTGGGAACTGAAGCCTGACTAAAACCTGTTCACCTGACTGTATGAAGACCACCCCTCAGTCAGAGAGCAGCACATTTCCAATGAAAGCCAAAGCCACTCAGACATTTGAAGCTGTCCCTCTCTCAAGGTTCTGTCCAGAAGCATTAAAATGCATGGTTTTAATCAAAGCAGCTTACAGCCAAATAGGGAGAGCCCAATGGGAAAGGGAAGGAATAAAAAAGGGGGGGAAAAAAAAAAAGTGAAAAAGAAAAAAAAAGTACTCTTCTGCCTTGTTTCCCTGCATTTTTGTTTCCCTTTCAAACCCAGAGCAATGTCAGCCCATCAAGATTTAACTCCTACCACCTTTCTCCTACCCCACCAGCTATAATGACAAACAATTAAACAGTTAACAACCAATGAGCATTTTTACTAAAGCTTTCAAATGAAAATCACCCTAAGGAGAACCAGCCAGAAGCCATAGCACAGTCCTGTCTCACCTGCTTGGAAACCATTCAGCCACCAATGCTTCTCCAGCCCCCAGGGGCTGGGCTCTGGAAAATCCATCAGGGTCACAAATACAAAATGCCAGCTGAATCCCTGGGCTGAACGGCTTCAGATCCTTCAAGCGAGCTACAGAGCACCCTGCCTTTGGTGGTGCCTCACCTACTTTACCTCCAAGAGCAGCTGCTGCAGAGTCCACCACTAAAACACCATCCTCAAACACCTCACTTAGAAGAGGCCTTTTGGCATAGAAGAAAGGAGGCAGGTACAGGAGAATGCCAACAGGTAAATAAGAGCACCTCAACATTTCTGCAGCACTGCATGGAACGTTCTTGCAAGTTAACCAACATCAGAACAATCCCAGATCTTCTGGGCACACTTAGGATCTTTCCTAGTGTAGAACAAGATCCTATCAAAGTCCTTTTACTACCTGCTTAGTCTGGAAGCTGTCAAAATACTGCAGTGCAACACAGCCTAAAACACTGCTGCTCTCTGAGATTAAATGAATACAACAGGAAAAGCCACGGGCTCCATTAGCTGGCTTTAAAGAAAGAAAGAAAAAAAAATAATCACATGCTTAGAAGCAGCGTTTTGTCCTTCACTTCTGAAAACACAACACGATGCAAGACTCTGTAACGTCAACATATTGCCATTTATACAGCAGGCACAAGCTGAGGCTGTAAAAGCAGCAGTTAGATTATCCCCCTTTCCCAGACAGCCTTTCCTAGCTAGGATAGATGAACAACACAGTTTCACATCCAGAAAAATACTGTTAACCTACCCAACAGCTTAGCTTTCTCCTCCTCCAGCGAAATCTTGACTAATAATTATATTTAGGTACAGATTGGTCTTTTCATTTCATCAATGAATACCCAGAATCATAGAAAACATAACAGATTCCTCATTTTCTTTTCAGGCCATCTTATTTAGACAGTGATTGATGATTCACTGAACATCAGTCAGAAAAAGGACATATTTCCCCCCCCCCATTTGTATCACACGCCTATGGAGATTCTAGGGGATGGTACCACACATTTTGACAGCAATAACATTTCTCTCTGCTCTAGGTCTACTTTCAGGATGGCAGAAGGGTTGCTACTGGAGGTTTTAGGTTTCTCTTTTCTAAGCTTGCTTTAAAATGTCACTGCTGGCTCTACTCTTTGAGAAGGCACATCTGACTTTATCATTTAATTCCTTTAGAGATTTGGAATCCATTAAGTGTTTTGTTTTTATGTATTTGGATATTTTGTCACTACTCATTAGATTTGTTTAAGCCAAACTGTCAGGAGCACAATTTCTACTTCTCTGAATCATACTGCATACCAGAAACACCATCGGTACCAGTCAACTTGATTAGAGGGCTGGGTTTTTTTTGCACTACTGTCCTGAAGTTTCAGTTAGCATTGCCAGAGATGGAGACCCTGCCTGAAGAGTATCCCATCCTCCAGGCACTTGAATGGTGAGAGTTTCCAGCAGACTCCACTTGACAGCAATTAAATCAAGAGCAACACAGCTAGCAAGCTTATGCAAATACAACACAGTTCACATGCAAATTCATTAACATCTCCAAAAAAATAAACAAAAAAACAACCACAACAAATATTAACAAGTCCCAGTAGCCCCTTCACATCTGACCATGACTGCAGTGATCCCCATTAGCACTGTACCCTGAAATGCAAAACCAACTTTCCTCCTAGGAATGGGGTTAGTCAGTACAAGGACTTCCCCAGAACACTGTAAAGTTAACTGTAGGCTTATTCACACGTGAAGCTGAAGTTGTTAGGTTAACCCACCACTTTGATTGCATGGCTTCCAACACACAGCTCTTTGGAACTGCTGGCCAGGGAGCAACGTGAGGAAACAAAGAGAGTCTCCTGCTCATAAAATAAAATGCAAGCAAGAACCAACTGCATTAGACCCAACTCACTGAAGAGAACACAAGTTACAAAAGCCACTTTCAGAGAGGGTCAGTGTAGCTCATCTCAAAACATGGGGTGCCTGCCTCAGGTATGCTGCCAACCTCAGCAGAGTTCACTTTAACACCGATTGCAAACACGGAGCTCAATAGGACTCTCAAGGCCGGAATCAGTTCAACAACAAAATTGTTTTACACCACCACCAATGTTTCAGTGCTCTCTGTTCCTAAACAAATCTCATTCTTTCACTGAGCAACTCAAAACAAAGAGAGAGGTTTTAAGGTATTTTCAAGACAAGACCAAGCTTTAAGGGGATGTTTTCATAGGAAACTAAATAGCATCAAGAAAAGAATATTGGGTTTAGGTTTCTTAGCCTGAATACTTAAGATGACTCAAACTTGATAAAAGTAAGTGGCCAAATGCTACTAATTCATGCAACAGCTTTGAAAATAGTTATTCTCTCTAAAGGCATCCTTTACAGAAATGCCTTTTTTCTTTTTCCACCCCATTTATTGAGCCCCATGGAACAGGTCACTTAAAAGTTATAAAAACACAAAGAGAGACCCAGAACAGCCGTTATTAGAGACACAGACTGTCCAGGCAGTGATCAAATCAGGGTCTGTTATGTTGCAGACTGGCTGTAAAAGACTGCTGAGAAGAAAGCAGTGATGAAATACTGTGAAAGGCATGATAGGCGAGCCTGATACTGAAGTGACTTAAACTTTTATATGACTTACATAACCCTTCTAACATGTTGGGGGCTGTATGTTTTCTGTACTGAAGATGAAGAAAAAGATGACAGCCCAGTCTGCAGGCCACATCCAGCTGTGCTTCTCACTGTCTTAGGAACAAAGCTACAATAAAAATCTGGAGGCCACCTGAGGTTACCTCACCACAGGCTCCCGATGACAAACTCTAACTCTTACTCTTAGATGAAATTGGCTTTAGACAACTGATCTTCTGGGAAGTTACAAAGATTGACCTGGATGGCAGAACAAACCTTAATCCTGACAATTTGAAGAGCAAGACACTATCACTGTGACTTTTCCCACTTTGCAGATGATAGATAAGATTTTTTTCTTCTGAAAGCAGAGTTTTCTGAGATATAGCTTCACACAAAAATAAACCCAAAAAGAGTATTTACCTTTGGGTTTTTTTTTTTTGTCCAAGTGGTTTGGGCAGTATTATTTATTTACCTGTGATAGTTACCAGAAACTTTGCAACTTTAACAGCAAAACTCACATAAGCAACTATAACACAGAATCCTACCCACTAAGCACAGCACAGATCTCTACCACTTGGAGTGACAAAAACTTGGTTCTCTAAGATAACTTCAAAAAAAACCCAAACCATTGCAGAAGAACAGCTTATGAGCTTACCTACTTTATCAACATCTTTGGGAAAAGAATACTGAAATATAATTAGTGTTCCTTCCAGCTGGCACTTGCATGTGGATGATGCTATTTTTACTGCTACAAGCTGAAGGGTCCTCTAAATACTGCAAAAAAACAACAGAAGTCAAGCTCACATTCTCTCTCTTCTAAGGATTAAAAAAGCTTACTATTCACCAATCTGTAGCTGTAATTCTTTGCAATACACTCCAACTGACTATAAAATCTGAACAGCATTTAACATTAATTTTACTGAGCATCATATTTCAGTGCTTCCATATTCAGAGTGCATCTGGGGTGTTTTGGTTTTTTTTTTGTGAAAACTGTAAATCTAGAAGTAGCTTTATATCTGCTGCAAAGATTTAAATCTCAATTCCCACAGGGCTGTGCATTTAATGATTCAATGGAATTGTTTTGCTAGACACATTCAGTCCTGAAAGCAAGTCCTATAGAGTAGCTGAGATTTCTGCTGGTTACAGCAGAAGACATTTATTCAGTTTAAGTCTAACTTAGCTCCTCAAGCTGGCCAAAGCTTTGATGACCTCTCCACAGAAAAAAAAAAGTTGACTGCTGTTGGCTCATATGAAGAGAGAAGCTTGCAAAGCATCCACCCTGATAAATCTGCTGAACGGAGGATGCTGTTGGGATATAAAAGGTTGCAAGCATCTATTATCTAGTCCCTACTGCTCATCCTACAGCACAAGTGTTATGCAAAGACTTCATGAGATTCTCAACATCCAGAAACTCCAGGTTTTGAAGGTGTTTCTAGCTTTTTTTTGTTTTGTTAAAACAAGAAATCTTTAGATAGTCTCCTACCCAAACATAATATAAACAAAGCAGTATTTTAAAATCATTGCTTCTTCCTATTCCAAAGTGAAGGACCAGATGCAATTATGAAAATAACAAATTCTTCAGGTGGTTTCACAACCAACCAGTGAGGACTAGAACATGAGGAGGGAGATTCAGAGAACTGCACTTGATAGTTATCAGGCCAACTTCAAAAGCAGAAGGCAGCATCTAGATGTTTACCAGACCTCCTTTCCTCAGGTCACCTTAGTTTCTGTATGCAATTCAGGAAAACCCTGGGAGATCAGCTCTGCAGCACCCCACAGAAGTTTTGTGATAGCCACATCAGCTCTCTGGCTCCCACCCACAGGTGTCCACACATCGACTGCCTGCCTCTTGCCTCGCAGCCCTGGCCACCTGCCATGAACAGTGGCTGTGCTTCTCAACACCTAACTGCTATCAGTCCTAGATAAGCTGCAGGCAGTGGAAAACCTGCCAAGGACAAGCCAAAACATCCAAGCAAAGACAGCTGAGCTGCAAAGAGAAACCAACAACCTGTACTTGCTGCCCATTCCTCTCCAAGGCAGGTGCAAAGGGAACTTTACACAGTGGCTATGTCTTGCACAAGCTTACTCGTGCAAATTAAGGCAGACCCAGGGCAACCCCTCTCTTCTGACACCACACCAGTTCAAGCCCACTGGTGTTAGCCACAAGAGAAAGCATAAAACCAGAAAAACACGCACAAGGGGCAGCTGAACAGCAGTGAACAGCACCAGCAGCTGCTGTCATAGCCCTTCAACCAGCAGCAGTGGCATCAGGTGAGCTTTTTGAAGAGCTTCCTGCTGCAAACAGATCCTAAGGCACCAACAGAGGAGCCCCAGCATCCAGCCAAGTTCTGCTTTTTTTGTCCCTCCAGAAGGGAAGCAGATACATCTGTTAATTGTCCCTTCACTGCCTGCCTGTAATGGGCATTCCAGGGCCAAGGCCAGAATGAAGTGTTCATTGGGAGTGTGGCCAGAAGGTCAAGGGAGGTCATTCTCCCCCTCTGTTCTGCCAAGGTGAGGCCACATCTGGAATATTATGTCCAGTTCTGGGCTTCCCAGTTGGAGAGACAAGGAAGTACTGGAGAAAGTCCAGAGGAGGGCTAGGAGAATCATTAGTGGACTGGAGCATCTCTGTGACAAGGAAAGGCTGAGAGAGCTCGGGCTACTTAGCCTGGAGAGGAGACCTTATCAATGTCTATAAATATCTAAAGGGTGCTTGCAAGGAGGATGGAGCTGGACTCATTTCCGTGGTGCCCAGTAAAAGGACAGGGGGCAACAGGCACAACTGGAACACAGGAAGTTCCACCTCAACATGAGGAAAAAAAGATCTTCACTGTGACGGTGACAAAGCCTGGACCAGGCTGCTGCCCAGAGAGGCTGTGGAGTCTCCTGCTCTGCAGACTTTCCAAACCCGCCCAGATCTGATCCCATGTAATCTGCTCCAGGCAAACCTGCTTTGGTGGGGTTTGGACCAGATGATCTCTAGAGGTCCAACTCAAACAATTATGTGAAAGTTACATGATGCTGAAACCCAGCACTTTGTAGCAGAAAACACAGGAAGGTGATAAAAAACCTTTGTTACAGCTGAGCAAGACTGGGTTCTGCAAGACCTGGGGAACTTGTGAAGCTCAGTGACCTTTTGGGGTTGAACTGCCTTTCCCACCTCCTGGCTTTAACTGGGCAAGACAGAGGGGGAGGTAGAGATGGAAGAGAAAGAATGGCATAAATCCATGACTTCATTGAACCTCCACTGCTCTCTACGCCACAGGAGCAAACACAGCTCCCCCAGTGCCCTCCCTTCCCCAGTCTGCAGCAGGAGCAACATCTGATCCAAGTCAGAAACAGCTCTTGAGTACTTCAGGAGCCCAGTAAGCTGTCCAGCCTTCCCCAGAACAAGCCAGTTCAAAGACCACCCTTGAAACTCAGAGGAAGGGTGCTTTCTCTATGTGATTTTCTTAGCAAGTGACCCAGATTGAACGTTGTGATTTTAAAGCCAAGTACAACCCTCCTTCTGTACTTTACCTGCAACTTATTTGAAATACAAGCTATTCAAGCCTAAGAATTTGGTGGTCTATTCCACTTTTTTAAGGACACTAACACTTGTAGCTTTAATGCTATTCACCTTGCAATTTAATTTCTGAATTATTTTATTATTCATTAAAAATTGAATAATAGAAGATGGAGGCAGAATACTAACAATTAGTCAAGCTAGAACACACTTTTAAATCACCCTTAGGACAAGTATTTAGACAAGTTTCCCTGAATCATAGAATGTTGGAAAGGACCAGTGGAGAGCGTTGAGTCCAACCCCCCTGCCAGAGCAGGGTCACCCAGGAACAGATCCAAGTGGGTTTTGAAAGTCTCCAGAGAAGGAGACTCCACAACCTCTCTGGGCAGCCTGGTCCAGGCTCCATCACTGTCACAGAGAAGAAGTTTTTCTTCATGTTGAGGCAGAACTTCTGTGTTCAGGTTTATGACCACTGTCCCTCATCCTACCACAGGGCTAAAATGAAAAAAGACTGTCCATCCTTCAGATATTTGTAACCATTAGTAAGATCCCCTCTCAATCTTCTCTTCTCCAGCCAAAACAGCCCTGGGTCTCTCAGCCTTTCCTCATAAGAGCCCTTCATCATCCTCGTAGCCCTGATCCATTTGAAATCTGACAACATCTATGCTCCTTCTGGAGGATTAAACTCCATACATTTAATCTAGCAAGCATTTATGTTGGAAAAGACATTTAAGATCATCGAGTCCAACTGTAAACACAGCACTGACAGGTCACCACTAAACCATGTCCCTCATCACCATGGCTTTGAAACCCCTCCGGGATGGGGACTCCACCACTGCCCTGGGCACAGTGCTGCCCAGCACCACCACCTCTGAACTTCCAATGCAAAGTCTGATTTTGCTCTGCTGCTTGTCCCAGGAGCAAGGAAAACAAGCTGATGCAACTGAAGAGTAACACTGCTGTTGCTGCATCTGCCTACTGCCACGATGCAACCCAGATGACGTCAGCAGTCTGCCTTGATGTCATCAAACACAAGCTACTAGGAAAACGAAAAGTTTTGCTAACTTACAGTTCCCAAACTACAGACAACTCACATGAGCATTTGTCTTCACAGAAAGATGTTTACCTGAATGCTGATACATCCCAGAAAGCCAAAGTATTAGATAGAAGACATGAAGATCTATTAAGAAAAACAATATATACACCTATTTCCATCATGGTTTATTTCAGAGGAAAGCTGGCACAGATTTAGACTGACCCTTGACTACTGACTACCTGACATCATGTGAGTGAGGGAGATCTACTGTGAAACTTACTGATTAAAGACACATTTTTTTTTCCTAAACTACATCTGTATTATCTTTTTCCTTGAGAGGTGCTTGTCTTTGATAAAGACTTGGAGGGGAGCGGTGAAGACAGAAAATAAACGCAAACATGCACAAGCAGAGCAGGAACTAACACAAACCCAGTCATCCTTAGAGGTAACATTCTACCTGAGAGTCACCCCAACAGATGCTCCTACAGTCCTGGCAGGAAACGTTTATAGCAACAGTGGCAATAAAATGGCATCACCTATCTTGGGAGTCTCAGTACAGCGAGGAATCAACGTCACTTTTTAAACAAGCCTTTCAGTGGAGCTGGTCAGGGAAGAGCGGGAAGTTGAGAACCAACAGCACTTTTTTCCTCCTGGGAGGAAACGCAGGTAGGAGCCTTGGCTAACCCTCTGCTGCTATCCAAGTTATTAAGCCACCTTTTATCAGCACTACCCAATTCCTACACCAGTATTTTCTTTGCCGCTGTTGGAAGTGCATCCCTAAGTGTGGCACCTCTCAACTTTTCGTTTCCCACACGGTTTATAGAGAAAAGATAAAAAATAGCCCAAACGTTTGAAAAGGCGGCACAGACTGAAATTTCAACCCTACACTCCTTACGTAGGGTAGCATTTTGGTTCGATAACGGTCCACACCGGCCTGGTTGCGACACTGAAAACAACTCCCCCAGAGGAGCTTGCCTGGGGGGGAGGAAAAGCAGCAGCGTGACGGGCGCTGCAAGGAGAGTTGCTTCGAAGCCGCTAACCCCGGCTCGCAGCGCCCAGCCTCAGCCGTTCATTCAAGTTCCACGAAAGCCTCAATTTGCCTTTTTCAAGTCACAAACTAAAGTCACTCGGCCACTGAGTTCTTGGTTAGTCCTCCTGCTCCCATCCACCAAAGTAAAAAGTTGCCTTAATCCAGAGACTTCCAGATCCATCCTCCAGATAAGCATCTCGGATGCAAAAAGCATCCTCAGTGCTGACTGATTCAACCCACCTACGTTTCCAGTGCCCTGCAAGGCAGACAAACACCCCAGTTCTCAGAAGTTTGGGTTAGAAAAGCAACTCGCCCCAAAACTTT
>VWZY01005697.1:201049-266822 GCA_013399075.1 Chloroceryle aenea | reverse complement strand
GGAAACGGAGGAGTCGAGTAACTCCTTCCTGAGAGGGGGAAGCTGTAAGTCGTACTTCAGTGCGGGTTGTTCCTAAACCCCGCCTGACGCTGGGCTCTGCCTCCGGGGGGTAAGCAGCGACTGCAGCTCCTAAAGTTCATGGTTGGCCTAACCGTAAAGCTTCCTCCATAAACCCCAAGTGTTAAAGGAGAACATTATGGTCGGAGCCAATGACAGTGACTCTGGACGACTCCATTTAAGCTTTTGCGGGAGGGAGCAAGTTAACTCGCTAAAGCAATGAGAGAAAATCCTCTGCAGAGCTTGTAATAATCACGATGTTTTGTATCGGCAGAAGCAAAGGACCTTGTTCAAGTTCACTGGTAACTTGTTGATACTTAGGAACTTAACTGACGGCAGCACTGCTAGCGGTGTAAACAGCCGTGAATCAAACAGATTGCTACAAGCTCCTTGTGCAATGGAGCTACTTCCAAGGTTCTGTAGCAGAAGTCGGTGCTTGAGTAGTTTACATGAAAAATACTGATGCACTGGGTGGAAAGCTGCCTAAAGGTAGTCAGTAGAGACTTGAGGTCACTGGGCTGCCTATGGAGAATGCAGGTAATTACGTTTTTTCTTGTGCTGTAGTCAAACCATTAATTTGATGGTGGTGTGGTGGCAAGACACTGGTATAGGTAAAGGTGATGAATCTTTGTAATTGGAGTATCTTTGTAACGTGCATAAACTGACAGAAGCCCTGGAGGTGTCTTTATCCAGCTGGAAACTCAATTCTCTTTTGATGGTAGGTGTTCATAACTCTTGCTAAAGAACTTTCCATTTGCTATCAGCAACTACTCAGAATTGTATAAAGCAGTCCCTGCAGCCTTCCTCCTTGCTTACTTTCCTCTTGGCCTGTGCATTCTTCCCCCACCCAGAGGTCCAGTTTACATGGTGGCTGGAGAATGCAACCACCTAACTGCCAGTCCCAATGGCTACCTGCCTACTAAGCTTCAGGTACCTGCTGCCTTCCTCTGGAAGGTGGGAGACATTCTGAGGAGAGCCTTGACTCAGGGCTTTCTTTGCATGTGCTCTCCTAGGCTTTAGTATAAAAGGTATTAGCTCCTTCTTTCTTGTTTGTTTTGGTTTTTTCTGCTGGTGAAAATGGCCACTGTTTCATATAAGACTTCATGTTAGTACATGTGAAATGTGTTTGTGAGGCTCTTCAGAGGGTGCAACTACATTTCTGCCTAGCTTCTGAGGTTCACTCCAAATGCTGCAGCTCTCTCTGTGTTTAGTGCTTAATGACAATGTTTCCAGATCCAGCAGTTGCAGGCAAAATAACTGCTCACTGATTTTTCTAGTCAGTTCTGGTGAATTACTGGTTTGAATTTAGGAAGACTTGGCTATTTGGCTTGTTCCTATTGGGATATAAGTCCTGCATGGCCTGTGTGAGGTTTCTGAATCCATCCCCTTTTCATAGCAGAGGTGGAATAGTTAGGAAGAAAACATCAGTACTTTGTAGTATTTCGTTCTTCTTCTTTTTTTTCCTCTATAGAATTTGTTTAGGTTGTATTCCTCAAAAGAAAAAAAGGTGATGCAAAGACACTCTTTGTACTTTCCTTGTACAAGCATGACCCTTTTGGCCAGTCTCAGCCATGTCTGGAGTAAGGAAAGTCTTGCAGATGGTTAAAATCCTGTTAGTTTTGTGCAATTCGTCAGATGGGTAGAGGAAAGGGATCGAAACTTTCTGTTCAGAGGAAGCAAAGGAATAAATCAGTACAAAATTGTCCTTTGTGCAGTAAACCTTCCATTTAGTTCAGTTGATTTGGGTTACTTGGCTGGTAGCTCAGATTAGCTGAGGTTCTGCTGATTATTCTCTGATCAGGATGCAGGAGAGTGGTTAAAAAGACATCAGTGTGGGGATGTCTTGCTCTAGGAAACTAGACTTTCTTTATTTTCCTGATTAGAGAGATTGAAATGCCTTAAATTCATAAGATTTATTCCATAAATAGCTTTGGGATCTGCAATTTCCCATTATTTTAGGACTAAGGGGTTTTTTAAGTCAGAAAATTAATTCACCTATGTTCATATACCTGGATACTTCTGGAGTGTAATAGATCTACTGTGCCCTTTAAACAGAAGATTTCTAAAGTGCAGTTTAATTACAGATTCTTCATGTAAATATGGCCTAGCTTTCCAGTGCACTTCCTTGAAACAAACCTGTCTGGTAAGCTCAGTGTCTATCAATAACGATTTCAGTGCCTTGTATTATTCCATTTGTGAACAGTTGCAGGCTTTAGAAGAAGGGAAACTTGGGGCTTACTTTTGAAAGTAAATTTCTTAGTAGAGATCAAATGAAGAAATGCAAAACTTTGAAAGCTTGGTTTAGAACCAGGTATAGGTATTTGAATAGGCAGCTTCACAAATGTAGATCTAAGAGTGATATGAAACTCTTAAGGAAAAATGGGAGCAAACCAGTGTTGTATAAATAATTAAAGTAGGACTTTCTGAAATACCAGTTTGTTGTTGATTTTAAAAACTCTGAGAAGAGGAGCAAAACTTTTCAGTTTCTTTCCACAAAGAACATGAGACTTACTCTGAACTTCTTTATCGTTTCAGATGTTGGATGAAAATAACCACCTTATTCAGTGTATAATGGACTATCAGAACAAAGGAAAGACGTCTGAATGCTCTCAGTAAGACTTTAATCCAAATCTACTGTGGACTGGGTGAATTTCCATCTAGAGCACCATTTTTGAGTAGTTTAGCTCACCTTGTAGGAGAACTGTGCTGTGAAGAACAGAAAAGTACTGCTACAGATAATATGGTCAAAATTTGGGGCTGGTTTTTTTTTTACTTTAAGTATGATTATCACTTTTGTCATTGATATGTTACCACTTGCCTACTACAAGCTGATGTCAAGATGATGGTGCTTATAAAAATGGGAACTACATAGCCCAAGATCTTTTTCCTCTGTATCATAATTACACTTTGGAAGGAGATAGTTTTCTTCTCAGACCTTTCAAAATCATGGAGTGGTTCTTTTTTAGTTACTGATTGCATGTTTGAAAGTTGCCTGCTTACCACTTGCCCAAGAACAAACCCGTTTGTCTTAAAAGTTTGATGTGGCAGAATATCCCATGGGGAATTACTTTCTAGTGGGGTCCCTGGAAAGTGATGGGAGAGAACTGTGGAAGCAGTGAATAGTAAGTGAATTAATAAGGAATGTTTTCTTCCCATTACTCTTACCTGGCATGGGAAGATCATTCAACCCTTTTAATCAGGCAGATGCAGAGTCATGGGACAGAGAAGGTTTCACAGCATGGCTTGAGTCCCTTACTAAGAGAATCACACAAATCTATGACATTTTGTGTTTGGGGACATAATAGGAGAAGCTCTTTTCACTAGTGGTTGTGGTGGAAATGACATCAGACACAGACAAACAGTAAAAAGTTTTAGAATCCCTAAGAACAGTACTCTTGTACTTACTCTTGTAAGTCTTTTGACTCTTTTTTTACATGAGGAACTTTCTTTACATGTATAGAATTAAATTCTGCTGTTGTGTGTTTGAATTGAGATTTGCTTTGCTTCTGTTTGTTTGATAGATACCAGCAGATGCTGCATACAAACTTGGTTTACCTAGCCACAATAGCTGACTCCAACCAGAACATGCAGTCTCTACTACCAGCAGTAAGTACAAAATAATGTAAAAGTAGGAAATAGATTTCATTTGGGTTCCTGGAAGAAAAAATCAAACAACAAAATGACCAATCATTTAGCCTCTGCTTTACTGTACAGTGAATACATGATGCAGTATCTCTTCATGCTGTATTTGGAGTAATCTCACTGCTTAGGTCATGCTGAAAATACAGCTGATTTAACTGAAGACTGTTCCTGTGAATTTAAAGTGCAGTGCAGATTACCTGTCCTGCCTCATAGATAGCATTAGGTTGTTTTTATCCAAGAGTGTGACTCTTAGTCAGCTCCTACAGCAGTACTCTCTTCTCCCCCTTGTATTAGAGAAAGGTGGGGTGTGTCATTTTTTGTAGGTTTGCTGTTTGGGCTTTTTGTGTGGTGGTTTTTGTTGTTTGTCTGCTTTACTCACTAGAATATCATCAATTCTTCTGCTTCCGTAGCGTGAGGTTGAATAAATCTGTCTGCTTTTAAGAGACTCACCTGGAGTATAGAGATTCTTTGCCTCTGTTCTGATCAGATAAAACCACCTTTTATTTTTTAAGGGAAATAGTGACAGTATGCAAGAAATAAGCTCGCAGAGGCTCAGTGTGAAACATTGCAAATGAAGATTTTTATTCTTGGATAATTCTTGCTATCTTTTTTTTTTTAAATCTGGTGTCTTCTGAATTTATATTCCTGAACTTTCTATTTTAGAAGATACCTCCAATTTTTCTCCCTTTCCATGGTTTATGGGATAGCAAGGAAAGATACAACAAACATTAAAAAAGCTTGCTGTTTGTTTTCTTTTTGTGTTAATTGGAGAGCTTGGGGAGTTCATTGTGAGTAACACAAGGAAGTTCTTTGTTTTTTTGGTAATAAGGCTTTTCTTGAATTAATATAGTCTTGATTCATTTCTGTAATATGAAGCTAAAAAGAATGTCCATAAAACAGCCATTCCTAGATACTAGTTTTCACCAACTGAAATTGAATTACTTTTTCTTTGGTCTCTGGAGAAGTGTTCTCCAATCATTGTTACTAGCAAAGCATCCTTTCAAGTTGGTACCTAGAGGACTATAGAAACAGTGCTTCATTATGTCCAACCTGTTGTGCCTGTAGAGGATTCTCTTTTTATAAATCCATGCTTGTAGCTGAGGGGGAGGGAAAGAAACCTTGAAGAGAGCTGTGTGTATTACTCAACTAATATGTTTTCGGAGGCTTAATTCATATCCTGATTCTGATGACAACTGGAAATGAATTTGACCTTATCCTAGTCCCTGGTGAGCACCCCTGTTCTTAAAGTTGAATGTGATGACATTCTCCTCTTAAAAGAAAATGAAGATAGGGCTGGGAAAGACTTTTGCAGATAAGGTCTGAAGTGTATTTCTGATCTCGAACATAAGGAGTGAGAGAACAGCATAGTGCCTTTTTTATTAGGGAGAAGGGGGCAGGATGAGGAAGAAAAGTTGCCTTTTGATAGCTGAGGGAGG
Organism: Chloroceryle aenea; assembly: GCA_013399075.1. Classification (NCBI taxonomy): domain Eukaryota; kingdom Metazoa; phylum Chordata; class Aves; order Coraciiformes; family Cerylidae; genus Chloroceryle; species Chloroceryle aenea. Next base: position 261,687 of record VWZY01005697.1, on the reverse strand, counting down.
AATATAAAAGTAGCTGCTTGATTTTTCTTTCAAACTAAAATACAAAATGAAATGTGGATGTTCAGTCCTGCCTAAGTTCACAAGCTCTGGCCTGCCAAGTCAAATCAAAAACCAAGTCAAGAAGATTTGCCTGGAATGTGGTAACATAATCAGATAAACCAACTTTTTTCTTGTGGATTTTAGAAAAATACCCTTTCAATTCTTTCTGTCTTCCCAAGAAATTTTACCCAGAAGAATTCAGAAGCATGTGAACTACTGCTTTTTTTCAATGGAAGATAAACTACTTCAGACATTTCATTTATTGGCTTTCCGTTTAAGAACTGATGAGGCTTAAGCTGACTTGGAAGTATTATGTTTCTGTTAGCTGTGCTTCTGTGTCAGCTGCTGAACAGTCTTACTAAATTCAAGGGCTGTGGGTGGCAGCAGTTAAATATGGAGCAAGATAATTGTGTAAACATCTACTATTTTTAATAGTAAAATACATCACCTTTATGATCCTACCATTACAGCAGTTCCCCCAGAACTCGGGAGGGTTTGAGTCTGCATAGCTTCTCAGGTTGGATTCTATCTGCATGATAGTTACCCCTGGTAAACTGTACTTTCCTTTTTATGTTTTAATCTGGTAAATACACTCTCCAGAAATTTCACAGCTTAAAGCATTTGATGAAAAGCAATAGTTGTGTGATAAAATGAGTATACTGCTGCTAAAATAGAATTCACACTGCACAAAAGAGAGAAAGATTTTATTTGAAGCTAAAATGACTCAAACCCAGTAAGTTCATTGTATCCTTTCACTCTACTCCTTAGACTTATGGTTATTAATAATTAATAAAAAAAAGTTAGTTTCTTCTTGCTTGAGATACTTCTGTTGAAACTAATGCTTTTTGGAGGATTTGTGAAATCCTTTCATCTATGTCGTTCCCAAATTTGTCGCTCAGATTAGGGTGGAGCCCATCTCATTTTGGTTACAAAGCACCTTTATATAAAATTATAATTGCTTTTTATAAATGCCCAACATCAAGAAGTGCTGAAATGCTGGCTACTTCCAAAGAAACTGCTTCAAGAAGCAGAACTAGTAAAGATCATCACTAGCACTGGATTGAAGCAGCATTTCTTCAACGTCTGTATTGGAAGATGGAGTGGGTTGGGTTTTTTTGGTGTTTGGCTTATGTTTTTTTGTTTGTTTGTTTTGTTTTTCAGTTTTAGTTTCTGGGTGGCTAAACAGGACTCTTTGATGTAAGACTGGTTTTACTCAACCAGTGGAAAAATTTACAATGATACTCTTTTTCTTGAAAAAGCATGGTGGCATTCAGAAAAGAAAAGTTACATCTTGGTTTTAACAGTTTACAATAAATTTTGCAAATAAAACTGTTGTTACTGAAGATGAGAGGAATCCTAAATTAATAAAATTGTTGTGCAGTTATGTAGCAAATGCCTGGGAAAGTCTGACAGCTATGGTAGTGTAGCAGAAGGTCTGTTTGTGGTATCTGCTTTCCTGTTGATCACAGCTGGCATCAGTCTTTAAACCTCTGGCTTAATTCCTTCCTCCAACCAACTCTTTGTACTCTACCTTTTGATTTGCTACATTGATTTTGCATAAGAAAAAAATATTGCCTGTGCTTCATGAGCAACAAACACACAGAGTGAGCCTCCTTTGGTAACAGTCTCCAGCCCCCAGTCAGGCTTTGTCGTGAAGGAACAGGAAACGTGGGACACCTCTGTTCACGGTGTAGTACCAGGTTATTGCAGGAAATCAGTGCTACCACTGAGAGTGACCTCTTAGAACAACATGGTAAATAAGGCTTCTCCTGAAGCTGTGAACTCTTATGGGCCTGTTAGAGATGGGCTTTAATTCTTTATTGCTGGCAGCATTCTGGTTCTTAGGTATTGACTGCAATTGTAATGTCATGAAAGTGCTGCATTCTGACCTAGCTGTGTAAGTGCTGACAGCCAGGTCCAGTGTGTCTGTATCATTTAACTGTCTTTGCTCAAGGCCTGCACGTCATCTTTTAAAGGTGTTGCCTGGTGGACCAATTTGGAGAATCAGTCCAGATTAATGAGGTGGAAAAGGGGATATTTTCATTCTGGATTAGTGCAGAGGAACCCTGGGGCTAAAATATATAAGAATGTGGGAGTTGAAGTTGTTACCGTGTTAGGAGTGAATTCATAGACCACTAATGTGCTCCACTTGAAGTAAGAGGATTGCTCTAACTTCTGCAAAATACTTGGCATGTGTTGCTCATCAGGTGTGTCCACATGGGGAGCTAGTGCACTGTACACAAAAACCCACTACTACTGCCTACTAAATCCTGTGGCTGGTTTAGAAATCAGTAAAAATAGCAGTCAGTTTGGAGTGTGCTCTAAAGTGCAATTCTCTCATACTTGAAGGTGTGATTTACCTCCCTGCACAACAAATACCCATTTAACACCAGGCAGTTTGCTGGGAGCTGTACCAGGCAGTCTGGTAACTTAGATGCCAAGTCCTGTAGCCTGTATGGTTTTGCTGTTCTCCCAGAGAAATGCTCTGGAGTTCTGCACAATTCTTCCTGCTTTATTCTCAATTACATAGGGCCTTCTAGCTGGAAGAGAGGTGGAGTTTTATGTTACTAAATAAAAGAAAAAAACCTGTAAATATTGGACCAGACATTAAATTATCTTAAAAGCCAAAGAGGCAGGAGGCAAACAGCTGTGGAATGGAAAGCTCCTGCTTTTGAGGACAGTTATGTACTGCATGTTATAGGGGAATTGTAGAATACCTCCAAAGTTAACAAGCTTCTATAGCTCAGTGCTCCCCAAATTAATGTCCATACTTCTTCCTAGCTGATTAAAATAAAACCATCTGAATTCATGTTAAATTATTTAACTTTTGATTTAACCAATTTCTACTTCTGTCAAGAGTTAAGAATTGTATGTGGTTATGTTTTCAGTATCAGAAGAGGTATTGCCATGTGGACATTAAGTATTCTAGGGTTAGATTTTTATGCTTGTGATTCTGAAGAATATTTGACAGTGCAATATTTTAATACAGTGATAAGTGCAATTTGAAACTGTTTAAAGAGGAAACCAGCATCTTTACCTAAGTGATTATTGCATTATGCACTGTTTTAGCATTTTGTTCAAATATTAACTCTGAGTTTCTCTGCTTTTTTTGAAGAATGTGATGTAAATTGAGATTCAGAAACTGCTTGTCATTCTGAATTTAGAATGCCTTACTGCTGGTGTCACAACTGGTGCTCCTGCAGTGAAAGCACAAATTAATTTGTAATTAACTTCACTACTTAGAACTGTAAATGCTTTTCACACAAAGTCCTCCCTACCCTCAAATACTACACTTTCTGAGAATTGATACAAGTTCTTTATTTTTTGTTTTGCATTTAAGGTACTTTCAGTACTAGAATACCCTGCACCTTGTAGAAGAGTTGTAACCCAGTGAAATAAAGCTCACTTCTTTCAAATCTCAAATATGTATTCCTTTATGATCTTGTTTCCCAGTCTGACACCTCAGGAAGTACTCTGCAGGTGCCATCACCACCTATCACCAGAGTACTGTTCTCTGAGCCTGGGACAGGTGCTGTGATCACAGCAGTGGGATCCTAGCAGGGCAAGGTACCTCCTGGGGTGGGAGAGTTTGCTTTGTGGAAAATGGCATTTGAGAAGTGGAAGCAGAGATGATTGATTAAATCCAGAGTTAAAGCTTCTCTCAGATTAGAAAGATTTTGTTTGTGTTTCATGTAGCTTTTAATTGTCATTCTGAGAGAATTCCAAGAGAATTGTATTTCTGATAGTGTACATGAAATGTCTGTTGCTGCTTTTATTGATTAGAGATACTGTGTTTTAGTGTGCTTACAGTGTTTCCTGTCTTTGACATTTTATTGATGACTGAGTTGGTATTTCACCTCAGTTTTGGTAACAATAAATGCTCCATAAACAAATCTTTCACCTTGCTATTGATGGTAAGACACCTCTGTTAGGGCAGAGAAGAGAAGACAGATGAAAGTTCCAGGTGTACAATTCCACCATGGCAGCTTTTATTGTTTGCTGCCCTGTATTTGATCTAATTTACTATTTAAAAGAAAACCTTCTAAAAAAGAAAACCCAAAACAATTTGGCTTTTGTTTTAAGTGCATGCTTTCAAAGAAACTTTGGATTTAGTAGGATTTTGTTTACTGAGTTGTCTTTTATATCTAATGGTTTGTTTGTTTGTTTTCTTGTCTCATTTGTTTGTTTTGTTTATAAGTGCAGATCAGTTTCAGTCTCTTTCCATTCAGATTTCCAGAATTGGACAAAATAGGTTTTTTTCCATGCTCTGATAAATTGTAAATCCTTGTAGGTACTATAAATTGTAATCTTTGTATTCAAGGAAGTCAGTGAAAAATTAGTGTTTAGCAAGTGAAACTACATCTAACATCTTCCTTCTAATTCTTTGATTTTTACTGATAGTAAATATTTAACACTTTCTACATCCTAACTGGTATGAAATCATCAATAACTTAAACTTCCTTTCCTCTCTGTCGCTCCTCCTGCAGAAGGAGGGAAGTAGCCTTGGTTCTGTTAACCTAACAGCATTTGGATTTCATTTTGCCCTTCATATCTAGACAGAATGGGTAGGGTTCATCTTGTGTAGCTTTCCCTTCCAAAGAATGGGGAGTTTCTTTCCCTTTTTTTCTTTTCACAGTACTTGTCTTTTAAATACCATGTGGTCATTTTGTACTTTAAAGGGCTTTTTTTGTGTGTAGTGAGTATCACTGGGGATAATCCATTTCCTCAACTTCCCTAAAGAACAAAAGAAGTTAAATGACCCAGGTTTTGTGGGGTTTTGGTTTTTGTTTGTGGGTTTTCTTTTTTAGATTTAAAAGGAGTTTATCACTTGTAAAAGCCTGGATCAACTCTGATATAAATAGGGAAATTGCCATTTTAAACCAAGATTTTCTTGTTTTCTGCCTGTGGTCAGTAGTAAAGACTGGAGGAATTTCAGTAAGGAGTAATGATGTCTGCAGGAGACATTTCCCTTTAATTACTATCAGATAGTGATTGGTTTGACTCTGACATGAAGGCTTGTAACACACTTTTAAAATGTCCTGTATCACTGTTTTGATTGCATGCATGTATGTGTAATTATCTCTGAATCTCATTTGAACTTCATTCTAGTGTCCTGTGTTGATGAATTCCTGGGGTTTATGTGATGTATGTTGTGTCTTCTATGTTTAATGTTTTTCCTCAGTTTATTAACTATTCTCCCGAGGCTTTCTTTGTTGTTAAAGCATAAATTGGATGATCTACTTTTTGTATCATACATTAAATTGTATTTTTGTCATATCCTATTATGTTCATTTCCTTTCGATTAAAGGAAAAAAAAACAACCTGCCCTTTTTGACTTGTTTCAGGTGGTAACTTTCAAAGGCTGTAGTCACTGTCTTTGGAATCCTTTAGTGAATGCTTTCCTCAAACTAAATGTATCATGATCACAAAAATCATGGCTTTTTTTCTTGCATATTGTGCCTCACTTGTGATATATATCAAGTACTGCAGATAATCAGAAAGTGAACACAGGTATTAGGAATGTCCTTTATGGATTTGGGGTTTGTTTGGGTTGGTTGCTTTGTTTTTCTCCTGGAACAGTTACAGTAAGAATTTCTTCCTTCTTCAGAAAGAGGGGTTCAAAATTCAGTGTACTTTGTCTATATTGAATTTCACCTGACACCATTCTGCTTATTCTTCCTTGAGCAGTTTTCAGCAATTGATGGTGCTACATCTTCAGATGTTGGCATTTACTCACAAATATCTTCTGAGGACTTCTCTACGTTCCTTTATTACTTGAGCTTCATGTGGGATTGTGGCTTATTTCTTGCCTTTGGGCAGTTCCTGATCAGTGAAGTTGTGCACCCCTGCACAACCCACCTCACCAAAAAGACTGTCAAAAAAAGCTGTGAATTAAGTTCTTGTCAGATATGCAGCTAAGTGGTTTCATTTATATTTTTGAAATTTTCTCCTCTGTTAGAATGAAATGACTTCCCTTTATTGACAAGTTACTAACTCATCTTTATTTTTATCATCCTTTAGAGTTTTAGAATACTGTAATTTTTTTCACCAATTTACTTGTAGCTTGGGGAGCAAGGCTCACAGATTTATGATTCCTAGAATTTGTCCAACTACTTGCTCATGAGAAGAGGTACAGTGTTCTCCTGCCTCCTAGTCATCTTAGGAGGTAATTTATCTTAATGAAAGATTTCATTTCTTAGTAACTTGGACCTTTTTCTTGCATTATTTTCAGGAATCTGAAATGGATTCACACAGGTCTTTGGGCTGATTCCATATCCAGAAGCTCCTCTTGCTAAATTACTTTCTGGTTGTACCTTTTTGGGTGTTTAATTACTCCCTCAGTTCTCTCAGCTCCCTGCGGTCGGTGAAGCCTCTTGCAGTTATTTGTATCTAATGGGATTTTAAAAAATCCTTAATACTTTATTTCCTGTCCTTGGATGCTTGCTCTCTCAAGGCTATCTCTTGATCACTGCAGTGTTTGTCTTAATGTTGAGCAACAGTTGTTTTGAAAACTTACAGAACAGATTTTAGAGTTGGTGTATATAGTTTTGTCTCAACTTTTGCAGATGGGTTTTTTTTTTCCATCTTGTGCATGATGTTTGTGCAGTAGCACCTGCAGGGTAACTGAAACCTAGGCACAAGCTGCTATTTGTAGTACTTTACAGTATTGTTCATTATCAGCATGTTGTGTGAACATTGGATTTACTGATGATTTATAGTCGGAATCCGGGAAGTTCATTTTCATTCTGAAAACATTTAAACTTGGATGGTTTTTGGGTTTGCTCCGTTGGCTGATGTGTGTAGTGAAGGTAAAAGGAAGGAAGAGTTAACTGAAGCTGTCTTACTTTGGTTGCTCACTAGTGGAGGAAGATCAAGCAAAATGGAGCAGCATTTAAATTGCTCTGTTCAGAGAGCAGATCTTCTCTTCATTCATACCTTTTCTACTTTCTGCTGTGCAATAAGGAAGAAACTTATAAAAGGTTTTTCTCTTCATTGTGGAGGAATGAAAGGAATTTAATAAAAGAAGTCATCTACGTGCTGGCATTTTCCTTCATCACCTTCCTTCCTCCTAAGAAAAAGCCTTCGCTCATTTCTTGAGGAATATTTAAAAATGTTGCAGGGAAAATAATACCTGCTTGAGTTACTTGAAGAAATGTTGAGAAAACAAACGAGTACTATTTCAGTGTTCCCCCTGACAAGTGAGTGTGTGTGTGTCTGTTACTCTGATGTACCTGTCTCCAAGGCCAAAAAGGGTCCTACCTTACCCTCATTTGAAAAGTGTTACCCTTTTCTGCTGCATTACATCTTGTCTTTGAGCATCCTGACGAGTAGCTGTAGGTGTGAGGGGAGTTGGGCTGGACAGGGGCTTAGGGTTCACCTCCCTGGTTCTGTCTGTGAAGAGAAATGATGGAAACTACGGACACTCTGTCTCCCAGGAAGGGTTTTGCATGGACAGTTACAGCCTTTTAGAGAGGGTCTTCAAAAGCCAGAGACCCAGGCGTTGGCTCTCAGAGAGATGATTTTTATTCCCCTGAAAGCATTTGGCTGAGGTGTGTGAGGAGGATTGTACTGTCTCAGAGGTGTTTTTCATAGGAAACTGAAGCTGCCTACTAGCAGGTTCTGCATCTCCTTCCACTGCTGCGAGTAGAACCTAATAGTAAATTCCCCCTTGTATTTGTTGTTTTTCTTGCTCTCCCTCTTTGAACTCTCAAGGTTATTCAGTTATTTTCCTCACAATTTCATTAGGAAATTTGCCAAAAACATCCTTTCTAGGCAGCTGTCTCTGGACCTTTGGAGGCCAGCACTAATGTGCTTCCAGTCTGTAGGGGGTGTTTGGCATGAAATTATGAACTAGGCCTTCAGTGCTTCGGGGGAGAGAGGGGAAGAGATCGCAAACATTTTACCACACCCAGGTGCAAATTTTTCCTACTCTATGAGCATTCGGAGGCTTTCATCTCTTGTTGTACCTGTTTTGTCCTGGTGCAAGGTCTGTTAACAGCAACAAATTGTTGATGTGAGAGAATTATAATGGAAGAGTTATTTTTCTGTTTGCCAAATGTTGCTTTGAAGGAAAGCTTTTGTGTATGTGGGAGGGAACGACTCCAGCAGTCTTAAACTGTTCAGGTATAATTTTTTAATGAGGCATTGATTTGTACTTTTTTTCCTTTTAAAGTGGTGCTCGAAGGTGCCGTGGTGTTGTCTGCATGTAATACTTCATGTAAAATTGATTGAAATATTAAATGGTTTGCCAAAATTAATATTGTGAGGAGTTAAAACATATCTGAAAGAGCAAGAAACGCATTTTCAGTGCTTTCTTTCATAGCCCACTGAACAATATAGGCAACTGCTGTACCATATGTACATATAATATATTTGTCAGACTAACTGCTTCTTGTGTTTGACTAAACTGTCTCCTTTCAGCCACCCACACAGAATATGCCTATGGGTCCAGGAGGGATGAATCAGAGCGGCCCTCCCCCACCTCCGCGCTCGCACAACATGTCTTCAGATGGTATGGTAGGTGGGGGCCCTCCTGCACCACACATGCAGAACCAGATGAACGGCCAGATGCCTGGTAAGTTTTTCTCCTCTAAGACATTAACACCAGCGTTGCCTGGCAACTGAAACGACATGGGGGCTCAAGGGATACTAGATTGTTGATGACAAAACTGCTTTGAATGCCCCCGAGTACAAGCTCTCTTAGAGTTTGTTAGCTACAGAGCTACGTGACCTGTATTCAGTGTTTATCAGGCTGCCCTTGGGCTTTGATGTAGCTGACACACAGCATTCCTCTGATGAACAGAACTGGCTAAATTTAGTCTGTTTGAAACTGTGCAGTACAGCTGGCTTTAGAAGGCTTATTGGGGAAAGGTATTGGCCTGTGGCTGAGTGTACACAAATCCTTCCATGAAAAGATAATATAAAATCACTGTAGCTAAATAATGAGGTAATAAAAAAATACATATATCTTAGAGGGTGTTTCAAATGCAGGCAGATGTTTAAAAAAAAAAAAAAAAGGGGGGGGGGAAATCACTTTCAGACAAAAAGTCATCCAGCTTCCACTAATCCTCTGTGTTCTTTATGATTGAAGATGTGTTGAATCATAAGGGATTTGTAAAGAAGTGGCCCTCAGATTATTGTTCTAGGTGTAAAATTGAAGTCAACTTCTATGCCATCCTGTTTCTTTATAAAAAGCAAAGTGCTTGGCAAGTCAGAAACAAAGCAGAGAAAAGATGATAAAATCCCACACTGTACCTATCAGTACTGGCTTTGGGGCTGCTCTTCCCTTTAGCAGTCAGAGCAGAATGGAGCAGACCCTGGAAAAGCTTCCTCCTTTCTTACAGCAGCTCTTTTCCAAAATTTCTCTTCATAAAGTCATGCTGCTTATTTCATGTGAATTGGCTTTCACCTTAAAATTAAATTCCCAGGATTGCTTTCAGTCAGGACCCCTTCAGTTTTCTGTATGGAGGAACTTGTACAAAAGCTCTTTGAGGTATTAATTCTTCCAAGAATGGAAACTGCTGTCAAAGAATCTCTGAAAATTAATCTCTCAGTGGTCACAAGGATATGCTCTGTGACAGCAAACACAGTAAATAACTACACAAAACTTAATATGAAGTAAAAAACACAATGATTGCCATAGTCTCTAATTTCTCTGTAAATCTTGATAAAATGGACCTGATAGTGGCAACTTTTCTGAGCAGAATATCTGAATAGCCTCCAGAGGCTGTGTGTGAGAAGTGCAATTTAAGATCCAGAGAAGTTCATTTCATCATGTGTGTTGGTCATGGTCTGAATTTGGAAGTGGAAAGAGCAATATGTGCTGTTCCCTAAGTAGGGCAGAGATATTCTGGTTGTGGAGTCCTCTATCCATCTAAGATCCATCAGCTTCCATGGAGAATAGCATTGCCTCTCACAAATCAGTCTCTTTGACCCTCTGGTGTAATCATATTATTGTTATTATAATGATCTTTTCCAAGGAGAAGGATTACTAAGTCACAATGTGAGCATAATGACTTCACTGTGGAGCCACGGGGGAGAAAAGTCACTCCTTAAACATACATATTTTGTAATTAGATAGAATAAGAAAAGAGCTCTTACAAAAATATGTGAAAGGTAAATAGGTTTGTTTTGGTATTCACCTAGACAAATACTTAAATACAGTTGCCAGCTAAGCTTTAATTTAGCCTTTCTTCCAACATATGCCCTTTTTTCTATCTCTGTTCCTTCCCGTCTCTGTGTAAGGTTGTCTCTGAGGATGTGAAGATAAACAGCTTAGGATGAGGGCATCTCTAATGTTGGAAAGGCATGCTGAAATCATGTCATCGTTAGGTGTTGGAAAAGAGGAAACAAAATCATCTCGTTAAGTGGATAGCTTAATGATATTTTTTAAAGGGTTTGCTGGTGTTGCCTGTCTGAGCTTTGCTGTGCTTCCTAAACGTGTAGTTGTAGTACTTTCTGCAGTGTATGCATTTGCTTTCTGTTTATAGGGCATTTACTCTAAAGTTACACAGATAGTTTGTAATAGAAGCCAGATACAAATCCCTAAATATCTGAAGAGATGATCTGTCCAAAAGGAGTGAAGACATTTCTATGCAAACCAAGAGAATGCAGGGTTGACAAGCACAAGTTGACCAGCCTGGAAGACATAAATGCTGGCTTTTAAAAATACCACCTAATGATGGTCAAGGCATGAGTTAATTTAAAGTTCTGCCATAGATCTGTCCCATTAACTAAAAGGCAAAGGATGGGTTTTTTTCTTGATTATGTTCTGCTTAATGAAGGACCTGAAGAGCAGTTGAGGCTCTTAATTGCATCCCCCTGTATCCTCCTACCAGGGAAGACAGTCACAAGAAAGCTTTTTCAGCCTGTGATGGAATTGAGCATTATGTGTACCTGTGGCAGGTTATGGCTTTTACCTGAAAAAGCTTCTGTCTGAGGAATTGCATTCGCTGCGTTTGTGTGATGCAAAGTAAGGATGGTCTGGATTTGGGAGGAGATGGTGAACTGGGTTGTGTGTGTGGCGAGTTATCCTCCCCATTCTTGAACTTGTTGTATGTTGAAGGTTGAAAGACTGGCTGTAGGGTTCTTGCCTGACCCCTTCCTGGCACTAGTAGGTGACCTTCCTGAATAGCAAGTGCTTGTGGATGACCAACAGCTTCTCTCAAAGTCATATTTCCTTCCTGCAGGTGTAGTCTCAAATGTACTTAGGCTGGCATACAGCTTCTCATGATACGATGCTGTCCATGAGTGTTTAAGAGGAAAAATGACTTCTCTTCATAGTAGAGATAGACTTAGTCCACTAACTTTATTGTAACACAGAATCTAAGTAGTTATAGTTCTAGATGTTATATATATAAACCAACTGCATTTAAAGCAGTTGTTTTAATGGCAGATACACACTTCAGGTCTCAGTCATTCATATGTCATTCCTATTCCATTCTTCCTATTTCATTTATTCATATGGAAAAAAAAAACCCAAACCAAATCAACTGTTTTCTCCTTATGCACAGGAGACCCCTGTGAAGTATTTTGTCAAACTATCTATATAAAAAAAGACATTTGTAAAGCACGTTCCTACTATTTCTTCATTTGCAAAGCTTTTGTGATGCTGCACTCTTAGCTTTTCCTCTCTCCTCGGTGGCTTTTCTAGCTTCTCACTAACAAACTGACTCATTTTGGCCCCAAAACATACATGCTGCTGACATTTCATGTGCCAGCTTTTTCTCAGGAGTGCTTTCTTCTGTTTTGGTGCTGAGACACAAAGTGTAAAGCAGCCTTTTAGAGAAGGTTTATTTTTTTTTCCCCACCTTTTTGTGCTGACTTTTGCCTTCCCCATTTTGCTGAACATTATCAGTTTTTAACAACTAACTGCACTGTGTGCTTGGCTAACTCTCTGAAATCTATTATTGACAATTTCTTCTTTTACAAAGGAGCAAAACCACTCCTAGACCCTGACATTCTGGCACTAACTGTATATTCCTTCCTTTCCTTAGGGAAGAAGTTAAGTCTTCTGGCTGTCCTGCAGTAGTTGCTTGGCACTACAGTCTGGAGCTTGTCTTCACCTTAGGTTTACTTTAACACATTGATTGATCTCATGGTTGGAGATGATCTCAGTTTCTCAGCATTAAATTGCCTCTGTGTTCTCAGTATTACAGAGTTAGGCAGTGTTGAAGAGGGGACAGTGTAGGCATCTGGAGTTCTCGGTCACAGTCATTATTCTGTTCACGGAGTTACTTTTCCTGCATTTGTGATGGATCTGCCTTTGTCCAATTCAGCAATCCCTGCTCCCTTTAAGGTTTAAGAACAGTGAATTCCACATATGATACCTTTTCAGCTTTTTCACTTCCTTTGATAAGTTTATGTGTTCATTTCAGTAAAGTGTTTTGAAAAGGGCAAGAGGATAAACATAAACTTACTCTCTCTTTCTTCCCATTGTTCTTTTAGTAGCTCTGTTCCTTGATCATTACCTTTTTCTTCTGCATCTTTTTGTTTACAGGTCAGTTGGAATTGCCTCTGCCACCTTGCCACCTTGCACAACTCTCTATGTCTCTGTTTTTGCCTTCATTCTGTCCTGGATTAGCACAGTTACTACTTTAGCCAAGACAAGACTCGGGAGCTGTTTGTATCTGAAGGCAGATCCAGGGTTTTTCTGGTGTGGTTTGGTTTGGGTTTTTTTGTTTGCAGGGGGAGATATGTAACCAAATCACCATCTCCTTACCACTCTACCGGCACAGTTTCATTTAGGTTCCTCTAAGTTTTCTGTATTTCTTGTTGAGCTCTGTGTATGTTGACACTTCCTTTGCTTACAGTTGACCTGCTCTGTCACATGCTCTGGCTGTACATATCTTCATAAACTCTCATGTGGTGCTTGTCATAGGCATAATCCTTCCATATGATATGGGTAGAATGTAACCATGTCTTAATGTAACCATGTTTAGTTTTCAGTATGACTGTATTTGCTTATTTTATGATACTTAATGTAGAACTTTCTTCCCTGTTTCTCTTGCTGAAGGACCTAACCATATGCCTATGCAAGGACCTGGACCTAACCAACTCAATATGACAAACAGTTCCATGAACATGCCTTCAAGTAGCCATGGGTCAATGGGCGGCTATAATCACTCCGTGCCATCCTCGCAGAGTATGCCAGTGCAGAATCAGATGACCATGAGCCAGGGACAGCCAATGGGCAACTATGGTCCCAGACCAAACATGAACATGCAACCAAACCAAGGTAAGTGAGCTGCTTGTTAGCTTCCTTGAAAGGGAAACATCTCAGGTAGTGATATTTCTTCAATGATTTTATTTCTTGTAGATTTTCTTCTCTAAATGCATTTGTGTCCTTATTTGGAGAACTCTACCTCTCCTTTCTCCCATGTGTCAGTGATATTTTTTTTATTTATTTGCAGACATTGAACTACTTTCAAGTAATGTGTGAGAATCTTGTAATGGATCTGCTTTCATGAGTTACAAGTTTGAATGGCTGTTTATCTTTTGTAGACTTTTCACTTCTATTGAAGTGTTATTATTGCTCGAATTGATAAAGTACATCTCCACTCTTCAGTCTCTTGAGTAGACTGAAAAATTAAAGTCAGGTAGCCCTCAGATTTTTATACCTCATTAATCTTTGTTCTCTGCTGCGTGCTGTTTTAGCGTGGAATGTCTGTTAATCCTAAAGAAGTAATAGGCAGTTCCAGGACCAAATCCTCTGCTCCCCGTTGTTTCCAGGAGATGTCCTTGTGTATATAGTAAAATTGAAAAGCAATTTTGTATCTAGGATATTTGCAGAGCATAAACAGATGATGCATCCTGTTGATGTCCTTGCTGAAGTGCAAAGACATTGCAGAATTAAAATATTGTATTAGAGTCACAACAGACCAAATCATTAAATTGTATTTATACTGCTTATTCTTATAAATGTTCTTACAAGTCAGCAAGCAGTATTTTCAGCTTATCTCTAAGTCTGTTACTACATTTGGATCTGGATGTACCACCTGCTAGAAGACATGCTGCAGAACTTCTTGTTTTTCAAAAATGCTTCAGCCACATTGACAGCAAGTAGGATTTCCCATTATGTGTGAACTCTTACAGACACAGTAGCTGCAGGATGTGACTTGAGGTTTTTGTCTCTTTTCTAATGCTGTAGGAAAACATGATTGTTTTTCTAAGATTCCCTCCCTGATCACTGTAGAAAACCTCATCCTCCAGTGGCATAGGTGGTTCTCACTGCAGTATACTCTCACTGGAGACCCAAGCTCCACTTGGTTATGTAGATACACCATTTGTTTCTGAGGTTTATGAACAGATCAGGTCATACTTCTCAGTTTGATGAGTAGAATACTACATCACAGAAAGTTTCAAAACCACTTAAGTTAATGAGAGACCAAAAATGAGTCAAGGAGAAACAGCTGTTGCCACAGTTTCCTTACCAGTAGTGAAAGTGGGAAGTCCAAGTCAAGTGGGAAGTCCAAGCCCTTCATTGTCCATATTGTTAAAGGCATTCTTAAAATTTTACAGCAGAGGAAACAAAAGAGAGGCATATAGCAAGGGAAACCATCCCAAGTGGGAATACTTTCAACTGTCTCTTGAACTGCCAAGCTGTTTGTGAATTTGGGGCAATACACAATGGAGCAATTTTTCTAAATGTTGTAAGATGCTTTAGAAAAGTCCTGTGCAGTTGAAATTTCATAATTGCAGACAGCTAGTGATAAATATGTAGCAGTATGTGTGAGGGAGCCATCCACTCAGTCACTCTGGAAAACAACTTACTTTGTATGACTGGCTTACAATTTAGTACTAGCAGTTCTTCCATCTCAAAGTAGTGTTCTTTACTCTTCCTCAGAATACTCCCCCGATATATTTTCACTATTCTGTCAAACTGGAAAATTGCTCATTAGAAATGAGGCAGAAAGATACCTAAAAGGTTTCTATTCTGAACAAATAATAGTCCTGAAGCAGCTTTGGGGAAGAAAGAATCAAATGCTATGTAACCAAATTGTAGGCTCAAGAAGAAGAGCAAATTCTCTGGTCAGAACAAGATCTGGTACCATTGCCAGCACTTAGAGCCACACTAAACTTCTGCATTGGGTAACTAATTTTGCCCAATTTTGACCCTTTAGGCTGAGACTTTTTCCATTCCAGGTGCCTGCTTCAAGACTGATTTTTTTTTTTAGCTTTTTTTTTTTCCCCAGAAGTTTCACATAGAGACACATTTCTGACAGTGGGGTGAAAAATTACTTTAAAATATTTTGTTGTCTCACAAAGCATTAATAGAGCATTTTAAATGTAGGAGTGCAGGTGCTCCTTGCTTTAGAGAAGGAGGTTGTAACTTGGCTGTTCATGCCAGCGAGGTGGTATTTGTTGTTTCAATGAAAATATTGTCCCAAATTAGTCCAATTTTAAATATCTATGGGGTAGATAAGTCTGAAGATGTGCATGCTTGTTATGTCTTGGCAGCTAAGACTTTTGACCTGAGAATACTCCCACTCAGGCCTACTTAATATATTTCCTCGATTTTCTGCTCTTAGTTGTTGTTTTTGTATTGAGAGTGGTGACAAATTAAGAGGAAATATTTTTGTATCTTCACTCTTGTGACTCCAAGACAGCAGGGTAGAGCATGGCAGAGGAATTTATGAGACTGTGAAAGATTTCAGTAGGTAGCCAAGATCCAGTCTGGCTGGGCAGAGCCAAGCACAGACACTGCAGGCTTATCAGCCAAGTGAAGAAACAAGAGTCAGCTGCTTAGGAAGTGCACTGAAATGCAGTTTAACAGAAAGAAAATAAATAGTGACTTGAAGATTTCTTATCTGGTAGCCTGTGTTGCTGTTCAGAAGCAGAAATTCACCAAACTCTCTGAACCTCACTATTGCTTTCAGGAGACGCCTGCGAACCCCTAAGCATGCTTTATTTATTTGCCTTAGAAAGGGGTGATCCATGTTGAGAATGAGAAATCCTGCTGTACCTGTCAGTTAAGAACAGCACTAACTGAATAGAATGCTAAATATTCTGCAAGATAAGGTCTTGGCATCTCAAGTTGGCAGTTAAAAATTAGTAGATGTTTCTGACCTTAATCTTTCCCTGCATGGGTTCCCCATCTGTAGAGGAATGAATCTGATGGTGAGGTTACAATTCCATCTGATTTCACAGGAGTGTTGGGAAACTATATTCATTAGGAAGATCTGGACATTTTAGTTAGGAGTGCCATAAGAATACCCATGACTAAATTAATAATTCTGTCTTCAGTGTTTGACTAGGCATGACATAAACAATTAGGAAACAAAATATTGAGATAGCTTTGCAGTGAACAGGATCTGCTGTGTATTCAATGAGGGCAGTGCTTGGAGGAAAAAATGCTGTGCCATGCTATCATCTAATAAAGACACCACAACACTTAGGTTAGATCTGACTTTAAAGTGGTTTTAGCATAACTTTTTGTGTTCACTTCCTAGCAAAACATCTTGCTGTATATCTGCATTTTGAGGCAGATGGTGCTAGTAGGAAAAAAAATGAGCAAGTGCTAATTAAGAAATAAAATGCACAGTAACAGAACCCATTGTTGGATTTACTTTTACTCATTATTAATTTACACTAGTTTATAAAATACTAGCCAGATGAATATCTTAAATGAGAAGCAGAACTTTCACGATACTGTTTTTATATAGTCGGCCTGGTTAAAAGAAGAATTGTAGTCATTTTGGACTTGAGAAGCAGAGTGAAGTGGAAGATTTTGCAGATGACTCTTGATTAAAAAGCTGCTGTAGGAGCTTGGGACATCTGCAAGGAATATTGGAAGAGACAGCAAGCAGCGGGAGCTGAGTGAATGAGGAATAAACTTATTTCTTAGGGGTGTGTTTCTTCTTTTGTATAGGAAACTACTTCTGATGAGTGAAAGATTTCAAGTCTTGGCAGTTTTTGACTTTTCAGAGGAGGGGTGTAAGCAGCATTTTCTGGAACCTGAAACTTACATGGCAGTTCCTTTTATTTATGTTGAACAGATCTTTCACAGTACAATTCTAATACTTCAAAAGTAAGGATCAAGAAATTGCATCTTGGCCACCTCAGAGTGTGTTTCTGTGGTCCCTTTGCTAGAATTCTGTTCACTTGCCAGAAGTGTTTGAAGCAAAGTTGCCAAACTCCCCAGTCTGTATTTAATGAGCATTTTGTGTTGCTTGGAGGGAGGGAGGGGAAGTAGTTCACTTTAACAGGTGAACTCTACAGAAGGATGTTCCGTTGACTCAATTGTTTGCAGAAGACAGATTGCTGAATCTGGTGCTGAGATTTGACAGTTTTGTTTCTATAAGTTTACAAAAATTCCATTAAGTTTCAGAGCTCTTTCAATTAAAAGCAAGTATAAGGAGAACTTGGAGATGGCAGAGATGAGGCAGGTACAGAATTCCTGCTCTTTTGTTGTCCACATAGAGGAATGTGAAGGTAGGAACATCCAGTGTTATCTGAAATACAAAGATATTCAAGGTCTGACAGATTAGGATACAATAATTGCTGAAGTTGAGGACCTTTGTGAATGTCTCCATCTGTTCATTCCCATGTAAGCAGAGGCTGTTACATTTCCATACCTCAGTTCCTTGCAGTAGCTCTTGTGTCATAGACAAAGCAGGGCAGGCTCAATTTTTTTGACATCTAACCTATTAAAAATAAAATTGCCCTTACATTCTGAAGTGCCATCATGCTATGGCTGGATTTGCAGGAAGTCTAGCTGTAATTCTCCTGAAGTTCTCACTGCAGTTCTCCCATCTTGAAAAAATAACAACCCCAAAGATACAAACAGGGGTCACAGTGTTTGTTCTTCCATCTTTGTTTGCTGCTGTAAAACATGAAGGGTGATGTTGGTAACTAAGGAATAATTTTGTATAACTTATGTATTTTTTCCTAAATAATCTCTGAAATTATGGTTGCACTTGAGATAACTTGGTGGAATAAGAGAATGTGGAGAAGTTACTATACCTTTAATTTTCAATGGAAG
Organism: Chloroceryle aenea; assembly: GCA_013399075.1. Lineage (NCBI taxonomy): Eukaryota > Metazoa > Chordata > Aves > Coraciiformes > Cerylidae > Chloroceryle > Chloroceryle aenea. The sequence goes on along the minus strand of VWZY01005697.1, from coordinate 243,665 downwards.
TTGTACATTCAGAGTAGCAAAAAACTTTTGTATCCTCAGAGTCTTTCCTGTTCTCAAAGACAGGGTTTAGATTGCCCCTCATCTTAAAACACTTTTAAGATTTTGTTTCATTGGACCAAGTACATCTGAATTGTAGCTTTTATCAAGAATCTTGGGAAAAATGGGAAGTTAAACTTACCCTCCAGCAGAGTTCCTAAGCCAGCTGTCACAGGAGTTATCACCATCCACTTATGTATAACAACGTTTGTTAGCTTTATCTGGGACCTGCTTGCAGTTTGCATTTCTCTTTCTCTCTATTCATCTCTTATGTCTGAAGGTAGGTTCTCTGTTTCCTTAAGTCATTTCTTGTCAGGAGACTGCCACTGAGTCACTGCACTTAGAAGATCCAGTACAAGCCCATTTTACTTAAATCCACATACTCTTCCCTATACATGCTGGAGAAGGAACAAGTTTTTTCATTTAGCAGATGAAGACAACTTTTAATAAGCAGTTGTGAATTAATTAATAAGTGTTGTATAGTCTTGACAGTGCAGATTATCTTGAATTAAATTGAACAATTGAGGAGCAGTTTGGTTTTCACATATTGTTTGGCTTGATTTATAGATTCACTTCTGAAGACTGACTGAGGTCTACACTGTGCTTTTTTCAAATGCCTGTTTAATGACTACCAAAATTGCCTCTCAGCACCTACAGTGTTACTTCTTAGCATCTTGTATCCCAAAATTCCTCCAGTAGAAGTCTGACATCTGCATATACAGAAACATTTAGAGGGCTTTTTATAGGGCTACACCGTACTTTCCTGGACTCATTTTGCACTCAGTACAAGTTGGATATTTTGTCCCCCCCGGAATAAATAGCTCTAGTAATTAACTGGGAGAGGTTTTGGAAGCAGGGAGCATTCTCTTGCAGCAAACAACTTTGTCAACTTGTGTTATGTGAAGTCTTGTCTCAAGTCTGGAAACCACTGTAACTTCCACTGAGTGTAGTTTGTTGACCTGATGGGAGATTGAAGAGCTGTATTTTAAGTAGGCTGTAAAAATGTGCCACAAGTATTAAAAAGTCTGAGGTCATGAACTAATGGTCTTAAATTTTGACTTAAGTTCTGACAGAGTTTTCTAGGTTAATTTTATGTCATACAGGATGATAAATGTAATTTAGCATAGGTGAGAGTTCTCAAAAGGAAAAACCAAACAAATTTGGACTTCCCTCACCCCTCAAAACGCCTGCATAAAATGGTTCTGTTGGGTGAGATGATAAAAGACTGTGATTCTTCCTTTAGGTATCATCTTAATAAGAGCGAGATGTGAACCAAACTGGAAGGAAGCCAGGCACTCTGTTATTAACACAATGCACAGCCTGATACCGGGTAGCGAATTCTCACTGTGGCTCTACAAAGCGTTAATGAAGTTCTAATTTAAAAAGCAAACAGAAAACCTCTACATTGCACCATGGGGACCCAACACATTTTATCACATTGTATTGTGACTAATATTAATATTGTTAATTAACAAGCTTTCTTGAGATCTAGGAATATTATGGCAACAAGTTTTTATTTTTTTTCAAGGCTGCCTAATGTTTCTCAGTACCTCCAAACAGAGGAGCAGTGAAATGGAATGATCTAAATTACCTACTCATCCAGAAAATCAAAGAAAGAAAATTTATTTTTTGCTAAATAACTTAAATCCACATAATGTCAATTGAAATAATTTTTAACCTTTAAGATCAGGACACAGAAACTGCCATGCTGAAGGATAGGAGCATAACTGGATCATTTCAAGAGTGGCCAATATTTATCTTCAGAGGAAAATGAAGCTTAAGAGAACTAAGGCTGCTTTAGTTCTGACTGAGAGATTCCACACAGGGGTTTAATGGGATTTAACACACTTTGAATTCATACCATTAATTAATTTGCCTTAACTTTCTCTTGCAACCCCATATAGACAGGGTCTAAGTGACTACATACTCCTTTCCTTCTATAAATGCCTTGTCAGTATTGACTGTATCTGGGTACTGTGGTAGGAATTCCTGCTTGTGCTCCAGCAGCTAGTTATTTAAAAATATGAAATGCAATGGGAAAATCTAGAAGACTGGATGATACCTTCCTTCTGGGATGGTGCTGTGGAGTGGCCATGATAGTTCGATGTCTTGGTTTTTGTTTTGGTTTGGGTTTTTTTGTTAGACTAGTTACTTGTTGTCTTTGTACTTTAAAAAAAAAATAATTTAAAAAGGGTGGGGAAAAAGCTGAGTTTCACCACTATAAGGTGTGCAGTATGGATTCAGTGGTTTGAATTAATATATTACAAAAATGCATTAAGTAGTTTAGCTCCTTGTCACAATTCTTTCCTTCTCATGTTTTTAATATTGGATTAACTCTTTTCTGAAGTGGTACTACAGGGGAAGCAAAGAATCTGTTCTTTGTTGAAAGTTACACCAACCTACCCTGCAATTTCATGTAATGAAATGGTGTAATCATCATTTTCCTTGCTGTACGGTGTCAGTAGGGTGCTCTTTAATGTCTGTTTTCATTACTGAAGTTTGCTTTTCTCCCAAGTTCAGCCTTAATGGGATTTTTTCAGTTTATAAAACATGGACAGTAGTTGATCTCTCCTGGTCTTTTCCTGTGGCTCATGGAAACTTGGTGTGGAAGAAGACTTTTGTTACAGGCTACCTGAAACTGCTCAGTGGTGGGCAGAACGTGCATGCCTGTGGGTATTTCTGCCTATTGCCTGTTGTGTGATGCCCTGACTCCCTGGTCCCTGTGGTTTGTCTTTACAGGCTAAATAAAATTAATTATTTTGTGTTAGCAGCTAAGTGGCTTGCTGATGGACTACAGAAACAACAACATGTGTATTAAAACTGTGCCCCGAGGAGTTCACAGTGTTAAATAATGTTTCTATGAGTTATCAAAGTTTTACCATCAGGTTTTTATGTATACTTTCTTTGCAGATGCTTTTTAAAACAAACTGTGGAAAAAGCATTTGTTATCTTTGTGCCTGAGTAAACTAATGTCTGTGTAGTTTGAAGAAAAATCCTCTAGATAGCAGCCTGCCTTAGAGTCAATTCTGTTTGGTGATTTGGTTACTGAATTGGTCTTCTGCATGTACATAGGTCCAGAGACAATGAATCCTTTTGGGAAGGCTAGAAACACAGAGCCTTTTTTTGGTCTGTTTTTAAAGGCTGCGTTTTCCATGTTGTTTTTGAAAGATTTAATCACAGATCATATCTTACAGCAGGCATATTTGCTACTTCTCCTTTTACAGGTCCAATGATGCACCAGCAGCCTCCCTCCCAGCAATACAACATGCCACAGGCGGGTGGCCAGCACTACCAGGGGCAGCAGCCACCTATGGGAATGATGGGCCAAGTCAACCAGGGGAATCATATGATGGGTCAAAGACAGATTCCTCCATACAGGCCACCCCAGCAAGGTAGGGCTTCACTTCAGTGTTTTTACATTGAAGTCAAATGATCATATTGAAAACTAGTTTAAATCACTTCTTTGCTTACACCAAATTTCAATCCAATCATAGGGTGTCACAGACTTTGTTTTGCAGACTCTTTGTTAGTCTTTTAAGGGTGGTTCTTGCAGCAGATTACTGGTAACACCATGAAACGTGGAGACAAGTATTTCTTTTGAGTTCTGACATGAAGTATCTAAAAACATGCATCTCGGATACGCTGATGCAGAATTCTGTTTCGATGTTTAAATGATAGGTACAGAAAAGGAACAGAGCACCTGCTTGATTCTGAATTTGCTCAGTTACAAAAAAGAAAAATGTTCTACAATCTTGCTTCTTTTTTTTTTCTTTCCAGTCCTTTTAGAAAAGGAATAACTTTAACACCTTCATCTGCTATGCACATGTTCCTAAAATGACATTTGATATATATATGTGCTCAGTCTAGTGCAGAGTGTGTGTGTATTTAGATACATTTATTATTTAACTAAACCAGATTACATATGTTGTCTGAAATGCAACGATATGGGTGGGGAGTACATTTAAGAAATATTACTCATACTAAGATCAGAAATTAGCAGGCTTTATAATAGAGAAAACAAGTTATTTACATATTGACTGGTTGTGGTTTTTCAGGCCCACCACAGCAGTACTCAGGCCAGGAAGACTATTATGGGGACCAATACAGTCATGGTGGACAAGGTCCTCCAGAAGGCATGAACCAGCAATATTACCCTGATGGTAATCTCTCATAAATGTTAACTTTCCCATTTTCTATACCTGCCCAATACTAATGTAGTCCTATGCCCTAAATTTGGGAATGAGGCAAGAATAGTAATTGGATGTTGTACCTCTCATTTACAAAACCTTCCAAATTCAGAATTGTTACTACAGGTTAAGTTACTGCAACTAGTTAATTTTACAACTTAAGGCGTGTAATTTGTAATGCTCCCATCTGAAATGCTTGACAACAGTTCTAGTGTTTCAAAATGAAGTTCTGTAATTGGTTTATCTAAAGTATGGAAGGTTCCTTAGCTTATCTAGCGTAATTGAGATGAATTAAACAGCCATAACTTTATCATTAATAAGAGAGGGGGCAATATCCTTTGATTAAATATTTTACTGAAGTGGAAAAACTTGCTAAAAAGATGTGGTTTTTCTGTAAATACTTTAATTTTTAACTTAGTGTTTAGTTTTCATGTAAGTCATACAAATGCATTATTGCTGCTCTGGTATGGGCCTTTTAGTTTTAATTTTATGAAGGAACAAAATGGTCCCTGCCCTGAGGAGACTGTAGTTGTTGTGATTCCTCTTTAGAAGTCCCCCCAGTGCTTTCCAGACAAGATCCAAACTTTGAATTTCATAAATCTGTCCTCCTACCTTCTTGGAATTTGGAGTGCTGAAGGCTATTGGATTGTGTTATAAGTCAGAGAAGTTGCACTTAACCTGTTTTTAGGCTGAGCAGAGAGTGAGAGAACAGAGATGCTGACTCATGACTACTCTTGATAACCATGTGTGCAACTTAATGGTGTCTTATGAAGTCTGAGGAATGTGGTAGATCTTAATGTCTTAAAAATGTATCCAGAGCAAAGCTGTGTAATTGCCAAAGCAACTGCTCATTGTGAATACAAGGATACAAGCCAGTTGGTTGATTTTTAATTTCTATTGAATTTATTTTAAGATGTATCAAGCCACATCTGTATAAGCTTACATGTGTTATTTTTGCAGATGCACGTGCAGAATTATTTTACATGTTGCATTAGCTTTTAATTCTTCAGCTTTCATTTGATAACTTCTGTGTTACGTGAACTTTAAATGGTTACAGGCAGTTTGCTCTAGTAAGGGCAGTTTGATGTTACCATCAACAGTTCTGGGGCAGCACTGATTACTTCTCTAAGACCTCTTCCTTCTAAAGATTCATAGTTTATTATTACTCTGGAGACCATTAAAAAAAGCCTTCATAGTTGTGTATTTACATTAGATTCAGCCACTGACATATGATACAGTTGCAGAACTAATTGCAACAACCACTTAGTTTTAGACTTTGCTCTCCTTTCCTTGTTTTTATTCCAAAATTTTATTCCAAATTTACATAATCTGTATAATTTGATTTCAGATTTAAACAAAGCTTGTGTTCTTGGCCAAGTTAGCAATAAGATAAATTTTGGTCATCTCTAAGGCAAAATATGTTTGCTCTAAAAACAACAACAGGTAGGGTGCTTACTGCATATATTGGTTCCTTAATCAGAGATGCCCGTAGTCTCTGAAAGGGAAGGTTTGTTTAGTGAGCCTACTCAGGACTGGAATGTAAGAAGGAGTTTTCTTAAGGCTTGTAGGAATTCTGTTTGTAGGGAAAACCTTGAGAACGTTGCTTTTCTGTCACTGAAAACAAAACTTAATGTAGACCATGGTTCATAACTTCATTGAGCTTTATTTGTTATATCTCACACTGCTTTTAGCATATGCTTTTGAATTGGAGATCAGCAGAACAGGTGTTAGACAAAGTATGATAATTGCTTTCTTTGTTCATTCTAATTTAATTCAGGTTATTTACATGTGAAAAGCCTAAATGCTTTCATTTTTTTTTTCAGTAAAAGATAAAGTACTTTTTCTCCTCCCCCCCAACAAGGATTATCAGAAGGTTAAGACCATCCCTTGCTGTCATGTTGCTAAAACTGCATTAAGCCTTTTTTTTTTCCTGTCACATGTTAATTCAATATGAAAGGAAATCATATTACTAAGTCTTTGACTAATACAATTGAAAATTCCTTTTCATGTATATCCAGTTGAAATTTTTTTTTCCTTTTTCTGCGAAATGAAATATTTTTAGGGTTTTCACTCAGAGGCCATTAACGTTTCTTCCTGTCTCTTGTCGAATTGATGTAGGTCATAATGATTACGGTTATCAGCAACCGTCGTATCCTGAACAAGGCTACGATAGGCCTTATGAGGATTCCTCCCAACATTACTACGAAGGAGGTATCTATATACCTTCACACACATACTCACATACATTCCCTTTCCTCCCCCGACCCGCAACGGGAACAGAAATTCTTGCACAACACGACTTATACCCATGCAAAGCTCTTGTAGAATACTAGTTGCTGGCTGTCTTGAAAATTGCAGGGAACTCGAAGCGTTCAGAATAATTTCTTGCCAACACCTAAAATATATAACCACAATTTGCCATTTCTAACAAAAGTAAAATGACTAAAACACTCTAGAGATTTTTTTTTTTCCTACCTCAATGGAAATTTTTAGTTAAACATCAGTTTGTTGGTTCAGTTGTATATCTTTTTGTGTGTGTATATATTTTGTATAATTATAGTGCCGTTAGGAAGCAGCTTGCTGATCTTGTGTAGCTAGTCTGTGCTCTTGTAGCTGTCCTTAATTTTGTCCTTTTTTTTCTATATTTTATTTAGCATAGTCATGAACTTATGACTGTGATGTTCCAGTAAATGTAATGCTCGTTTGGCAGACATGCTGAAAGTGCTGCAGTTCAACTCTGCAAAACTGGCTTTAACTGCAGTTTGTTTGGCCGAATTCCTTCTGTTTGGTTTGAGTTTTCTTTGTTTTCGTTCAGTTTTCGAAATCGATATTGCATTTTCATTTTGTTCTTGTGTTGTTGGTTGTGCATCTTAGAAGGGAAGAAAAAAAAGAGCCCAAAAGTAGGTATCTTTATAAGTGTTTGCTTTCTTGCAATCATCTTACAGGGAACTCGCAATACGGTCAGCAGCAAGATGCATATCAAGGACCACCCCAACAGCAGGGTTACCCACCACAGCAGCAGCAATATCCAGGCCAACAAGGCTATCCAGGACAACAGCAGGGTTATGGTAAGAACCTGAAGACACAGACAGAATCACAGAAAAGACCAGGAGAGATCCTAATGTGTTATTTCATCCCTACTTTTCTGGCTTTAAAGGCCAAGCTTATGTAAAAACAAGTTGTATACCCAGGATTTCAGTGGGTTAAACAAGAAAGTGTAAAAAGCAGCATCTTTGGAAGTAGATCCAGGGTTGGCAGTCTAGCACACTGTCATAGCTTAGAGACGTGAGCGGTCAGAAAACATAACAGGCTTCTGTAGTTTAGACACAAAGACACTGCTCTTTTCTGTCCTCTGTAGGTCAGCTCAGAGTCAGGAGGGCAGAAAGATGGTAGAGAGCCCTTTATAGCCTTTCATCCCTGGATTTGCTATCTAGAAGAAATTTTTTTGAGAAAGTTTACAAATTCATCCAAAATACACGAATCATTCTTTTAAAATTCTTGTACTGATCAGTAAGGAAATAAATGTAAGTATTGCCAGTGTAGCTTTCAAGAGTTTGTCTTAAAGATTTGCACTAGTAATGCAAACCTGATTCATGGCATGAATGAGCAACTTGCTCACTGCAATTTGTAAACCCAAATAGCATACTTCCTAATTTCTATTTCTGTAGCAGAATTAGATACTGAAGTTCCATTTCTATTTTATAAAATCTGTCAATGAAAATTAAGAATTCAACTCTAAAGAATTGCCATGAATAAATAATCCCCAGGTTCATTTGTCAGATAAATAGAGAATTTTCTAGGATGATGTATCCTTGCTTGATTTAATATTTAATTGCTTTCTATCTTGCAGCAGTAAATAACCATCCCAGTCATTATTATCAATCTTTAAGATTTTGTTTCACTGTAGAAGGCTGAAACTGTTGAGTTCAAGGGGATTTGAGGCCTGAGGAGAATGGTAGTAGCCATGTGGAGCTTTGCTTCCCCAGGTCATCTTTTTGACTGATTAGATCCAGCATTATTGAAAGAGTTACCAGCTGATGCCATCTTGATGTCCAGTGCCTGTAGCTAAACCTAGCCCTGTAGCACTGACTCACACTATTGCTAAAACACATCAGTTTCTTCTGATGGAAGAGAAAAATAGTGTTGGCTTGTTTAAAGGGAGGCACTTCTGAAGAGCTGCAGATCTTCCTGACTGCCAGTTTTTAGAGGGTGGAGTTGAAGAAGCTAACTTAGATCCGCTGCAAAAGATCCATGTAGAATGTGACTGAAATCCACAGTACACCATCTGTCTCCAGGTAGGAGAGGATGAGGATAATTTTGTTTGGAGCATGACTGCACTGCCTGATGGTAGTGACGTGCAGCTTCTACCACAACAAGCTTGAGTTCTTGCAAACAGTAACAGAAAGAGTTGGTATTGACAAAGGAATTGCTTCCTTTTATAGCTGAAATGGTTGGAGCCAAAGTAGTTGGGCTGTTTTCCTATCCTTTTCCTGGAAAGTTAGGATGACCAAAGGAGTATGGAGTAGAGGGCGCTTTTTTCCATCCCACAACAGCATTTCCTGGTTGTCACATCTCATTTTACACATCCAACTCATGTGTCTGATGGCCCATTTGTAGTTGCCTGCTGTGGTGTGAGAACTGACTCGCTGGCAGCTCAGCGTTGCCTGGCTCTTTAAAAGGTCCACATGCGAAATGCAGTGGAACATCTGCCTGCTTCTGGTGTGGTGAAAGTTCTGGAGCTGCAGCAGAGTGCAGGAGGAGAGGGTGTGCCTCCCTAAATCCTGGGAACTGCACTTGTTTATCATTTGTCATTTGGTCCTCCCTGTCCTCTGACCTCATGTGCAGAACTACATGCATTGATAATAAATGATGAATATATAAAGAATAGTAAATGTTTCTGTGGTGGAGCACAGGCCTCAGCCCTTAAGGTGCTTTCCAGGGTGAGAGGAGGACCACTGATCCCTGGTATGTTTTTAGCTAGGAAAATACCTAATTGGACACTAGAGAGACTTCTTAGCTGTCCTCAATTGTAGAATTCAATGCTTTTACTGTTTCCTCCTTTCTAACACCTTAAGCAATCTTGTTTGTTTGTTTGTTTCCATTTTAATGATCTGCAGGCCCCTCGCAGAGTGGTCCAGGACCTCAGTATCCCAATTATCCGCAAGGACAAGGCCAGCAGTATGGGGGATACAGACCCACACAGCCTGGGCCACCACAGCCACCACAGCAGAGGCCTTATGGATATGACCAGGTATTCTTTCATTTCATGAGAAAGTCATGATTCTTACACACTCATTTGATAATCTTAGTTTCTTCCTGTGGACATTTAACTAGAGAAATAGAGGATTTGGTCTCTCAGGTGTGTATGTACAATTCTCATGGGTTTTATTTCCAGGTGAGTTGCCCAGAATCATTAGTTTGGAGGAGTAATTAGTCATTCTCTGCTGAGCTTCGAAAGTTTTCATGCAGTTTGGCAAAGTGAGGCCCTCCAGCAGTATTTTTGGACCTTAAAAATGAAGGTGATCTGTTTTGTAGCCTCTTGGTGAGTGACTGATATGAAAGATGAGGTTCCTAAATCCCATGGTGGATCATGCTTCAATAAATGCAATAAAAATGATGGAATTGATTTTCCAGAAACACAAATCCAGTAATCCTCTCCAGTTGCAGAAGTGCCTCAGGTGTGCAACTGAGGTCCTTCTGTTGAAGCTCTGTGTGGGGAGATGTGGAGTCTGTGTCTGCACATACTTTCTCTGGGCAGTATAAAGGAACACTGAATGTGGGAAAGAAGTGACCTTAGAATCTTTCCTATTGTTGCTGAGAAGTTTAAGACAAACAATCACCAAAACTCAAGACTGGAGTTGTAGTGGAGGATCCCTGTTAAAAATCTGTCTTCTAATTAAAGGATGAAGCAGAGGTTTTGTTCCTGCAGGAAGTATGTGCTGTAAAAACCTGATCTTTGCAATATGAATCGTTCAGAAATGTCATTAAGACTTAGGCTGTTACTTTCACTGGCATAAATAAAAATGGAGATTAACTAAATATACCTTATGATCAAGTTGAGGTTCTAGTATTTAAATGAAATACTGATCTGTCAGTAGAAGATCAATCAGTTGGACTTCCAAAAACTTCTAAGAATAGCCACAGTTGCCCACATTTTAAAGGAGAACAGCTGGCTTTCTCTCGATAGAAATCAGAAGAGACAAGAAGGAGGAATGAACTCTTTCAGTGTGGTAGTTTAGTGATGCAGTTACTTCTAATTATTTAACAGATAAAATGCTTATGCAATGAACTAATAGCTTCCTTCTGCAAATAATAAGCTACAAGAAAATGCTTTGCTTTTGGCAAATGTGTAGGGTCAAGGAAACTTAATCTCCATTTGCTGAGTTTCTTCCAGCTTTCTTTGCAGTAGCAGCAGATAACCCTCTCTGCAGAGGCTCTACTCCTCCAGTTTGTGCAGTTTAAGTTCCACTGGGAAGCTCAATTATGGAAGACCTCTCTTTCATACTAGCCATTCCCTCAGGAATTGTGCTGCTTAGATTCTTATCTGGCAGCTGCTCTGAAACTTCCTCCTGCCCGAAAGACATATTACAGTGGAAAAAACTTGACCTTGCAACATAAAACTGGAATTTAAAATACTGCCTTATTGTGATGGTACTTAACATGGAATGGTGGTGGGACTGCAGTTTGGAGAAGGTTCACTCTCCAGCACACTGCTTCTTTCCTCAAGCCTTGAAACCTGTGGTGAAGGATCACGGTAAGCGTGGAGCACTGGTGCTTTCACCTCTGCCCTCCTTTGCAGTACATGATGTTCTGTCAAAAGAAGTGGAGAATATCACCAAGAGCAATAATTCTGGGTACTGAATCTATGGAATAATTGATTCCCAGAGGAGATGTTGACTAGCTGTTTACTGTTCACTGGGATCTGCCTTGATTTTGGAGATAACATGTAGCAGTCCATTCTGTGATGCTTGATAGGTGAATGTTTTTAGGTATCTCAGAGCAGGTTAGTTTCCTGAATTACTCTGAATTTAGGTAACAATTTTCAAAGTTTAGGTGGGAAGTAATTTCCATCTTTTATTTTCAATGGTGTCCAGCAAATTTCACAGCAGTTTATTGAATGTAAAAGTATACTCTTGATCAAATTCAGTTCCTGGCTTTAAATCCAGATCATCAGTCTTACTTTTACATTGAAACAAAGGATCGTTGGTGAGATGAAACTCTACCACTTACTCCTATCTACACTTACTCCTATTTACTGTTCCACCTTTTAACATCACAGTTTATTTGGATGATCCTTTGATAATCAGCTTTGAATACAGGAAGACATGCCTTGTGGTCTAATTATGTATTTTGAATTTTTTCTAGGGTCAGTATGGAAATTACCAACAGTGAAAAATTACTCACATTCCAGTAGGCAATATCTATTAGCAGCCATATTATCTCCTCAGCACTGTGGACATCTTCCTGAGATGAGAACCTCCCATTCCATCTAGCTTTTGGAAAAATCTCGTGGCTGTTCTGTGGTATACAGTCTTCATGGGTTAATTGTTCGAGACTGTAGATTCTCAGAAACTGATTTCACATCTCTGCTCTAGATGGCAATATTGGACAGAAAATATGTGACATAACAATTTGCAGGGAGTTGAGAACTGTGTGTCAAATAGACTGTTACAGACTGAAAGGTGTGAACAGCTTTGTATGTTTATGAAGGTTATGGGAATTTAATATTTTTTCCACAGATTTTTTTTGTAGGGGGAAAGGGGAAATGCACACTTTTTACAGCAGCAATATTTTGTATATTATGTTTTTCATGTGGTGAATATGCAAGACAGTACACTACTCACTGGGCAGGGTCAGAAATCTGCTGTTGAAAATGGGTAGGGGCATGATAAGCGTTTGATTGTCTAAGTCTTGAAATGGTGTACAATAAAGATAACGGTGAAAAAGGCTGGAGAGATCATACATCACTGATAGGTTCATGTGCAAAGAACCAGAATCCCAGTTATCCAAATGGGAACATAATTAAGGACAGTATAATGTAGTCTTGTGCAAAGCTCAATTTTTTTAAGCTCTCCAATTTTTCAGAGTGAAGCAATTTTGTAAAAATTGTTTCTAACGTAGTTTGACAATTTTCTGCAACCTTTTTTGGGTAAGGAGATAAACGTTTGGGTTTTATTTCTCAAGTGTTTTGTCACAGCTTTGCATAAAGCAAGCTGTAATCCCTCTTAATAATTATAATAACAAAGAAAATGACAAGTGTTAATTTTACTTGGCTTGAATATGCAAAGAACTTGAAAAAGAATATGGAGGACAGGATTTATTGTATAAGTGTATTTTAACCTTTAGTTAAATAATTTGTATGTATCAAAATAGCCTAGAAGACTTTGTAAAACCTATCTAAACTTTCCTAACTGGGAATTAATATCTTTAGAAAGGCGGCATTTTTTGTGTGTGTCCATTTTTCTTATTGGTTAACAAGAGACCAAGGGATGTTTTATAACATGAAATGTAAAACCTGTTGGTGAGGTAAATGCCAAATTATTGTTTTGAACTGCATTAATGCTTGTAGTGTTGCATGTCAGATAGAGGCAGCACCTTGATCGATAGCATAGTACACAAAAACTTGGATCTGAGACTGTCCTGCTACCGTGTATCAGAGAAATAAAACAGCTACTCTGTTGTGCAGGAAGATACTCCTTCAACAGAATTCCTGGCAACTCTCATAAAGGACAAAACTTAAAATTAGCCCAGGAGTAAAATAATAGTTTGGTTTTTTTTTCAGTTGAGGATCATGTTTGGAGTTTAAAAAGAAAAAACTGGTATTCATATTCTGCATGACATTATACATGGGAGACAAGATTTTCAATTTGTTCATCATTTTTAAAGGGAAGGCAATTTTCTGACAATGGATAGAAAATACACATGGAGGTTTGAACGGATACGGCATGAGGAACGTTACTATGAATGAAATGCTTGTAGGTTCTGTGCCAATTTTCCACCACTGTGTACTTCATTGCTATTTAAAACTGTACTCCATCAATTCTAACGGAAGAATAAATTATTTGTGATTTTAATTTTCTCATTTGTTTATTTAAATTAGATCTCTCTCACTCTGATGTCTCATCTGGACACTCTGCTCTGGGTTTTTATTTTACAGAAGTTTGGCCAGAATAACCCAACTGTATTTGCTTTCTAGGACTTTATCAAAATTCTCTTGCCATAGCCAAGTTAATTAGAATTAACTGTTCAGTAATCAGCATGTTGTGTAGGTTGTTTGTTACAAAATTCTTCCTCTGAAAATGAAGGTCCAGGAGGCTATAATCAAGATGACTGAATTAGATAAATGAGTTGTGGAGGCAAAAATGTGTTGAACTCAACCTGGTGTAGATATGTTATCTCATTTGAAATAAGCTCAACTGACATTAAGAAATAATTTGTCTTGCAGCCCATCTTCTGTTGTCTTATTCTCCTTTTTAATGGAAACTAAAATTGCAATTTTAATAAGCAGAATTTCCTCCAGGGTTTCCCTCCTAGAGACTACTGCATTTGCAAGGTTTAATTGTTTTATAACGGTCCTGTTTCGTAAAACTTTTTAATTGGTGGTGACAAAAATTACCTTATTCCTCTGATACTATGCCAGAAGAAGAACCTGAGAGGAGATAGCTCCATGCGAAAGTGTTTCTACTAAAATTATATATTAAGAAAGAACCAGTTTTCCCTAAACAGAAAAGAAGCAGGAACACACAGCAGGATGAAATAGCAAGATACAAGGTTCATTTTTTGTACGTATCCTTGCTTAAATAAAATCCAAAGTTAAATAGTAAAGTTACCTTTGGCATTTTACCTGTAGAAAGGAAGAGCTAACAGGGGCAACTGCTGCAACAACAAATATGTGAACAGAAATGATACAAATGTTCAAAGAATAAAAGGAGGAGTTAATGAATTCAGTGGCTTTTAGTTGTAGTGCTGTGATGTTTGCCAATGTATTTTACTCTTCCCTTTCAGAGAGTTTTATTTCCTTTTCTGCTCTATGTCAGTGCAAAAATGCCATTATTGTACTTGGACAGTTGTCACCATAATGGATGTTGAAACATTTTAATGTGATTTAAAGAAAAAAAATCTATTTTAGATTCAGGTAACTGAAAGAATAGTTAAATTAACAAAATGAAAAGCAATTGCTACATCAGCAGATTCAGCCAGAAGCCCTGAAGAAGATTAAAAAGAAGGTAACTGCTTCTCCTACATGGGCAACAGTTGCTGTATCCATAAAATAGACACAAAAGGTTGAAATCCTATGAAGTGAACCCAAACAAACCTTCTGAAATGAGTAAGTAACAAAGTTGTTAAAACCTAAAAATAAAAAATGCAATAGTACATTAAATTATATGGGCTTTGGGGGTGGTTTTGTTTGTGGCGGGTTTTTTTAAGACCAAAATGTGCCCCTTAACCTGCTAGAAGTATTGTAGTAGATGATAGCACAATGATCTTTGTATGTTCACAAAGCCTGAAGCTCTCTGAGAAGCTGCTACCATAAAAATAAAGGATGCAGTAGCGTGGCCTGTGAAGCACTGGAAGTTGGGTAAGATGAGGAATAAATGCTAAATATAAAAAATCAGGGAGTTGGGTAACAAGTTCTACCAGAGCTCTATTAGGACCACTGATTAACAGCAAATAAATGGGAGAAAATAATGGGTGTTCTGAGAGCAAAATGAGGTGGAATTTAAAGAGGAGAGATCATGCAGCACTTAAAACTGTGGAAATGCAGTAGACAGAGGGGAACTTGATGTTTACATCAAGGGAGACACTGGGTGGGATAATACCAATTGACTCAGTGAATTCACTGTCAGGAGAAATTCTGCAGCTAGTGCAGGAAAACTCTCTACACCACAATGTTCAAGAAGCAGTGGTATGGACACTTCAGAAAATACCATCACACTGATGACCAGAGTTTTGTCAGCACTCTGCCCATGCTCATCTTTGCCTCTCCCATAGCAAATAAATAAATAAATCTCAGGGTAAGGAGTAGTCGAGAACAAATTCAGTCCAAACCACAGTTGAGCCAATGGTTTAGGATTTGTTATTTCAGAAGTCAGTATGTCTGAACCAGCAGCATGTAACTAATTTTTGCAAGGGTACAGACAACTTCATGAAAATGAAAGGCAACCCCTGTAAAATCAATAACAAAATGCTTTTCCCAACGTGTACAACTGCAAACTGAAGCCTTCAAGACACTATTGAAGCCAAAGGCTTAGTAGGATTAAAAAAATGAATTTGGTATATATATATATATATGTATGAGAACATGCAGGGTTATCTGAGATCAGGGCAAAGAGTTTACTCTGAAAGAATGCAAAGCCTCGTGCTTCACAGCTTTATGCAACAGACAGCATGCTAGAATTTGGAAGATGCTTCTCCTGGTGCCTTGACAGTAAATATTTGGAGTATATTTAGATTTCTTTTTATTCTAACTTTCAGACCCTCTCTGCAAAGCCTGATGTAGGCATTGTTAGCAGCAGACTGTTGGTTTGGGTTGCAGAATTAAACTGAAATGTAGATTTGGAGCAGCAATGTTCTGTTCAGAACTTTTTTAATTCTGCTGTGGTGAAATATATCACCCAAATAATACAAAGGATTAATTAAATACCTTGGTTTTGCAAGATGCTTGGTTCTCATAAGCTTCCCGTGACACAGCTTCTAAACAAAAATCCTTGACCAATCCCAACAGCCTATGAATGACTTTTCCTGTCCCTGGGGTCTGATCATTTTGCAAGAGGAGTGCTTTTCAGTTTTCCATAGCTGATGATTTCTAATTTTCCCTTACTATTTTTCACTTAGTCTGTGAGAACTGAAGGTAGTTCAGTATGTCAGCGATGCCACATATTTACAACAGAGGTTTCTGAAGGGGGAAGAGCTTTGGGGCTGCAAAGGAAGCTGCTGGAATAGCCAGAGCTGTTACTCTTCAGTGCACTGGCTGGTTTCGCTTGCCTTGACACTCAGAACAAATGCTGTGGGTGAATTGCCATGTAAATGCTTTTGCATTTTGCTTCATAACTTTCATTTAATCTAAAAGTTAATTTTACACAGCATAAATTCTAATCACCTACTGCAGTTGGTGTTGCCAGAAGTGTGCTGGCATCTCAACACAAGTTCATTACAGATACTTCTGCTGAAAAATGCCATTTGCGAGGGCAGGCTGGGTAGAAAGACACATTTTGTTCTTAGGAAATTAAGTTACATCAGTTATATCTCCTGACTCTTTTAGCAAACTTCCAATCAAGTGAAGAATTCTTGAGAATTCCAGTATTAATTTGCCTTCTCTACATTTTTCCAGTAATAGTTTTTCTCATCCTGGAGCCTTTAGACTTCCTTTCCACAGGGCTACAGTATAACCAAGTGCTACAGTTCTTCAAGTTTCTATCTAAATACTGATTATGGCCTCACTTGTTAAGTGAGTTTCTTGCCAGGTTGATACGGTGTCAGATTCAAAGGTTAATGATCTGTGTATCTTGTCCTCTTGGCTTTTTTTTTCCCCAGCAATGATACAGATCATTTCAGAGCTAGCTCTTGTTTGAGCACCTAGATAACTACAGCTATCTGTTTGCTCCCAAGGCTGTTTCCAGCTTAGATGAAATGTTTGCCTTCTATCATGAAATACCTTACTTAGAAACTTCCTACTGGGGGAAAAAGGGTGCTGCTTATAAGCCCCACCTGAATGTGATGAAGCATTTCCATCCTTGACACTGCTTTGGGCTGTATCACCTGCTTCAGGGTCCCCGTGGGCTCAGGAAAGGTAAGGGTGCAGCAAACCTGAGGCAGATGTGAAGGTTTCTTTTGTATACCCTGAAGTTTTTTGGCTGATGGCAAGCGGTTGATTTTAGGACTGCAAAGAGATGCTTGGTGGGTAGCAGGGTGTCTGTAACCGCTGCGGGTGCCTTGTGTGCACACTGACCTGTCTGACAGAGCCTGGTGCTGCCTGGTGCTTGTTACGACTGTCGCTGTGCTCTAGCTACAAAGCCAGGGCTGACACTTTATTACCTCAGAAGCTTAGCCTGTATTATTTGCCCTTCAATTTCACATCACTTCATGTTTTCCTGCTGTCTGGCAGCAAACAAAGAAGGCAGAAACCCAGGAACTTTACGTGAGACCCAGTCTGCTGAGGAAGGAGCAAGGAAGACGGAGATGAATTAATTTGATTGCTTCAGTAGTTCTTTTCCCCGGTCAGAAATTTGGAGTTTAAAATGTGGTAGACCTGATCTCTGTGGGCCAAACACAATAGAGGTGACCTGCTGGCTAAATTTTCCTGCTACTCTGCCCTATTACCATTAGTTAAGTGACTGCTGACAGCTGGTCAGCATTGGAAGGAACACTTGGCAGTGTGTCTGTGACTAATCTGTCTGTGTTTTGAAGTGAGAGATGGGACAAAGCACCTTTTGTCGAGCCGCCCGTGTTTCCACAGATGTTTCAGGAGGATGCTGCAGAGTATCACGATGGCTGGTGTGTATTTGTGTCTCTGAAACGTGTTGCTTCAATGACTCAGTAACCTGCAGGCTACCCCATGTTCTGTTCTGCCTTCAGCAGTGCAGACAGTTTGTGTATTTAGATGAATATTGAGAAGCTCTCTTCTTTGTTGCCATTTCTCTCATCATGGGACCAGTGGTGATCATCTGTTCTGGCTTTGTAAGCCATGACAGCTCACCTTCTGACCATCCCCATCTTCTAGAAGGGTAGCAGGCAAGAACTTACCTTGAAGAGTGACAAAGATGTAAAGGTAGAATTTCTGGAGAGTAGTGGAAGATGTCTGTGACAAAGAGCAGCTAGCAATTACTTATGGAACAGCTCATGTGGATAAGATCATCTTTAGTTCCTCCTTCAATATGTGTTTGAGCCCATTTTCTCTGTTGCTTACAGAAGGCTCTGAGCCCTAGAGACAGCTATGAATTAGTGGATTTACATCCTACTTACCATTTGGAAGCAGGGCTCTTGGGTAAAGATCTCTATAGGGAACTGCTCCTTGAGTTTCCTGAAGAGCACACCTTCCAAGCACCAGTACGTGTGAGGGAGAGGCTGCTCGGGAGGCTTGCTTCTGTTGCTCAGTAGCCAATGACTTCACAGTGGCAAAGGTACTGCAAGGAAGATAAAGGTACTGCAAATAATATTTTGAACAGTGGAACCAATGTTACCCATTTTTCCATTGTAATATCAAGAATAGCTATTGTTGGATTCTCTGCTGCCCAAGGAGTTGAGCTGTAACAATGGTCTTTGCTGAACTGAGCTATTTATCAAATCTCTTTTCTTTCCTACTTGGGATTATTTCATGACCTTCGTAGGAATGTAATGTCTTGAAATGTCTCTCTCAGAGTGCGGTGAAATTTGTCAAGTGGGATTGAAGTTTGTCCAGTTTTCCTCAGGAAGCCTAACAAACAGCAGACTTCCCCAAAGGTGGCACCTGCAATCTCAGAATGGAGAGGAAACATGTCATGTGGAAAAAAAGCTGTTCAGGAGAGCTGGTAAGTTCTTAAAGAAATTGTACTGTACAAATGTAGATGGACAAATTAGTCCAGTTTGGAGGATCATGACCTCCTCAGTGCCTTCAAACAGAAGAGCATGTCCATAGAAAGAATGATAGAACACATTGAAATAAAATCAAGGCAAGCCACAGAATTAACTATAACTCTTCAGAGATACTGGTAGAAAAGGAAGAGGGGGTCTGTTACTCCACAGAGAATGGAAACTGTAGAAGTGTTGCTAAGGAGTGTTCAAGTTTAGGACATTGCTCCCAGATTTAGCTAGGAATAACCAGTTGCACAGACAACTGACAAGAAACAATTCATTAGGTACATAGAACTTTACTATAGTTACAGTAAATTACTAGATTGCTACCCCTACTTTAGGATCAAGGAACTAGTAAAAGAGCAGCAATAATAATGATATGGTCTGGATTTGTTATCTTAGTGCCTGTATCAGACCAATTTATGGCAGGAGGAAAGATAGTGGGCACATTAGGGGTAGGCTCTTGGTTGGGATAATTATCCCCAAGTGGCTACTGACGAGAGGTGAGTATGGAGAGATGATGGTGGGTGGATCTCAGAGGGGAATAACATGCATCGATTGTATTTATCAAACACCCAGCTGACCACAAGATCCATAATAGTACAGTGCCTCATTAGGGTACACAACATACATTAGTTCTAACGTAGATTACACCTTTACTTTTAATCCCCACTGTCGCTGAGGGACCCGTGAACTTCCAGCAAAGGGTCTGATGGAGAGGGAGTAAATAAATTGTCTTGCAGAGAACCTGCCAGCTGCCCCATCCCATGAAAATGGATGCTGGGAATCCAGTAGGTAAGGCTCATTTTGAACATCAGTTGCTGCTGCTGTATTCTGTTAATCCTTTTTAACTTCAGAGGACATCCTTTCATTTTAAACTTTGCCTACACCAATTCATCATGTTATAATTCAGTGGGTCCCATACTCTTGAGTGATTTTCAACCTTATTAAGCATTGGTGCAAGTTTCCCCGTTGGTGCTGAGAAACTGTGGCTTTGGGGAGCTGAGAATCCAAGTTTTCTGTGAAATGGGCTGTTCTTCAGAACCACCATCTTCTGGGGTTTTCCCCTTTTATGATCCTGAGAACCTAATGATGCTCAGGATGTCCTTCCACCATCTTCAGCTGAGCTGGAGATGGCCTGGGCTGCGGACAGTGTGCTAGGGCTGGAGGCTGTGTCACCACCACAAAAGGAGTTCCCATTCTTAGACACTTGCTCGAGCAGGGAGAAGGAGGTGTTCTTCCTCTTCCTCTGGAGGAAAAAGCAGGTCAGCTGAGCAGCTGGGTGCTACGTGCAGGGGGAACTGCCCTCCCTAGGGCGAGGGGCACTGGGGTGGCACAGCCGAGTCCCTGCAGGGCACAGCTCAACAGGAACTGGTTTTCAGATTAACTGCCCCACACCTGCTGCTTTAGACTGGACCAGCTGCTGGGTACACAAAAGAACTTAGTCTGAGATGTACTGGGAATACATTTTTGCACCATCTGTGGGTATTTCCAAGCTGGTAAGCACAGAGACTAGATAGTGATACGGAGCAGGGAGATAGACTGGGGCTGACATCCGTGTTACACATATTTTGGCACTTTCTGGAACATCTGAGAACACAGGAGCAAAACAACTATTTCTGTGTTATCTCCAACCCCCTCATGTTTTTAAGAGAAACCCTGCAGACTCTCCTCAAAGGTTTCTGAACAGAATCCTAAAGACTGCATCTCCCTTCAGCAGCAGTAGCTCCACTAAACCGTCAAGACCTGGTACTTGAATTTTAGCATCCCACTCTTCCAGCAAGTTGTCGACGCTCTGTAGCAAAGTTGAGTATTTCAGATCCTGCCAGCTAGAGTTCAGTCCTCATTCCCACATAAACACAACCATTTTGCAAACATGATCTGATATTAATTACCCCCTTGGCACCAAAAGTCAGGATTTCCTGATGCGGCCTGCTAATGTAAAATGCATTAGTGAAAATGCTGGCTCCGAGGGGTTAGGTTCTCTAAATAAACACAGCAAAGTTCTTTTTTATTCACAACTCCCAGGCTATTCTGAAGGACTGATTTCTTGAAGAAGGAAGAAAAAAAAAAAAGACTAAAATCATTCTTAGGTTTTTAATAGGTTATAAATGCCTTTTTCCTATTCAGTTGCAGGAACTGAATGTCAAGTTGTAGATCAATGAAATCTGACTTTTTTTTTTTGCATTAGAATGAAGTTTGTCCAAGCTCCTTTCCACTCCTTTCTGGGTATGTTCTTTGTGTTGTGTCTCTAACAGCAGATGGCTGAGGATCAACAGGACAGGATTGCACTTCTGACTTTTGGGCTAAGGTGGCAACACAAATTAGTGGGTTAAAAAGGGAAAGTTTGTAGAGCTAGGCAAGATTATTGTGTAAAAGAAAAGAAATCTTCATTTCTAAGGCAGTGACTTAGAATTCCTTTCCTCCCCTAAAAAGGGAAAGGAGGACTCAAACAACACCAGCTTGCCATGAATGAGACACGTTCGGCTCCGTTAACAAAATCCGGCTATGAGGACAGAGATTTCCATCTGAGAAATTGCCCGTGTCCTCATTGGCAACACGAGCTCAAGGCACTGCCACCTTCTGCCAGTACCACAGGACATTGCCTTTGCATTTGCGCCAAGGCTTGGACATGATCTGGAATTTGATCTGGCTGGAGCAGAAAACTAGGGAAACAAGGAAAAAAATAACAAACCAAGATACATCTCCTGAGCCTTTCCCAGCACCGTCCCAAGCAGTGTTGTCCTGGGACACCTGACAGGCACAAACAAAACCAGCACAACGGGAGCCAACCCAGACATTGTTGCCCGAAGGTTCCTATTGCTGAGCTGTCGCCGCACCCCCCGTGCCAGCAGCAAAGAGCTGGGGCTGGCACTGTGTGGGTTGAGCCAGCAGTGGCTGCAGGCTGAGAGCTGCCTGGGCAGGGCCTGGCATGCTGGGGTCACTGGGGTAGGATCCCGGTGTGGGGAAGGACTGGGGAGTCTCAGGGAAGGGGGAGCTCCACATTCAGATGTTCTTCTCTTTCAGGCTGCAAAATGTCCACAAGGACTGATAGAAGTCAGCCTTCAAATAGCACAGAAGTCACAGACAAGTCAGAAGCCAGCTTGAATTCCCCAGTCTCACTGACAGCTCCCCATACTCTTTGTGCCCAGGGCTTTAGAAGCATCTTTGGAAATGACACCCAAAGTCTCCACCATTGTTCTGCCTCTTCTGTTTGCATTTCCCTACCCTTTCTCCTTAGGGATCAGGGAAAGGGAGTGTGCTACAGCTCTTATCTAACCCTTTTATACAATAGGATGAGGCTGAATCGTTAGTGAGGATTTCAATCCATGAGGGGCAAGTAGGATATAACTAGATTGTCAAAATGTGTACTCACTCCTCTTCCCATTTCAGAGCAGCAAAAAACCACACGCACTGGTATGGCATGACCAGGTACAATACAATCATCTCATCCCTGCCTGACTGGAAACACAAATGCCTGTTTAAAATGACACCACTACAAATAAACAACTTTGTATCTGAAATGCTGTCCAGCACACATAATGAAATTTATCCAGCTAATGTTCCCCCCCATTTATAGGAAGGGATGAAATCTGCAATAGGTTGCAAGAAAATTCAATTACAATTTCAACAGAATACTTGTCCAGATCAAATTGTGTTTGAATCATCTAGCGAGGCACACTTGATCGCTGGAGAGCAGCAGTATTATTTAGAGCAGTTTTCAGATGTTAATTCTGAGGCTAAATGCATCCTTTTATTTCAACAGTTTGTGTGCCATGTTTGGTTACAAATTTAACTTTCTTAATTCCAGCTAAAGTGAAACCATTTCTGTCTTGGTGTTCCAGCCTTGCGTATTCTATTCTTTAGTTGAATCACACCCTAGAAAATGTTTTCCTTTTCTCTTCCATACTTGGGGAGGGATGAGTGAAAGAGCAACTTCAGTTTGTTCCAATTATTTTTTTTCTTAATCTGAAAAATGAAGTTTACTGTACAGGTTTCCTACCAGGGTCAAGATCTAGGGGAGGGGGTAGAGGATTCTAAAATTTTGAAACTGAATGCATCTTATCTACCCAGAGTTTTCAGAATTCATTCTTTGTCACACAGGTCTGAAAGGTTAAAAATAACTGTACCTCCTGAGACTTCTCCCTGGGCTGTGCTCTTCCCTGGGATTGTCAGCTTTTTCCACCCAAACTGGGTCAGCCTCCATGCCTAATTTTAAAATCTCTGGGATCCAACACTTTGAAAAATCAGTGAGAAATTTCCCATTATATCATCCCAGCAGTGACATACGATGGGGGCTGGCCTGATTCTGCTGAAGGTTCACCTCCTATATTGAAATGGTGATGATTAGTATGAGAGAAGGTTGACAAAGCAGATTTTCTTATGCTTGCTTTGATTATGTTTGTGTTCCCTCTTAGTCTCTGCAAATGTAATTACAAGAACTGATAATGGAGATCACAAATACCTCCACCAAGACTGTTTTTCTAGATCTTTTGATACAAGAGTTGTTCTTTGCAGCCAGTCTGCAGGGTCTGGGAAGAACTTAAGCAATATTAAATAATATAGGGGGCCATAAGTATCAGATCAAAGAATAAACCAAAATGATTTAGGTATTTATGTAAAATACCTCACTGTTTTTCCAGGTTCTGCTTAGAGAGACTCTGCTTTGCTCTGGTGCCTGCAAAATATTCACCAACTGTTTGCTCACATGCTCAACCAGTGTTTGTCACACTCCCCTTTTTCTGTGTTCTGCTTTCTCTGGTGATACCCAGCTCTTTCTAGACTTAGACTGTTT
Source organism: Chloroceryle aenea (assembly GCA_013399075.1). Lineage (NCBI taxonomy): Eukaryota > Metazoa > Chordata > Aves > Coraciiformes > Cerylidae > Chloroceryle > Chloroceryle aenea. The sequence goes on along the minus strand of VWZY01005697.1, from coordinate 220,097 downwards.
ACTGGAATAAGATTTTTTTTGATCTACATTTATGCAGCACCTAGCACAGTGTCATCTTGATGCACGGCAGAGACTAGAAGATATTCCTGCAAAGCAAATTAACAGTGTCTTTGGGATTTGGAAATGACATGGAGAATTATTAAGATTTGGCTCCAGAAAGTAAATCACTAAGTCAAATTGTTAACGATAGCTGTGACAGGCCGCTTGGTAGCAATGCATGGTTTGGAGTATTATTGTAAACAATTTGACAAATAATTTAGATAATGAACAAAGTAATAAAAAAATCAATGTCTGTTCCCAGATAATTTGTGAAAAGGAAAAAGGAGTATATTTATCAAATATATTGTTTCTGCAAATAGTTCACCTCATGATTTCAGAGGGGAAATAGGTAGGAAGAGAAAATGAGCTCAACAAAACAAATATCGGTTTATATGTCAATATCCTTGCAAATGGCAATGACAGAAGGGAAGTACAGCTAATACAATATGGGAACAAAATAATTTCTAAACTGAAATATTTGGTTGTCACTCTCCCAAACCTCACCAGCTCCCTGACGATGACAAATCGAGGGTCACAGGCTGCGCCTGGTGTCCTCAGCCACTAGAGACAGGGCCACAGAGGAGCCCGGGCTGTGCTGCTCCAGTAGCACTTCCCAGCTCTCCCAGTCTTGCAGTCACCATCCAGCACCGGGTATTTCCTCCTGCTCTCTGTCTGTCTGTGGAGAATGGCTGCTTGGGAAACAAACAGACAGGTTTCTGAATTCCAGGGGAGCAGCAGCCTGGCTCACAGCAGATTTCCTTATGACTTCTTAAGGACAACATTAAGATCGTTTATATTCATCTGAATCATTCCCTTTGACAGAAACAACCAGAGAAGAGGGGAGCTTCTTCCAAGAGACTCTGCCTTGCTTGTGGCTTCCCCCTTAATTACAAAGCCAGAGGCATACATCTGAAACCCACCTAGGATGGAGCTGGGCAAGTTTAGGAGGCCCAGGACATAGATCATCTCAAAACTCAGCCACCCCAGACCCTAGCCAAGGTGCAGACTTGTCTGCGTGACCTGCTGTCGCATCCTTTCCTCGGTGGAGTTGAGTTGCTCAGCAGCTCCCCTCCCCAGCAATGAAGGTTTTCATTTCAGTCTGGTGAGTCACGCGTCTCCTGTCGTTGGGGTTTGCAGGTGGAGGGGAACAGCTGCTCCAGAGAGGTACCATCAATTATTTTGTTTCCGATTGGAGTTGTCGTGATTTTTTTTTTTTAATATATTATTTTTAGCCTGATCAGATGTAGAAGAGGAAACGGGTAATGCCATAGCTGAGATCAGGATGGAAAGCAAAGCTGAAGGAGTATGGAAAACGTGCCCATGCTCAGACCCCTCTGCCTGCCCAAATACCAGCTTATGACCTGGGAAAGCAAAGCAGCCATGGGGGTGAGTGGCAGGGTCCTGCCGGTGCCCCTGTGCTCTCCCCTCAGCACAGAAGCTCCTTCTTGCTCCTGTGGGAAAAAGAAAAGCATGGAGTTTAAGGTTTGCATTTTCAAGTCCCACCTCCTCTGCCAAGGAGGGCAGCTGGGGTTGCTCTTGCAGTGGTGACAGTGTCAGTCATGGTGTGCCACCAGCAGACCAGGGACCTGGCAGGGTGAAAGGAGGCCCTGGTCAGGACTGGCAGCTGCTTGCTGTGCTGTCCTCACACCCTGGCTGTGCAGCTCTGAGCTTCAGCACAGCTTGCAGCTCCCCTGGATGGCTGAGGTGCAGTCTCAGAGCTGGCCTCTTGAGATCTGTGGCCGCCCCTCAGATCTCTTGTGTTTTATTCCCCAAACCAGAATCTCATTAGACTCTAGTGGGGGAAACTCTCACTGGAAAAAGATTTTTCTCTGCCAAATACCAGAACCCTAATTAAGAATAAGACTGCAACTAGAGAATAGGCTGAGTATCACAAAGCCCTCAGGAGGTGTTGTGTTTCCCATTAAAGACCTATAAACCAGGCAACATATATCTGGGAGCTTTATCTCCTTCCTTTCCACAGTGTTATCTTCCATTGGCACCAGTGATCTTTTAGGGATGTATCTGGATTTTGTGAGTATCCCACTATGCAGAGAGACAGGTAAGTGTGGTCTCCACCTAAGAGCCTGTTTGCAATGGGGGGAAAATGACATCTAAAGAAGGTCCATGGCACTGGGCTCTCCAGCCTTGACTCTACATTCGCTCACACCCCAGTGAATATTTGTTATTCTAGGACTGTGGGGAGGGGTGTTTTCGTAGCTTAGTAATAAATGTTTGCAATATTCAACTAATTTTGGGGTGTCAAGATGTTCTTCTGCCATTATGCCCATGCAAAGTTGAGATACTCAGTGCTCTGCTGGAGGGTAACAGTGTTTGGCACTGAACACTGCTATAGTCAATGAAAGGCTGCCCAATAAATGGCTTGTAGTAGTATTTAAATCTCAGACATCTATAGAAGACATCAACGTGAAGAACTTTCTGTCCTCATTACTTTAGAGTGTGTTCACTCAAAATGAACACAGAGCATCAAGGATTCTAAAGTTCACTTAAAGCCTATGCAATGTTCCAGCCTCAAATTCACCTTCAAAGCACATTAAAAACTTCCAAAAACTGATTGTACATTCTAGTTTTAAATGTAGTAATGAAATGGAGGGGAACTGTGTATCATATTCTCTTTTGTTGGTTTCAGACATACTCCTTGGCTTGGAGATAAACAAAAGCAAAGAGTTGGGAAAACCATTACAGGAGGGATTGATTTCAGTTTGTTGAGGTTACACAAGTCTCGCCCTGACTGCTCTTGTTCTCCAGGAGGCTAAGTGGTTATCTTAAATGTGAAGGAGTCTCTCCAGGTGCAGCAGCCAGTCAGACAATCGTGAGGATCCAGTGAGGATCTTAAAACACAAACAAACCAAACCCAAATAAACCCAGTCCTGGTCTGCTCAGAAATACGATTTTTATTTTACTTACCTGCTTTGAAGATACAATATTTTTAATACTTGCATTTTTCCTTCCGCAGACTCTAGCTCACCATCTGCGCTTTGCTTTCCTTTGCACAGTCTGAGTTTACTTTTCCTGAGGACTGAGAAGCACAAAGACCAAATGACACAGTGCAGGGGAAACCTGGCAAGCCTCATCTTCCTGATGGGTGAAGCATTGTGTCTGCCTGTACCTGATGGCAAACTCGGTCTTTTGATAGATTGAGATGTTAAGTGCCAATTTAAAAGGTGGCAGAGAGATTGAAGCATCTACAACCTACTGGAAATAGGTGCCTGCCTAAGTCTCCTTCTGCTAAATCTCAGGCTCCTAGCCAGAGAAGCCTGCCCTTTCCATACAATTTTCATGCTTGTAATTCTTTGGCCATTTTTAAGATTGTTTTTTAAGTGTTTGTTTTGCCAGCAGCTGATGTGGAAGCCCAGCCCGAAGGTGTTTAAATGCACAGCAGTCCTTCAGCTGAGCTTCAGAGCCTTCCAGAAGACACATAATGTCAGGTGCTCGGCTGGTCTGATGGTTTCCCAGTCTGGATGACTTTCCCCTCTGTGTCTGAGTGCCTGGACCACTTCTCAGGCTGATTCCCTGGGTGTGAGTGACCCATGGCACCCACACTTCGTGGGCTTCCTGCAGCACAACCTGGCATCAACTCTGCAGGAGAACTTTGCAGCTAAGTTGCTGTAGTTCCCTTGGGATTGATGTTAACTACCTGCAGCAGGAGCTGGCCCTTCCCAGAGCACCACCAGTGTCCTCCACAGCCCAGTGTTTTCTCTTGCTGCTTTGGGTACGCTGGGACTTGAACACACAGGTAAACTCAACAAGGGTTCTGAAAACCAAGCCTTTCTTCCAATGTCCAGTGCAGAGCATATGCAAAATCAAACAAAACTCCTGTCTTTGTGGAACGACTTTTGCCATCTTGAATTGGAACACCTACCCCCCCAGGCCTGTAAACCTCGAGTGCTCAAATACCATGCACTGCATTCTCTCAGGAGAACCAAAGTGAAAAAAAGACTGTCACCCCAGTCACTGGATAGAAAAAAAATAAAATAACATCTGTGCCTATATTTTTTTAAAAGTCTTCTCTCCTTCCTTTGCACTCTTTGTGGACCAACTTCATTTGATGAACCAACATTTAGCACATCCAGAAATTAACACCTCTCCTTGCTGGCTCGGGTAGAGATTCTGCACATGATGAAGACAAGGGAAAGCAGTGCCATGCAGAAGTTTGGTCTTTTTTCTCTACTCTAGCCTCATCTCTCCCCTCTGCCTGCTCACCTATAAGGGCTCTAAAATGAAGACACAGATGTATTCTTTATGCACCCTCTGTGAAATTATTTTTCAATACATATTTATGTGAATTGCAAACATCTTTAAATGTAAAGTTGTCATTACAGTGTCAAATGTGTTGCTAACTGCTGGAAAACCCCTAGCCTAAGCAGTGCTTTTTATAACTCAGCACATTAATTATATTTAGAATCCTTAATTATCTCTTTTCCACAGCCAACTCTAATAAATTCCAAACATTTAAAAATAATTTTAAATAATGCTGCTTTCTTTGCATATTTTCAATCAACTGCACAAATACCTAAATTAGCTGGTGATTATGTGACATTTGATTTACTTTAAAACCTGTTAATTAATTGTCCAATGCAATACTTTCTTTTTTTGTCTGTGTTGTCCCTCCCTCTCACTGATCTGGGACCTGATCCCAGGTGCTGGGATGGGGTCCCAGCTCTGCTTTGGCCTCCTCTCCCTGCCCTGGCTGCCTGGGCATCTCTCCTTGTCCCTGAGCCCAGTGGGCATCTCAGCCTGAGGGAGCAGTTGAGGTGATAGATGTCTGCTGCAGTGGCCACGGCTGCTGCTGTGGTGGGCACTCCACCTTCCCTCCACGCCTTATCATTCTGGGTGGTTCCACTAATTGCAAGGTAAGTCCTCATCATCTGAGGAGCAGCTACAGTTGGGAGTAGTTGTGAGCTGTTTGGTAGCAGTAGGCTCTGGGTCACACTACAACTGGAGAGCAGCAGTGTGTTTAAGACTCAGTCATATGCATCTACACCCTTGCACTTACACTGTCAACAGTCACACTAATTGGCCAATTGACCATAACCATGTCTTTTTAATTAAAAATTTCCACTGCAAATGTTTTTGAAGCTTTGCAGACCTCTGCTAGAAAATTGTCTTTAAATAATTCTTAATGTGACATAGTTTCTGTTTGGAAGTAAAATGAAAAAGGACTGTCTTAGTTCAGGTTGGTTGGTTGGTTTCAGCTATACCTCCCCACACATATTTTTACTTAAAAATATATTATATGTGTTTTCTTAATAGTTCTTGTGATGCTCAAAAAATTTCAGTGAAGTAAAATTCTAGAAAACTTTTGGGAAGAAGAATCACATCTCCCATTAAACAAAATAACTTATATGTCTGACTTTTTTTGTGCTCAGTAATTTTCAGTTGGCTTTAATCTGTTTTGTGTTGCAGGTTTTTTGGTGGGAGAGAGACTGAGGATTGAAGGAAGCAGCTGCAAAGGACTAGAAGTGTGCAGGAAAACTTTCTGAAGAGAAGGGGAGGGAACATCAGAAAGAAATGGTAAGATATGATGTTTTCATTGATAGCTTTTGCTTTATTGATGCCTGTAGCATAGTGTGGCTGCATAAAGTACCCACAAATAAAGACCCTCCATACAGAAAGCAGGTGATGTTGCTGAGGTAACTTCAGAAAACAGGACGATGGCAGAAAGGGGGTAAAAAAATCAATGTGATCCCTTTCTGAAAATTGGAATGAAGAGCTCATTCTGGACAGTTTACATTTGTTAGAGAGAAATTCTCCTGAAGAACCCCTGGTTCTTTTTTCGATGGGACTTTCTCAAGTGATCTGCACTGTCAGAGTCTAACTTCCTACCTACTTGTCCTGTTGGTGTTTGCTTAATGCACAGATTTCACAGCGTTTCCTGATGGGACAGAGATGAGGAGTCACAAGCTGAGTGTGAGCTCTGCTGCCTCCCAGTGTGTGGCCTCTAGCAGGTCACTTAGCCTCCCTGGGCAGATGGGACCCTCACTGCCTGCCCACCTCTGCAAAGCACGTTGGCAGCTTGGGATGAAAAAGCAGTGCATTTATCTGGAGAATGCTCTGTGCTGCCTCTGTGGCAAAAAAAAAGATCATGATAAAGTAGGGACTGAGTTTGCCCCTGGGGTAGTCAAAAAAGAAGATGAACATTTGAAGATAGCTGAAGAAATATTTTCTGGCAGATCCTCTCATGTGAAAGGAGGGAAGTGGAAGCAAAGGGGACATATGCCTAACAGGAACAGAAAAGAGATTTCTGTCCTGGGGCTTCCTTTTCTGTGCCAAAACTTCTGTGATGCAGGTCTCCATTCTCTTACCATCCTTTAAATTGCTCTGTACTGGGGATTTCTTATTGTTATTGGAGTGAAGACTCTCCCAAGGATACGTCTGAGCAAACTCTCTCAAAAACTGACAGGCCAGAAAGCCTCTATGACTCCTGTGAATCGTGAGCCTGGAGCGACACTGAAGAGAGCCAAGAGCCAGAGAATGGAAGAAATTGAGCTGTGCATGCAGGCAGATGAGGAGAAAACAAAGCCTCTCAGATATTGTCTCGGCATCTGTCTCTTGTGGCATCAAAGGGGCAATGAACAGCTGGGAAAAATCATGACAGGCTGGAAAATACAGGATAGATCTTTTAATGGGAGAGGGTTAGGAAAGCTGGTGCTCAGAAAGAAAACACCAATCCTGACATCACGATACTGCAAAGGTACCTTTCTACTGAAAGGGCTGAGAATAGAAGTAAAGGACAACATACCTACTCTAGAAATAAAAATTATTTAATCTCTCTCAGCAGAAAGGAAATGTCCTATGTGTCAGGAACAATTTAGGCTTCTTCAGGACTGACTGCGAGAAAAATCATCTCACCATTTTACAGATGGGCAAACTAAGTGCCAAGAGAATCAAGTTTCTTGCTGTCATGACACAGTATTTTTAACCCATACCTAGGCATGGATCCCCTACACATCAGGTCACTCATCTCCCAGTCTGTGTGTCAGCTACACTCTGATTATAAAGAAGGACTGTACAGTTCCCCAGCAGAAGATGTCTGCAAGGCACCCTTGCCAGTCCCTGCACCATTAGTCTGTCCAGGCAAGGAGTTCTCAAAGGCTGTCACATAAAATCTCCTTTCACAGCCTGCGAAAGAGATTTGTAAAATTCTGATTGTATCCCAGAGTTATCTTTTTATGTAGTCCCTGCCAGGAGCAAAACTGTGGGTAAGTGATTTGGTTTTGCTTTTCACATTGTGTGGTTACTAATGTTGCACGAAGTGGGTGATGGTGTGACTATTACTTACTGGCTCTTTTGTTCTTTTCCTTGTGTTTTCAGCTCATTCTGCGCTGTGTTAATACAAGGCAGCAGAAGGACAGACTGGCTACCTGTTTATGTAAGTGCATCTCAGCATGTTGGCTTTTTCTGCCTCTAATTCCTATAAAATCCCTGAGGGATTACATTTTAAGTTGTGTTATAAAGCTGATGAACGTTTCCCCTGTCTCAGGGTTAGTTGCACTGGATTGCAGCTATAGAGAAGGATCTATCAAAGAATAGATGTGCAACTAAACAACTCAGATGAGATGCAGACTGCTACGAAATATATTATTAAGTAAAATGACATTTGATTTGTAGCTGTGAGACCAACCCCTTTTGACATTCAAGGGAGCACAGCTATGGGCTGCCTTGAAAGCCTCCACACATCGATAGTTTTTCTGTTGCTAGGAGGAATGGTTTTGAAGTGGGAGGAGAAGCAGAGACCCTCTAGTCAACAGAAGGATCCTCATGTAAGGGCTTAGAGGGAGCAGAACTCAGAGAGAGCAAAAAATTCAGCTGACCATACTGTGCTATTCTCTATTCACTTTAATACCTACACTTAATGATATGCTCTAAAGCTAAATCTCAGGAATGTCAGGAGGTTTTTTCTCATGGTGACATCCCATGTAGGAGGAATCTCCTGAGTTCTTCCTTTAAAACAGAAAGATGAAAAAAAAACACCCTTGCCTTGGAGAAATTTCCTCTGGATTTGAGCTTGTTGGTGTGTTGTTTACTCAAATGATTTATGGACTGGAGATTAGTGAAGTCATAGCAACACAGAAATTGCCAAGCGAAAATAAAACCAGCACTGTGTACTCTTATTGAACATAATCAAGGAAGCAGCTGACAAACAGGATTTTTTTCCCCTGTTATGCAGTGTCTCTGTATGAGACAAAGCTGTTTCTCGCCTTTCCAAAATCTTTGAGCAGTGTCTGGCATTCCAATAACCGGTGTGATTAATCTGACTTCACCTAATAATGGGGTATGTTGTATCCTGCCAGACCCTATTTGTTACCCACAAACACTTATTTCCTTCTGGAGAAGTGAACGTGTCCTTCCAGGAGGCAAGAGCTGGGAAAAGACTCATTCCCAGCACTGCCACAGACCTCCTGTCAAGTTGCCCAGGCTGTGACTTGTCTTTCTGTAGAACTAGTGAAGAGCCACGAGCCTGAGCTGAGCCTGTCCCCCAGAACTTCCAAAGACCACAGAGCGAGCCGTGCACATCTTCACAGGGGCAGCATCTTTCAGGGTGAGGTGAACAGCATCTGGATGACTGCAGGAGTCCATAGGACTACCTTTTGGAGACAGGTTAAGGTCCTCCCCATCTGAAGCCTCTCCTCACTTTGCTACAATTAGTATGACCATGTTATTGTGCCAGGGCAGCACATCAAAATGGCAGTGCCACTTCCCCCTGAGGAAAATCAGAGCAGATTAAACTTCACCTGATTTCTCTTATGAGTTCAACCACTGGATAAAACTTCTTTGCCAGGCCCTGCAGAGGAGGACTCGCTCTTATTTCACTATTTTGGCACAGCAACGTACACAATAAGGTGGTGTTTGTGGTGGCTGGAAGAAGCTGCTGCGATGCAGTTAATAGCTCACTCTAGAAAGATCAGTCTTGAAATCTGACCTCGGGAGCAGTGTGACAATCCAGGAGGTGGCACCTTGATGGCTTCTTCTGGCACATTTATGAGTGGCCTTGTGAGAGCACAGCAAGGCTTTGGGATCACTTAGATTATGGTGCAATTATTTATTTGCTTGTATGCAAAGAGAGAGCTTCCCTTTATGTAAATCCTACTCAGTTAAGACAGGAAAGTAGCGAGGAATAAAGAGCTTTTGTGGGCCTGGAAACCAGGAGTAGAGTAGATAATTGCATCTAGGAAATCGACCAAACTCTCTCCTAGTGCAAGGTCAGGGGAAATGTATGTCAAGACCAGTGAGAAGAGCAGTTTGTTGAAGTGGCAATTTAGGGGCAGAAAGATCATTCCAAGAACTAAACTGAAAATGTCTATCAATATCTTGTGGGTCTTTCTATATGCAGCTAAGTGAAAGCACATCAGCTGAAAAGGGGAGAGGAAGGACAATAGTTTTTGACAAGCTTGGGGTCTACAAAGGCTGTGGTTCTTTGCAGGACAGTCACAGCTTTAAAGTCAAGGATGCATCCGAGATGTTGCCTGCTGGATGTCAAAGATGAAATATAAGTCTGTGTGGGGATGCAGATAGCATATAACCAGGAAAAGTGTCATCTAGAAGAGACAGGTAGGTAGGAAGCAGGGGTGAGTCTCCAAACAGTTGTGTGAAGATGGGCCACCTTGAGAAAGCAATCAGAAGAGCTTTCCCCTGCTTTGTAAGTCTCCATGTGAGGTAGCAGGTCCTCTGACATGAGCCTCTTGTGACAGCAGATTATCCAAGTTCTAACCCTTCCGTGTTCTCCTCCATTAGATGCAACACTCCTAACCCCATTGGGCCATAAAAACAGTGTTTGCATTGCTGTCCCAGACAGGTTACTGGGAGCTCCTACCCAACCATGTAGCATCCCCCCATCATCTCACACTGTGGTGGTTTTGATCCAACTGCCTCTCTGTAGATGGAGCTGTGCCAGGAGGGCTCAGAGAGGTGACATTACCTTTATCCAGTTCTTATTGTAACGAGAAGGAATAACATCTTCTTTTACTCGGCGCTGACGCAGTGGAATACTGCCAACCCCCTGGAAAGCCTCCAAATCGGCACATTTCTCCTGCCCATTAAAAACTAATACAGTGCTACCAAAACAGAAAGCGCTGTTGACAAAAACATATTTTTCCCACAATTTAAGATCCCAATTTACATGTAAAATAAACATTGAATACAGATTTAATTCGCTTTTTACATCTTCTGATGGTGTACACTAGGAATAACACCTCTTTTAAAGTAAACTGGAAAAAGGCAGACTTTCATGCACTGAATAAAGATCTCAGCTCACAGTTTTGGCTTTCTCGGCACATAGCGCTAGTTTAGTTCCTAATTTCCTCTCGAGTGACTTAATGGTACTGTATTGCTTAATTATAGCAGTTGCAAACTCCATCCTCTAAGAAATATCACTGGGACCCAAACATCTGCAAGATTTTGAAGGAGGAATACCACATAAAATACCCATTTTTGTATTATTTTGTGTTTATTAGTCCGTCACACGTAGCAGAGCAGATGGAACAAGGCAGCATTTAAATCCGAACCAATGGTAATGAAATATGAAATATTAAGTTACACAAACTCTCTCCTTCAAAGTCTCAGGCTACGGTGGGGGGCACTTGCACATAACAGGAGTTTTTGAAAAGCAAAATACAGGTGAACCAGAGGTCCTAAAGGTGGCATGTATCTCCTGAGTCAGCCTAGCTTATCCCTCCCCTAGCCAGAGAGCACTGCTCTCAGCTGCTTATTTATCACAGAATCATCAAGGTTGGAAACGAACTCCAAGATCATCATGTCCAGCCATCCACCTAACACTATCAAGACCACTAAACCATGTCCTGAAGTGCCACGACTACCTGTTTTTTGAAGACCTGGGATGGTGACTCTACCTGCTTCCTGGGCAGCCTCTTCCAAGGCCTTGCCACTCTCTCAGTATAGACATTCTTCCTCATCTCCAAACTAAACTTCTCCTGGTGCAACTTCAGCCCATTTTCTCTCATCCTATCACCAGTCACCTGGGAGAAGAGACCAACACCCACCTCACTACAACCTCCCTTCAGGTAGCTGTGGAGAGTAAGAGCATCTCCCCTCAGCCTCCTCCAGACTCAACAACCCCATCTCCCTCAGCCGCTCCTCACCAGAGTTGTTCTCCAGACCCCTCACCAACTTTGTTGCCCTTCTCTGGACCTGCTCGATGTCTTTCTTATCCTGCAGCACCCAAAACTGAACCCAGTGCTCATGGTGTGGCCTCACCAGTACTGAGACTATTGTCTTCTTTGTAATGTCCCAGTCAGCATTCCCCTCCACACTAAACTGGTTTTGATGAGAGCAGGACAGAGATCACGATGAAGGAAACAGCATTTGTCTGTTCATGGTCTCTATGATATTTGAAACCTTAAAGCCTGATGAGTAGGAAGAAAGTTCAAAAAGCTTTACTGTAGTTGCTATGGAAACTATTTCCTGGGCACCTGCACACCCCACGCATTTGTCTCACTTGGCCCCTGGCTACCTGAAAGAGGACCCGTGGGGAGAAGGTGGGGGGACACGTTAGAGGTCCTGCGAGCCCATAGGGTGTGGTGTGGCCTTCTGGAAAAGGTGTTTAAGAACAGCCAACTCTTCAACAGCTCACTGCCTGCCCACTGGCCAGGAGGGAAACCTGGGGGGAGTGTGACCCCTGCAGTGTGGGGCTGAGGTGCCCGGGCAGGAGGCTGAGGACAGGCAGTGGAGCTGGCGTGGGCATTCTGCTTCTCCTCTCCTCCCCTCCGCTGCCGAGGCACTGATCAGGGGTTTTCTCCTCTATCCAGCTGTTCATTTTTATGAAACTTGTAGGAACTTAATATCTTTGAGACTTCTTTTGCTCTTTGCAAATTTGCCTGGAAGTCACTAATGGGTTGGAGAATTATTGGGGGAGGACTGACTGACAGACAGCCTGATTGCAGAAACCTCGTTTCCTCCTTGAAACCAGTGTGAAAGCAGTGAACTGGTGGGAAAGTTTGTGCCACCTTCCTGGATACAGACATTTTTGTATCTCAGTTGGATCCCTGCCCTATTTAATACACACCTTTTGAGCATGGACATGTATTACACAGCTAGATTTGCTGCACAGAAATCTGCTGCCTGTTCACTTGTCATCCAGCTTCTGGGAAAATACTATCACTGATCAAAAGTGCATTTTTTGAAAAACCCTTAACTCAGATTTCTCCCAACTTTCAGCAGAGCTCTTTCATGAATCCTTAAAATGAAGACGGCATTTCTGGGTCTTTCTGCTTGAGAGCTGTTCTAAATAATAATAATAATTTATTTTCATTATTAACACTATTAAAATAAGGGGAAGAGTGTATTATTTGCCTTTTGTCTTTTCAGAAAAGTAGTCTGATTCATTTTCATGTGACATCTTCTAAAAGTGCTGCAAGTGGCATCCAAGAATGTGCCCTGGAAAATGGGAAAAAAAGGGATTGCATAAAATACAGGCATAATGAAATAACAAATATGAATTCCTAGCTTTTCTTTCATTCCACTTGATTCATAAGGACAAGAAATAATATCTTTCTCATTTTTGCTGGAGATGACCTTGGCTGACTAAAGGAGAACACTTCAAAAATATCAGATTTATCAGCCTTTAATTTAGATACTGAATAACAGATCTTTTCTCCTAACCTATCCTGCTATGGTAGAGATACTATGGAAAATAGCAATAGCTTTAAACCCTCTGACTGGAAGTGTGTGACCCTCACTTCTCCAGGTTTAGTTTCAGATACGGTTTTGATGGTAGCACTGACTCGTAGTCAGCTACAAACACGCCTGAAAAGTAAAGACAAACAGGAGCTAATCCTTAGGGAAAAAGAAAGGACTTTTGCCTTTTAGAAAACCACCTTTTTCCCAGCACACCTTAATAATGGTTTGTAGGAATAACAGATTTTGCATCATTAAAAAAATAACCACATAGATTAAAACCCCCGATGTTGTTCCTTCCAGCTCTCAGGTCAGCTTGTACTCTGCCTATTGCAGTGTCAGTGTTTCTCCCTCTCTCCCAGCTGCCTTTGCTTGACTTCCAGGTTATATTCAGGCTTTTGGCTCTGTGGCTGTAGGGAGAAATCTCAGTGCAGGCGCCGAGCTTAGCAAGGCAGGGCTGTGGAGAGAGTGAGCCAGAAATGCTGACAGTAAGTCAGAGGTGGGCAGCGAGGGCCAGAAGAAGCGGGTGACTATCGGCCAAGTCGAGGATTAAAAGCATATCATTGGGGAATAAAAAACCAACAGCAGAATAGGAGATTCTCTGAAATGGTCTCGGACTTAAAATCAGAGCCCCGGTAAAAAAAAAAAGAAGAAAAAAAAAAGAAAAAAGCAGGAAGTTCTGACTTGCTCTGTTATATCTAAAATTCCCTCTTTACCTTTCAGATGCAGATCAGGTACAGGGTGTTTCCTTTCCTTCTGTTCTTTAAAAGCCAAATTAAAGCCGTGGTTGTTTTATAGAGAAAGTGGTAAGCTAGGGGGGTTTATAAAGAGCTCTGCAGAATGCAGGGGTTAGTCTTTGACAGGGAGCTAACAGGAGCGCTGCACAGACTCAGCTATCACAGCCTTTCTCCTGCAATAATTTTACTGACCTCAGCTCCAATTTTATGCTCATTACTCAGGCAAACGGCTCATTGTTTCCACTGGCAGCTTTGGCCGAGGATGAAATTCAAGAGGAAACTTCGAAACTGCAAAGGCATTGTAGTCACCTGCAGATGTTGATTTAATGAACTATATGATAAAAACTTTTCAAGGAGGGTCAACCTTTTCTCTCTGTCTCTGCTGCTCTACTTCTGTTCAGTTGCAGCATGTTGTGTGAGGGACGTGCCATGACCCTGGGTCCTCCTGCTACCCAGTGCCACGTGGCATCTTGAGTTCTGCGTGTCCTTTGGGGGAATGCAGGGAAGGGTGTGAGTGGGCTGAGGGTGCCAGCTCTGGGAGCTCTGCCAAGCCAGCTAACGCTGATCAGCAGGGTGGGATTGGGGGTGGAACGGGGGCAGTGCACCTCCTCCATGGGCTGGGCATGGGGACTGACCACTAACACGTGTGCAGAAGATGGGAAGACAGCAGATGTATAGAGATACTAGCCACAGGTAGTGCTCTGCTTCTACAGCTGGTGTGAATATACTATTTTTTTCATATTTTCAATTATTTTTATGGAAAAAAGAAATGGTAGGAGTTTAAAAAAGGCCACAAATAAAATTTTCCATGTTGAGTGAACTCATACTTGCTCAGACACCTTTCTCTGTCTGCTGAACTTACCATCAAGCCAGACAAAGCTCTCAGCACTGCCAACTGCAGTAGCAGGTTAAGTGATTTGGGGTATATCATCTCAAAACCACTATCAGTTACCAGACCACATTGCCCTAAGTGATTTCCTATTTCATCCTAGGGCAATTGTTTTTCATTACTGGTGACTGCTGCTATTTATTCCATAATAATCTTTTTATAAACTCCTAGACAAGTGAGAAGGATGTTGAAATCTGCAACATGTGTATTTAAGGTTGCCAACAACACTGTCTTCTACAAAATGCCTGCTTAAAAGTTTGTGATGTTTGTTTGTTCTTTCTGTCCTTCCTAGACATCAATTTTCTCCCACAAGCTCTTGATTTTATTTTCTGTAAGCTTTGATGTACTTTTGCAAGCTCCTACCACTGCTTCTTAGACCTTAGCTTCTTAACTAAAGCCATTTATTGATATACTACATCTCTCAGTGAAGTAGTGCATCAATAAATTAAAGATTAGTTCTGTGTGTCAGCTCTCCCAGAGCACTCTGGGAAAAGTTTGCCACTTTGGATGACTGTGGAGGCCATGCAACATCCTTGCACAGGAAAGATAATAACTCTGGAAGATTTAAACTTTCTCTCCAAGATGCTTTCTCCTGCTAAATATTTTTTGAAAGTCACCTTTTAAACTAATTAATAGATTCTGCTTACTACTAAACAAACAGGTGGCACTAAGTTTATATACTGCAAAGAAAGATACCCAAACCAATTTTCATCTGTCTCTTACTGCATTTTGTTTTTCATAGAATCACGGAATGATTTGGGTTGGAAAGAGCCTTAAAGATCATCTCGTTCCAATCCCCTTGCCATGGGCAAGGACACCTCCCACTAGAGCTGGTTGCTCTGAGCCTCACCCAATCTAACCTTGAACACTTCCAGGAATGAGGCAATCACAGCCTCACTGGACAACCTGTTCCAGTGTCTTACCAACCTCACAGTGAATATTTTCTCCTTGATATCTAATCTGAATCTATCCTCTTTCACTTTAAAGCCATTACCTCTTGTCCTATCACTACATGCTCTCTGATCTGATTTTATGCAGGTTACTCTCAGTGATAAACAAGTTGTGTCCTTTATTTAGATGCATCATGTCTCCCGTGTGACTCAGGATCCTCCTGTGCTTGTGACAAATGTGACTGCAAACTTCCATTGTGTCTAATTGTTTGCAGTGGCACGGACTGGGGTGCATGGCTGCTGAAGAGGATGCCACTGGACTTAGCTTAACCATTCATGTGAGCTACTTAAATGTTCTGTGTTGCTGTTTTTACATTGGTGTTGCTACACTCCTCGGTGCTTAGTTCAGGATTTTGTTCAGAATTTACTTGCTAGATTTCATGCCTTGACCTTGAAGTTGATTTCTAGGATTTCACTTTGGACAAGATTTTGAAGTGGAAGCCCCAAATTAAAACCCAGTATTTGCACTGCTGAACAGATGCTTCATGTACAAATGTTCCCATGGCAGGGGAAGACCCCATTCATTTGATTCCAGGGCAGTCTGCACTAGTGCAGATGAAAACTCCCATTTTGGTGCCCCCTTGAAGCCTTGGCGTCAGTCCTTCCATTCTGAAAACTGCACTGCGTTCTTTGAATACGCACCCAGCTCTTTGTGCATCCCTGGGTGAAGATGGACATGGCATGGCAAACTAGAAGTGTTCCAGGCACACAAAAAGTCCTGGTCAGAAGGAAAACTGTGCCAACCTTTTCCCTCTGGTATTTTGAATTGGTTGCTTGGGGAATGTGACTTTCTCTGTTTTCTGCTTGTTGGTGAGACAATCAGGATTTCTGCTGCGGCTGCACTAGGGTGGTATTTGGAAGCCTCTATGAAGTACCAGAGCTTTGCTCTGTTACATGTTATTGTAGGAGAGTGTTTGTGATTTGGGGGGGTGATCTTTGCAAGTTGTTGCATTCCAGGGTTTGCTATCCGTGATGAGAAGTGAGTGGTCACTGAAGTCTCTTGACTGGGCGAGGGGAAACATCTGAAATGGAAGAATAATGAATGATACATAGAGTCTAGGCCTTGTAATGAGCACCTTGTTGTGCACAGACACCTCCGTTAACGTATGAATGTGGCCATTTGTATGAAGAGCAGTCTTCCTCCAGACTTTCACAGGGAGCAAAATCCTGTTTTTCATAAAGGTTTGTGAATAATGAATATAAACAGGGATGTGAAGAGGGCCCTTAGGTACCATGGTGATGGGTAGAGGATAATGGTACATACATAGCCAGGTGGCTTTACACAGCCAATTGGAATTGAAATGAATTAAAGATTCCTGACAAACCCTTCCCTAGTGCTTAACCCAGGCCATGCAAGAGAGAACCTGTAAGATCATCTTAGAAAAAAACTCTGTAGCTATTTAAATATTTTGTGGCAGAAGCCTTTGCAGAAATATATCACTCTGGCTTGGAGCCTTTGGGAGCTGTATGTTGTGGTAAAACTTTGCACTGTAAGGGGTTCTTAGCTGCATTGCCTCTAAAATGCAAGCTGATGGTGGTCGGTGCCCAAGTTTAACAGACACACAATTTGTTTTGAGTCAGTCAGAGTGGCTGAAGTTGCTCTACTAACCTTCATCTGATGAGGAGACCCGGAGTCCTGAGAAGCAGCAACGAAGCAGAAATTATTGTAGGAATTGCATACCTGGCATTCAGCAGTGGGCAGGTTTTCTCCCATTGCTAAGGGAGAAAAGAGCAGAAAATTACTTAGAAAGGATGAGGCTCCTGCAAATGAAGTTTCTGTCATCACTGCACACAGAAATGAAATACCTGATGCCATCCTTCCTATTTCTGTGCCCTAAACCGTGGTGGTTGGATGAGACAAATTCATTTCAGCTCCAGTGGGGGTCTTGGCTTGTGAAATTACCTCCTTTTGTAGACAGTCTTCATCTGGTTGAAAATTCTCTGGGCTAATTTTCTCAGCTAGAAATCAGTATACTCACATTAAGAGTGTGCTAGATACTTTGGGCTAAGTCTCCAGGCAGATGTTCTTGGAGTGTCCCCAGTGTCATGGAATGAGTGAAAAGCACTGAATGTGACCTCAGCATAACGGGCTGTGCATTCCGTGCTCAGGCAAGAAAGGTACCTGGGAACTGTTCCTGTCCTGCTCTCAGTGAATTACACACATTAGCCCTGGCGTTTAACTCTGCAATGATCCCTGAGAAATCCTGTGAAAGCAAGACTTTGACCAGGGACTCAGCAAAGCTGGGGTGCAGGAGAAATGAATGGTGCTAGTCACATGCTGTGCTGGCTGCTCTGCCACTGTACAACTGGTCGTTGTAGGCACTTGTGGATGTATTTACACCCTTAATTACAGAATTAGGATGTAGGCACCTCTAGGTGAGGCTGTGGACATTTATCCAAAGAGGTACTTCTGCTGTCTGATAAATATGCTGTAGTTACCAGTTATTGGGAACCTTCCCATGCAGAGGCCATTGGTGAGCTTTTGTTAAAGCAAAGAGTGAAATGTAACATGTCAAGCAACCATCTCTGACTGACACTTGGGAAACTGAGCTGCTGCTGATTAGTATCCCATTTACAATTAAAATCTGGCCTCTTTTTCTAATTTTTGTTGACGTGCTGTTGGTCTGTGGACTCCTAGTAGACAACCTGGATTTTTAAATAGACCTTGCTTTGACTTCCAATTACTGTGCAATTAACAATTCTAAAAATGCTGCCTTTTAATTTCTCTGCTTGTATTCATTTTTACGTGCACTCTTAATTTGCTATCCTGGCATGTCTCTTGTAGACTCTGGTTTAGTACATCAGATGTCTGTATTTCTATTTAAGACATAGAAGCAGCTAGTCTATTTATCTGAGTCTATTCTTGCTTCTGAACAAAGGAAAGCTCTCCACAGCTCCATAATCTACACTTCCCCTTAATCCACTGCGGTTACTCGGAGGTACCACGCTGCGATTTAATCACCGTGCTGTTGAGACAGAAACCCCTGGCTGCAGGATTCTGTGCCAAAGGGCACACGGTGCCCAGCTGGGCCGCTCATGCAGAGCTGTGCCTGCGAGCCAGAAGATGCTCAGCTATTTCAGAATGTGGTGTGCAGCTTTTGCCTGTCACCTTCAGCATCTCTGGGAACAAAAGGGTTAAAACTGCTTATAAACCCAGTTGCCTCTTCCACCAAGAAAAGCAACAAGGAGGAAAAATGGTCCATTGCGCTGGAAGCCAGTACATTTTTTCAGGACTTGCCCTTATAAGATGCTGACCTCTCATACTTCTTCCTCTTCTAATAACCACAGGGCTCTGAAAATGGCTGGGGTCCCAGGAAGGACGTGGGGACATGGTGCTGAGTCAGAAGGAGCCAGTGCTTCATAGAAAGCCATGTTACCTCCAATGCCTGCCCAGCAACATCCTGTCTCTGCAAGAGAGATGGCTCCATTCAGGTCTCACATGTGGCAAACAACCAGCAGTATGGTTTGGGGATGGAAGGCTGGTGGAAAAACAGAAATAGATGGGACAGGACCCTGGAAAGTTATATAGGCTCATAGAAACATAGAATCATTAGGGTTGGAAACTACCTTCAGGATCATCAAGTCCAACCATCTACTAAACATTATCAGGACCACTAAACCATGGTTAGATGTTTTTAAAACACCTCCCAGGTTGGTGATTCCACCCCCTCCCTGGGCAGCCTCTTCCAAGGCCTCACCACTCTCTCAATAAGGAAACTTTTCCTAATATCCAACCTAGACCTCCCCTGGTGCAACTTCAGCCCTTTTCCTCTCATCCTATC
>VWZY01005697.1:173844-200653 GCA_013399075.1 Chloroceryle aenea | reverse complement strand
TGGGCACCTGCTGGCTCACGTTCAGCCAGGTGTCCACCAGCCCCGCCAGGTCCTTTATTGCCCAGCAGCTTTCCAGCCACCCCTCCCCAGCCTGTAGCTTAGCCTGGGGTTGTTGTGACCCAGTGCAGGACCTGGCACTTGGCCTTGCTAAATCTCATACCGTTGACTTTGACTCATCAAACCAAGCTGTCCAGATCCCTCTGCAGGGCCTCTTGTCCTCAAGCAGATCAACAAACCCACTCAGTTTGGTGTTTATGTAAAGTTGTTGCCATCACCCAGCTTTGCACAAAGTGACTCAAGGGGTCCCTTCAGCCCTGTGTTTCCACGAGCTGCAGGAGTAGTCAAAAGCCACCGTGGAGAGTGTTCCACTTACCCGGTTGGGTTTGTTTATTGCTGTCTTTTCCCAGGGTGATGCTGTGTTACTTTTTTCCCTAATGCTGCTCTTGCTTCATACAAACACTCAGAGCTTTCAAGAAGAGAAGTATTACCTATTAGTGTGCTCAGGAAAGGTATTTAGTAATCCTAGGTGCTTAAACTGGTAATTTAACTGGTATTTAATGGGTAGCTGCTTAGACTGGTAATGTTTGTTTATTTTACAAGACTTCCCCAGTAAACCTATCCTTCTTGCTGCTGCTAATCCCTAGCAGAAGGGATATGGGAAGATTACAAAAGCTGCCAGTAATTTTCAGGACCAAAACTCAGTCTCCTGGTATCTCCCTGATCTCTTCATTGCTTTGTTCCAGCAAAAGGCCCTTGGTAGCCAGAAGGACACGGGTTCCTGAAAGGAATTTCAAGAAGTGCATAAAGTTGATATCTGCTTAGAAGTAATACAGAACAGGAGCATCTGCCAGAGACAGGAGCATGTTGCTGGCTTAGTAAAACAGCAGGGGAACCTGCTGTTGACCAGATTTGTCCATATCAGTGCAGGTGTCTCTGCAGTTAATAAGAATTACTATTTACACTTGTTTTTCAGAGATTTGGAAACATGGGGATAATATAGATAGTCCGTAAGTCATAAAGAGCAAGTAGATATGACACATGTTCCCATTAATGTATAGTGTTACTCCTTGGAGTTTGTGATATTGAGACATTACGAAGTATGGTATGAAATACAGATGGCTCTGAATCTTGACTGTATTTGTTTAATTAAAACAGAATATATTCTGAGGCAGATTTTCATCCTGAATTCAAGATGAAGTGAAAGGACGAAAGAAGTTACAGGGAAATTGAGTGTGTTCAGAATTACTGCGACCTGGCAGCCAGGTGTAAATGGGATTTGCTGTTTATCGTCAGAAAAACCAAAGTGAATGTTTGTCAGTGATCATCTTCCTTTGGCCAAGTGTGTTCTGATCAGTTCATAGACATATTAAAGACTTTTTCTTTAGTTGGTGTAAATGAGCTTCCCTCCAGGTACGTCAGAAGGGAGAATCCAGAGTGAGGGGTTGGGATAGAGGAAAGGGGAACACCTCAGCAATGGGGCTTACTGGTCTTGCTACTGCTTGGAGCCCAGAGAAGTCAGGCAATAGCTACAGGGTCTAGGAGGGGCTGTTTTGCCCTTCTTTTCTTCTGACTCTCACCAGCAGTAAGTTCACCCTGCATGAACTCACCAACCTGGCGTTGTTTGTCTCTGGCACAGTCAAACTAGCCATGTGGCAAGATGGCAGTGGCTGTTGTGATGCATCCAGTGCTGCTTTTAGAGTCAAGACTTGCTTCAGAGTCAACACCAAGAGTCAATCCCACAGGAAACTGAGCAAAAAGCAAAGCATGGCTGTGTGGCCAGACATCTGCAAAGCAAGAGCATCTGGACCATGTGAATACTTGTATTACAATGGAAAGTATTTTACTGTGTGTTCACTCCTGGCTGAGTACTGCAACAGGTCACAAGGGTCAAATGTGCCTCCTTCCTCACCCTGGGCAGGTGCTTCCTCATCCATCTCCAAAACACAACTTTTGAATCCATCCTACTAGTCTTCATAGCTTCGGTTAGTCCGTCCCAGGTACAGTGGCGTACCACATGGCTTCCAAAAGTTAACCTGCAAAAGTCTTACTGGTGAGAGAAACAGGTTGCCCTGAAGTGGGGAGGCAGAGGGATGGGGGCTGCAGCTGGAGTGTGCAGGGGAACTGCCTCTCATGGCTGGCCAGTGCAGAGGTGGGACTGTCAGAGGATCTGCACACACTTGCCTCCCATTGTGCTGGAATGGTCTATCCTTAACCTTTTATTCTCCAAGGTCAGGGTGGCAAGAGGGAAGAGGAATGAGGAAAAACAGGATGAGGAAAGGTGAGTCCTGTAAGGTTGGACCAAACCAGAAATGGATCTGGATGTGATTATGAACGTGAAGCTTTTTACACTTAATGCTCCTCCTGACTTGGGAAATAGTTTCCGAAAAAAGAAAAGAAAATATGTAGAGCATGTGAGCACATGTCTGTGTGGAAGAAGAGGAAGGGTCAAGAGACAGGCCTGAAGAACTTGATTCCTTTTGGATATTTACTGCTTCAATATGCTGGAAAGGGACAATATCTTTCATACTTGATTTTTGCTGAAGTACAAAGCAAATCCTCTCTGCATTAAACAGCGAAGAGCATTCTTGAGAGTAAGGACCCTTAAAGACTCTTGTGTTTTGTTTTGTTTTTTTCCTTCTGGGCAATGAATGACTAGTCCCTTGACACCACTAACTGTTTATGTAGAAAAGCTAATTTCACTTCTGCCAATAAAGTTCTCTTGCCAGTCTGAGTTTCTCATTAAAATTAATATTCTTATTGTATGTCCCCGTCTTTTCCCTTGCTGAGAGAGAAGCTAATAATCTTTCATTCAGGGCCAGATTCCCACCTCTTCCCCATCCCAAAGCAGAGAAGGGGGAGAAGGTAATTGCATATGGAAAGGCACATTGGCAGGAACACAGTCCTTTGGAGATGTACTTCATTTCATGGTAAGGAGAAGTATTTCTGTGGCTGTATCTTTCAGTTGGGCTGTATGAGACCTTAGTTCACTTCTCTACTGGAAAAAGCTTCAGGCTTACATCTCATGGGGGAATACCATAACTAACAGGCCAGGGACTGTGGGGGATTGTTCCCAATTCCTCTCCAGTGAAGCAGCTCTGTTTTGTAAGAGAGAATTAAGTAGCCAGGGAGAGCAAGTACGGAGGCATGGTGGGGGGATTAGGGCACTCAGTTGGGATGTTTCGGTTCCTGCTCTACTTA
The DNA here is from genome assembly GCA_013399075.1 of Chloroceryle aenea. Taxonomy (NCBI): domain Eukaryota; kingdom Metazoa; phylum Chordata; class Aves; order Coraciiformes; family Cerylidae; genus Chloroceryle; species Chloroceryle aenea. The sequence goes on along the minus strand of VWZY01005697.1, from coordinate 197,455 downwards.
ATATGAAAACTTCACGGAGTCATTAGACAAGAGGAGGTTTTATTTCCCCCGCTCGCTCTGCCTGGTGTGACGCTGGAGCTGTTAAGGGAGTACCTCCTGGAGCATTTATTGGAGGTGGGGAGGATAAGCTGTTTTGAGGAGCCCGTTGGCACTCGCTGTGAAATAGGTGGGACGGTTTCAGCGTCCCAGCTGTGCGATGCTCACCCGCGCTCGGGGATACGTCGTGCAGAAAGAGGAAAGCTGAGAACCAGACAGCTTTGGGCTTAGCGTGCCTGAAGGAGAAATTAGATAGGAAACCCTCTGTGGCTCTAGCCTAGGAGGACTGTGTGGCCCAGCAACCGTTCACACCTGAGGTTTAAACGAGTGTGTAGGTAATCCTGAAATCTTCCTCCAGCAACCCTGTGAGACTGTTCTGCCCTCATACACCCAAACTGCATCACCACTGTGCTGTCCTCATGCCTGAAGGAAAAAGCCCTTTTTTCCAAGCAGGTTACTTCACACTGGGTTTTTCTCTCTGCACTGGTTAAACTAAAAGACCTGCTTAGGGACAACAGGATGGATGGAAGCCCAGCTAGAACAAATCTTCCCATTAGGTGGGACTGTAATATACGGGAGCTTCATCTCCCTTTCCTCTTTTACATCTTCCTACTGCCTTTTGGGTTTGATTTTGGAGAAGGAGGGGAAGGAAAGGGTGGTTTAGTGAGTTTAGTGGGTATCTTGGAAGTATGCTTGGAAGTAAGACCCAGCCTTTCAAAAAATGTCTAGGAAAGCAATTCCTGACAACACTGAGAACATCACCAATGCTAAATGTTCCTTTAATTCTAATTTTAAGACAGTTGCCAATCTTGCAAATTAAAGATTTATTGCCTGAGAGTACTCAGATCACAATCTAACATAGGGTTAGCTGCTTTGTTCTATCCTGTTTGGAGTCATTCCAGAGGCTAAGCCCCTGTATTAGGAACATCACCAATGCAAAGACTGAATAATCAATCAAAGCAATGCAGATTATGAATTATCCTATACAGTCTTCCATAAAGGGTATCTAGAGAAGCAGCTGTTTTGTTATGCTTATTTTTGGCAGACAGCTTTATGCCAAAGATTCTCTGAGACTGTTCTGTAACAACCTGTGCCCTTTACTTAAGGAGGTAAATTTTGCTAAAATAAATATTTTTTCAAGTGAAGAGGAAACAACATAACGGAGACAAGACACAGAAATGAAATGTTCTGCACAACTCATCAGGATAGATCAAAGAAAGCAAAGGGAAAAGGTATTTCTAACTTCAGAAACTCCAGAATAAATAAACTGTTACTGATGCAAACTCCCTCAAGAAAACAAATAGGATGCACTTTTGCTCTGTTTTGAAATTAATTCTAAGTCCAAGGAATGGAATACCTAATGTGCGTAATAATTTCAATGTGAGTCCCAGGGATATTAAACATTAAATCTGGGCTGAGATCTCGCATTATAAAAATTATTGAGAGCATGTCATTAACATACATCATTCAGCTACTTACTGTGTTTGAAGAGGCTAGGTTTATATAAATACATCAGAGTGATACTTTGCATTCCAGGGCGTGACCAAATAATCAAATTACAAAGAATGAAGTGGTTAGGACTTGAGATAGCACAGTAAACACTACAGCTCAAAGGTTCCTCTGTTGTGGATCAGATCTTGCTCTCTGTAGACTGCCTGCAAAATAAAGGAATAAATAGGTGTGACATCAGGGATGCTTTTTTCCAGACTATTCAGATACTCCAAAACTTTAACACAAAGAGCAGACCCAGCAATCCATCAGGAAAGAAAACAAGCCACATCAGGTCCTGCTCCACCTCTTCAGTTTGCCTCTCAGCCACTCACTTTGAAGTGTGTCTGGTGATTGATCATAACATTTTCCTCATCACAAACCTCTCTCTCCCTGCCAGTGAAGAATATTCACCCTGTTGTCCTAGTTCACTTTTTATATTCCTGGGATTTTTTCCCACTGTAATATATGTTGTTCTCTAGATACTGCAACAAGGAAAAAAGCATCTTTAAATCTGGATTTGTCTTCTGAGAACCAAACTTTTAATTAACTCCTGGAAGAAGTTTGCAAGAAACATGGCAGAAGATTCTCTCGAGCCTGTACCTTTGTATTTAATTTCTCTGCTAGAAAACATGGACCCATCACCACTGATCCTTTTTACCATACTGAATCTCATATGAAGCTGTCCAGACTTGTGACTCCTTTTGATGTGAGCAGGTAGCCAAAATCATGTACTATTCCAACTAGGAGGGGAAATTATTGACAGAGATGGTCTATTTGATAGAATTCTCTTTCTTTACAGAAATGTGTCAAATCCTGCTTTCTTGAAGCGAGAAGAATCCAGAGATAGGCAGGTTCCTTGCTTGAAGCTCCTTTGCAACACCCTGTGAAAAAAACTGAAGTACTTTCTGCTGCTATCAGGTTGATTTGTGTCTCTCTTACCATTTGTTTAATTTGTCCCAGCTAGACCCTACCTTCAAAAGGGTCTTTGGAAGATCATATTTATAACATATCTTTCCAGTTGTACTAGGTATGATAAACTCTAACTCACTTATTACTTGATGCATTAGCTCAGCTACTTCTTGTTCTAATTACAGAGGTCGTCATTTCAAAATCTGTTTTTCCATTCTTTGGTTCTGTTCACAATCCCCAGATGTTCTCTCCATTTGAAATCAGTTAGGAGGTTCCATTTTGGATCTCTCAAATCCCTAGTCTTTTTGACTTGTCTAGTCTAATAAATGTAAGGTTTGAGACAACGTCTACAATTTCTTCACTTTTCACTGATTCTATTACACATTCAATCACCAAAATTCCCATATTGTTGTTAGCTGTCCAACTTGAAAGGAAAATGGCATACTGGTCCTTTTCTACATCCCTGAGTTTTGCTTCTTCGGTCTGATGTCCTTCCATCCCATGACCTGCAAGAGAAGTTCTCTAGGAAGTAACTATGGTCTACCCAGGGCAGCTTATGTTCATAGTAATCCTTCTTTCTACAGGGCCAGATTTGTATCCTCTTTCCCTGATACAGAACTGCACTTACAGAGTTTGTAGTGACTGTCTTTCACTCCTGTCACCAGAAACTACTTCTCCTCTGGCCCACAGCTGCGAGAGGAGAATCAGTTTCTAGTTGTAAACTCCAGAGACCTCTGCAGTGCCTCTGGCTGCCATTCACTGGCCTTGGTGTGAAAGCCTAAATCCAGTTATGCATCTTTGAACTGGTCCCTTGGCAGTTTATACTGAAAGCCCCCTCAGTGATATCTGCACATTCCAGAACCACGTTTGTGCAGCTTCTCTTCCAGTTCAGGTAGGATTTTCTCTTTCCTTTTCCTTTTATCCCTTTCCCTCTTACTTTTCACTTTCCCTTTCATTTTCCTTTTCCTTCTGGCTTTTAGTTGCACCTTTATTGGCTCAGATTGGTGGATGGTTTTACTCAAGAGGCAAAGGTTTGCATGAAGCCTCCTTCTGGGGAATCAGAGCCATGGGACTCTCCGGCCATGGTTGTTCAGGCTTGCTGCTAGAACTCCTCCTTCCTCTCCATCTCCACCAGCATTCATTCAGTCCATGATGCTATATTTAACAAAGTTTTCTCTGAAAGATAATAGGTATTTGCATTGTTTGATCTACAGATGTCCAGCATCTCCCACAGGACTCTGTGACTTTGCCAACCAAGTGGACAAGCTGCAGTAAATGTTTTTGCAGAAGTTCTCTGACTGGCCCCACTGAACGTCCAGCTGGCTGGCTGCCATGAGGGGTCTGAAATTTAGCTGGTGAGTCCTTGTTCCTCTTCATCCTTGCTAGTGGCTTCCCAACTGGCATCTCCCTGCCTTGGAGCATCTAGGGCAGTAGCATTGCCATTGTTGGGGCTTACTTTTTGAGGCTCACCAACTCAGACTGGAAGTTTTGCAGTTGCTCTATCAGTCTGTTAGGACATTTTGTAGTCATTACTCTAACAGAGAGTTCACCTTCACCTGCAAATCACTTCAGACATTTATTGGAAACCTCCAGTTACTGCTGTTAGTCTTTCTGTAAAGTGTCCAACTCTTGTTTTAGCACCTTCTGCTCTTGCTAGAATTCCTTATGGCTAATTTCGTTTTCTGAGAGCAGATTTCTTATTAGTTCAAGAAGAATACCAGCTCATCATTTCTCTATTTGAATGGGGTCCAGTGTTGACACCAGGCTTCTAACTTGTGACCTGATCAGGTTATTCCAACCTGAAAGAGAAATAGATGGGGGACACACCTCTAATACAATGCTGTTAATTTGTAATAATGTACCAAGTTCTGCTTTCCTGGGGAAGTGTTACTCATGCACAGATTTCTTGCCCACAGCTCGCTCTGTTAGAAACCTGTTCAACAAATCCCTGTTATCCTCCCCTTGGGGGCGGTGGGAGGGCTGCAGGTCTGCACACGGAAAGCAGAAACACCTCATGGAGACACTTGCTCCAGCCACTGACAGAGGTAGCTGTGCTAAGCCAAAGAGTTACATGCAGTACAAAAGTGTAATGCTCTGAAATCAGCCACCACCAGAAAAAGTTCTAAACAGGGTAAGGGTGGACAGCTGTGTGATGGGGTTAGAGGTGAAGCACATTTTCTGCTTTTCATGACTGTCTCAAGATCTACTCCAAATGTTGGCCTATTCTGGACGCCGCGTACATCAGCAGCCAGAGGAGAGGCTTTGTGCCTAAGCCCCATAGCAGTGCTGAGAGAACTATGCCTTAGATCTGTTCAGGATGCTGCACCTTCTTTCTCCTTGTACTCTTGTCTCTTCTGCATAGCTCTACCTCAACAAATCCTCTCTACGTATGGAGTTAACACTCCTAAGCCTTCAGACGTCCTATATTTAGCTGGAGACATGCAGCCACCTCCTCTTACAGAATCTGAAGTGAAGGACAATTACATTTAAGCTTAGTACTTAGCACCATATAGAGACAGCATTTCATCATCTAGCCAGCACAATTTCTGACAACTGTTGAAAGAATCAGGGAGTCGAGACTGTTGGCCAAAAGAGCTTATGAGTTAACAGATCAAAACAAATAGCAATCAATGCTGAGAAGAAAGAGGGCTTGGGAACACAAGTGGTGAGAAGATCAGGATAGTAGCCCCATGGGTGTTAAGGCAAGACAGGGAGGAGGGAGAGGGGAAAAGCTGGCTCCAATGGCATGAAAGAAGACAGAGAGCAGTGAAGAAGGGGTCATGGGGAGCACTGTGAGAAGCAGAGTCGGAGAAATATGGGATCAATGAGGGAAAGAGGATGAAAGGAGCACAAAGATGAGATTGTGCATGTTCCCTTAAGGAACAATGAAGACAGCTGAAGTTAATACAACACCTTCTTTTGATTTCTAAACACAATTAAAGGATCAGTGCGTGTCCTGTATGAGGACAGCCGCAGACAAAGAGTGCTGTTAATTGTAAGTGCTGCTAAATACCTCACCCCTGGGAGAGGAAAACCAAAAGGGCAGTATGGGCAGGGCATGCAGAGGACTTCAGAGGACTATGGCGAGAATTCCTAGGCTAGAAGACCCCTACAGGAGGTGACTGCTGGCTCAGCCACTGACAATTCCAGTCTGAATGCATCTGCTAGCTGCAGCTATGGCACTTTGGCCAAAGAGAAGCAACACCTTAATTTAATGCATCCTCAGTGACATAGAGGGTTTTTTTTGTTTGCTCAAAACACAAGTCTTGAGTTCCAAGTAAGAAAGAGACTAAATGACTGTAAAGTGGCCCAGGGTGGAGATCAGGTGGTTTATGTTATTAAATACAAGGGAGAAAAAAGTGACATCTGGAGCAGTATTTGGATTTACTGCAAAAAGAAGGAAAGAGGAAGAAAACAGGAGAGGTCACTGGGATTAACAAAATCCAAGACCAGAAGAAACAGTTGTAATCCTGTCTGTTGATCTCCCTCTTGACCAAACCATAGGATTGCACGCAGCGACCCCTGACCAAACAGCATGTTTCTGAGGCTGTGCTGAGAACCTGGAAAGATGACTTTCCCTCTTACCCTTCTGATGTCCAGCCTTAGATATTCACAGCACAGACATCTGCATCCCTGATAGTCACAGTGGGACATCAGTCATGCATCCTCTACACCCAATCTGAACTTTCTCCTAAGGCCTCACTTCTTTCCCTGCACCGTGGGCTGCACTGTCCTCACCACTTCCCACCAGCCTCAGAAACAGCTTTTGCTCCTTGCCCTGATCATACCGTGGCTCTTTGTAAGTATTGGTCTTCCCTTGCAATCTCTCACAAATCCCTCTTTTCCTTGCTTCTCTCAATTTCCGAATCCCCACCAAGGGCAAAATCTGTAGTGCACACTTTGTGTCCCAGCCAGCAAGTCCGGTGCCTGCAACTGATTTCCTCCAGATGTACCTGCTTTGTTGTGAGCAGACTGTTTTCTTGGGTTTGTTTTTTTTCTGATTTACCAGTTTCAGCCACTAGCTAGGCACCTGGATACAGCTCTGACCACATCCTTGTGGAGTTCCTCATATCACCGTGAGGTTAACATTAGCCTTTTAGTTTTCTTTTGTCTGCTAAACTTTTTACAGATTCCAGAGAGCCTGGATTACTGTTCAAGAGGCTGAGAAAACCATTTTCCCTTCCTGTTGCTGGGGCCATATCGCTTCCCCCTGTGAATTCCTTCACTAGCTTTCTGTCATCTTCCATAACTGATATAAAGGAAGGCACTGTCCATACCTGAGCATGCTGCAGTTTCGATCAGACACAAATACTGACTGAAGGCTGATGCAGACAGGTCTTGGGGGAGCCTCAGTAAAAGGTGCTTGGGAAGATGTGAGTCTTAAAAAGGGTATAAATAAGGAGCAGAATGCAAAACAATTGGGGTTTTTGGATAATATAAATTGATGGGGTAGAAATGGTACATGTATGCCCAAGAATAAAGAGATACACGGTACTGAAAAGAAGGATGAGAAGCACAATCTTTATACAGCATGAGAAAGGAAAGTAGGTAAACGGTCTGAAAGGTTTAGTGGTGTGGATAGCAAAACGATGGCAGGATTGGCTGCCTGTTTGGGAATGAATTAGCAGTAAGAAAGGAGAGGTTTGCCCCATAATTGTGCATAAAAGGCTGGAAAGGAAAAAAGGGAGAAAATAAAAAAGATCAATACATGTGTATGCAGAGGGGATTTAGCAAATTTCTTTTGGTAGAAAGTTTATTAGCAGGGTATCAGAAAATTATACAAACATAGTTACTTACACAAGAACATTGGCAGCAGAAATGCAATTTTCAGCTGTGGGTTTTGTTATCTAGTGGGCAATAGCTCAAGGAATGTAAGCTGGATGTAAGGAATGTAAGCTGGATTTTAATTATGTCTGCCATGTAAAAGTAAATGACAATTTGCAGTGTTTGGTGTAATGGAAAGCAGGCTGTTCTGATGACTGCATTCATTTATGTTTTATTAGCAGCCACAGCATAAACAAGGTGCCCTACCTGTTATCACTTCATAGAGGATTCTCGTTGTGTTCAGCCTGAGTGTTGCAAGAAACATAAAGTCATTACAGCTTCTGGATATTTTTCTATACTTTGGGGTTTTCATCAAGATGCAGAACCATTTTCAGAGAGTGCATGCCCTAAGACCCTCTCTGTCACTTACAGAATGCTGCAAATTGACTCTATCACTTTACCTGCTGCTGTAAATTGGCTCTGAGCACACATAATGTGTCAGGTTTGCCTACTCACTTTCAGTTTTCACCCACCTCTACTGGGCATATCTAAGAGTAATGGGATGAAATTGAGCAAAGGAAAATTTAGACTGAATATCAGGAAAATTTTCCTAACAGTGAGATCTATTAGAATGTGGAATAGTCCCCCAGGAAAAGTGATGGAAACCCTGTTGCTAGAATCATTAAAAATAGACTGGAAAAAAAAAAAAACCACAGTAAAAATACAGTAGAAAATAATCTGTGTTGTCAGGGGATGGACAAGATGATTCCCTAGGTTATCTCCGGCTCTAATTTCTAGGATTTTAGGAGCTGAGCTCCATCAGTATTAAATTCCCCGAATGCCCAAGATCATCTAATTGAAACAATAGAAAGTTTGCTCATAGGCATGCCAGGGAGAGTGCTCAGTAATGATCAGGCTGCATTACTGCTGAGAGTGTATCGCTTGATCTGCACTGTACAAAGAAACAAGGAAGGAGACAATTTTTGTCACAACTTACCCTTTGCTAAAGCTGTTCTTGTAAGTCAAATACGTTGGCTTGATTCAGCAGTGCTGTTACAGACAGAGATCTTTAAAGCTGGTAATAATGGAGTCCAGATCACAGTTTGTAGTGGTGGAGTTTTGTATCAAAAGACAACTGCACGTGTTCAGAATCAAAATTTCCTCCTGCAACACATGTACTTTCTACCAGAACTCTGTGCTCCTTCCAGAGCACACAGATGCCTGTGCTTTGCCATTCCAGTTGTCTATGGAAGCCTTGCCTGTATATTGAGGGAGAACAGATTACCTCCAGAGGGAAAAGACACAGATTCTGAGTTTTTCCTCTTCAAAATGAGCTTGCTATTAAGATTTTCCCGTTCTCATTGGTCTTAATATTTCACAATCAATGTTGAAATATCAACAAATGAAAAAACTAAAAGCAAATTGTCAAAATCATTCCAGGTACTGCAGCCATACCTGATGTAAGTGCCACTTTTCTTACGTTTAGCAATATTAGTCACTTGCCTGCTTGTTGTGAGTAGGACCCAAAGAACAAGGAGGGAGAAATGACCTGTCAGACTAACCACGCATGAAAACAGGCTATCCTACAGTTGTCAAAAGAAGCCACAAATTCAGAAGATCCTTTTATTTTTTTCCTGGTAGATTGCTACAATGATTTTCCTCTCACCTCTTGCAATACTCTCACAACCCTGGTGAGATGCCTGGTGGAACGGGTGCCTTTCTGGGGCTCAACATGAAGACCAAGAAGGTGAGTGAGGTGCAACACCACTCATGCTCTTTCCAACACAGGATCTTCCTCCATCTTCATGACTGCCCTGGCAAAGCCTGTTAGAAAGATGCTCCATACACGTACACACGTCATGCAACATGTGAACTCACCCGCCAGTTAAATAGTGGCAACACTGTCCTCCTCCTTTTGTATTGAGGACTGCAAGGGTCTGGTTGGAGCGTGGAGGTACCAGGGGATAATAGGACTGCCTCATAATTTCTGACCATCTATCCCTGGCTGATTCAGGTCATTAGAGTGATTTTGCAGCATTCTCTTAATAACCTGCAGACACTCTCCTGCAATGCTGAAATCATGCACAAAAGGCCAAGGTTTAGGGAGATGAAGACAATGCTTATAATGAGTCCCTGATTGATTAAAAGTAAATACATTTTTATGCAGAGAAAAGGGCATTTGTTACCACAAACGTTTCACCTTCAGCACAAAGAGGAGTTGTGCTTGCATTTACTAAGGGATTATAGCAGCACTACGACTAATTACTTCCCAGCAGCTCTTGGCCTCAGGTTAGATGTAAGGTACTTCTGGCAATATTGTGATGCAGGTTCATGTAAAAGGGAGCCTGTATTTTCATTGTCTTGGTAGAAAAGAGTGCGATGGTAAGACGTGAGTGAATATACTATGCATAATGCAATACCAAATAGGAGTTTATTACAAGGAGAAGACTTAAGGAGAGCAAACAACATTAGTCCATCCCACCATTTTATGTGATAAGGGAGATATTAATTGTTCTGTTTGTATTTGGTAGATGGTCTTGTGTTCTACAATTATCACATAGGAAGGTGCACATTACTTGCTGGAGACAGATTCTGGATTCAGGCTCCTTGATTACCTTCAGTTGCATGAAATCAGTTGTGTATTTCTGATGTGACCCTTGCAAATTATAGTATGCTTTTGATCAGCAGAATGTTATTTATCTCTGTCTCATTTACCAGATATTTGGTGTGAGATTTTATTTTTTTTCTGGAATCCTGACACAGCCACATTTTTGCTATTCTTATGTGAAACTCTGAACTCTCTACTCTTCCATCATGTGATATATAATTTTTGCTAAGCTGCTGGCAAGCGATGAGGTTACTTTAAATATTCAAAGAAGGAAGTTCTTCCAGGTCTGGGCAATGAACTGCCCTGAAATTATTGAGTTATTCATAACTTTGAGCAGTTACAAATTACTGCTATTAACCGAATCCTGTAATTACAGCAAGAAGCTAGGTCTTGTAGCATAATTTCTGGTATAGATAGTTTTTCATGCATGTCTTAGTGAGTAAAAACCCAGGGCATGCAGAGAAATATCTGTTGTGATCCTGTGAAAATATGTGATGGTTCCTAAACTGGATCTGCTCTAGATCATGATGAAATAAAACATTCATCTTGGATGAGGGACAAGTTCTTACTCTGATTAAAATAGCGCAGGAATGGTGTCTCACTGGACAGATTATTTTTCACTATGACATGAGGAAGACCTTCCTTGAAGGCCTCTCAGCAGAATTGACCTGTAACATCCAGAAATTGCTGACTGACTCTAGATAATCCCTTTGAGGCAACCCCTGCCTCAAGGAACCATACCATGGAGTGAGCAGAGACCTCAGAGCACCCCAGAGCAAGCTCCCAGTAGCCCAGTGTTGTCACCAAGCAGAAATGCAACACTGCAGACTGGCTGCTGCTTCCACCAGTGCAGCTGGTGCTGGCCCTGCTGGGTCCCCTCCCACGCCACGTGTCTTCACATGTCTTGTGTATAGAAAGCATTTAAGAAAAATGAGAGTACTTAAATTGCAAAAGCAAAGAGATATTCAAGCTGTTGAGTTTATTATTTAGCACACAAAGTATTGCAGAGTGTCTTCCACGGGTGGGCATAGCAGCCAGGCATGACACTGGTGTTCATTTTCATGCTGTCTAGCTGCAGTAATGAGAACTCCAGCCTCTGTTTGCTAGCAGCCATACCCTGTTGTTCATCATACCTTGAGAAGAAGGCCTTCTGAAGTGTATTGAAACAAGAGATATTTCTACACTTGTGTAGCAATCACGGTGATTTAGATTTCATATCATTCATTTTTGACCTTTCTGTTGGAAGAATAACGCTGAGCTTGTTTAAGAGTAAAAGATTGATGTCTGTCTTGTTCTGAAAGCAATGTAAAAATGGTACCTTCTTACTCAGCAGGTTTGTTCCTGTTGTATATTGAGAATCATTGCTGTCTGCGTTCAGATCTAAAAAGTTTATTGTTTTTAGCCCTGCAAAACCAATCCTCTTCAGGACAAGTTAGCTGATTCCTCTTTATCATATTAGTAATTAAACTCTGTACTCCTTATCAGTTCCCAGGCCAGTCAGTGCACACACTGATTGTTAACAAGTGTTCCCAGATCTCTCCCCTTTAGTCTTGGCATGAGTGGAATTTCTCCTCATGTAAAAGGCCAGTAATGTTTGCACAGCAATAATTCTTGCATATCTTCACTGGCAGAGATTTCATGACCTGTGAGTGATGCATTGGAAGGAAAGAACATTGCTTTGCCTTCAGAGCATGGCTGAGTTTAAAGTGGGAAAAAAAAGGACAGGTAAATAGATGAAATCCTCAAAAAACAAACTTCCACTAAAGCAAATGAGAATTTAAATGGAAAAGAAGTAAGCAAAGAGCTCAGGATTTGGCCCTGAGCAAGTCTATGCACATGAAGCATCTCTTAAAACTTTCCTGAATGGACTATCAAATGCTGATTTCTTAGTGGAGGTTGGATTTCAAGAGGGCAAACATGTAAGGCAAACTCTCACCACCAAGTGTGTTTTTATTGTATAACCAGCTTGTTTGCTTAGGTATGGATTAGCTTTCCAAAGCAAGAAAAATAGGAGAATGTTAAACCACCATCTATTACTGATGGAGTGAGCAGGAAGATTCAGAGCTTCTCCTGTTTCTCCCTCACACAGTTCCTCACAAAGGAGTCAATGCCTGTGAGCAGAGCGATGCAGAAGCCAGGATCTTCACCATACCAACCTGGAGAAGGTGCCCTGCTGAAACTGGAGACAACTAATGACCGTGCAGGCCTGTGAACTAGTAGCTTGTTGAGGTCATCATATCTAGAGGATTCCTTTTAATGAAAACATAACATTTACATCTGTTTTGGTGACAAGTAGTACACATGCTTGTATGATCCACATTAATGACAGCTGCTAATCAGTATGGTCCTTTTACTGTTCTTTCCCATTTGAAGGTTCTCCAGTCTGTCTGTGGTGATCAGCGTGAGTAGGGAAGTATTCCTCAGTGTGTGATGGCTTGCTGCCTACTAGAGACTTGGACAGCCTTTCAAGTCCCAGTACCAGACACTGCATTAAAAAGTTGTAAGAGAGGGTTAATGCTCTGCAGTTGTCAGGGAAAGCTCGGTAAAATCCTTTGTGGACTCCTGAGTTTTGAAGAGAAGGATCGGAGGCTATGCTGCTGTTACAGGGGTTTGCCCAGGACCAGCGGGAGTGAATGGAGGGCTACTCACTTGCCCAAGTACAAAGGTCAGTTCAAAAATAGAAAAGCATTTCCCTGTCATCTTCTCCTCCAAACTTGATTACCTGTCCCCCAAACACTTCTGTCCAATATGGAGAGACAGAGGAGAAATGTGGAGCAGCAAAGCTCTTGGAGGGATTGACTGGCACCACTAGACATTTGCACTATTTACAGGGTGAAATTACTCAGGTACTGCAGCCTCTCAAGATACACTTATTGAAGTCTGAAGTGCACCTTAAAGAGCACACGGGCCTCGGTGGGACACCCCCCATGGCACGCCGTGAAATTCATCTGGATGTGATCCCCACAGCTGCAAATCCACCTTCCGTTTCCATTACACATTCTATCAGTCTGCCATGCTTCCCCTTTAGCATACAGCAGCGCGCCTCTTTACTTTAGCATTATTAATTTTTGACATGAAGTCGCTCTAAACATGGTAAATACAGAAAGTAATTGGTATGTTAAACAGGGGAAGCATAATGAGTCTCATGTACAAACGCGACTCGCTCCTGCTGCAGAGCCGGACGGCAGCAGAATACACAATCGTGCTGCCAATTTCAGCAGGAACTTTCTACCGAGTCCCCGTGGTTCACAGGCAGTGCCTCGACCTCTCCTGTACTTATGATACATCCAGCCACAGTTTAATGGCTGAAATGACTTTGAAGCTTTCCCAGTGGAACCAATTTTCACCCTCTGTGAATACAAGCTCCAGCCTTTCAGCGAAGAATTTAGTTTGGTGATAAGTTAACGTGTGAGGCCAGCCTGAGAATAAATTTTGACTGTTGCCCTGATGGTAGAGCTTTCACATTGCAACTTGTGGTGACGACGTAGGGCTTTTTGGGAGAGACATGCTCTCCAGACTAATACTGGCTGGCAGGATATTTTGTCAGCGAGGAGAGATGTTTCTTGCAGCTGGTGAGGCTGCTGCTGGCTTGTCAGCACTGATGGCAAATGAGTGGCAGGAGGAGAAGACAGGGAAGTCATAGCCCATCCTAGCCCAGGCTTGAGGTGATAATGGGTTGATTGTGAAATACAGGGCATGAGTTTTAAGGGCATAGATGAGAAAATCTCGCTACATTTGGCTAGGAATCAGTGGGAGAGGGAGATGTATTAGAAAAGGTGAGAGGAAGAAGAGTTAGAACAAAATATGTGAACAACTTTTATACACACTTCAAAATAATATCTACCCCAGCCTGTATCTTTCTCTTAACTGCAGCTTTCTTAAGAATTCTAGATTTCTAGTTTTGCCTAACACTAAACACTAAATACATTTTATTCCAGCTTTTGTGTTATAGTTTCAAATTCAGTCGATTAGGTCCAAAATCAAGGCTTAAAGATCAGATGAAAATTATTGCACAACTCAGAATTAACAAAACACTTTTAATGCTGCTTCGGATGCCCTTCTCCTGTCAGCTCTGTATCTTTACTTTTAGAGGTAACTCACAAATAAAAGACAGACACACTTGGCAGCAGGATGGGACCATAATATTTGACCAAGAATGGTGCTGACATACGTCAGCAAAATGCCCAGACAGCATAATCAGGAACCTGACCTGTCTGCTGCTCTACCAATGGTACTGCATAAATAATTAATCGTACCTGCCAGTGTAACATATAACACCAGGTAGTTCTTTGCTTTTTGTTTTCTACGACAAGCCTTGATCTTTTTCTGTGTTAGCTGTCGTAGAAGAAGAAACTGGAAGAAAGAGAACAGGCTCTTGGTACTTGTGTAATAGCCTACCTGCTTTCTCAGTTTATTCTTGAAGAGGGGCTGTTGACAGGATAAAAAATATCTCAGCAGTGCCTGGCAGAGAGAATCATCAGGAAAAAAAAACAAAACAACCATATCTGGCTACTTTAATCTGAGTTTGGAGCATGAACCAGAAGAACCCATAAACACATTTTTTGCCTGGGACATTAAAAATTGGGCACTACAATGTCCCATAAAATCAGTACTAGAAATATGCAGGAGCTGATAGCAGGACAGATTCCATGTCACAACAGTTTCTTTCTGTTTGATTTTATGATCTGTGTTTCAGAAGCACCCTGAAAACAGTCTGTAGACAATTTTTGACTTGTCTTTTTCTATTCAACATCTATGTGGTGTAATTTAAGAATGATATTTCATTCTGGACAAGAAGCCCATGGTATACAGCTGACAGCTGAGACCTGAAACACACATTCTGCAATTCAGCAAGTGCATAAATAAAAAGGACAAGTTAGTGCTAGTATCTTCTCTGAGGAAACATCTGAGGTGAGTTTCAAATGCTGAAATGAAATACTGGATTCAGCTGAGGTATCTGTCAAAGTTTCAGGTGAGCAGCCAGCAAATGTATGTCCCTTCTTTGTTTTGCCTTCTAAGGGTTAGAGTATTATTACTATTTCAATTTAACATATGTTTTCTGAAGGTGGATGGAAGCCTTGTCCCATATAACTCACATAGATCTGCTAAAAACCCATAAAGCTCACCAAGGAAATGAGTTAGAACAGCCAGCACAGTGATATCAAGAGTACCTCCCTAACCTGCATGAATAGCTTGCCTTAATGATGCAGAGGCTGGACAATAGCATATGATCTCATAGGGGATATGATTTCACCACGGGCCTGAGAAACTCCAGTATATAAACTTGCACCTGCACTTTTCAAGTGTAAACAGAATCACAGAATGGTAAGGCTTGGAAGGGACCTCTGGAGATCATCAAGTCCAACCTCCCTGCCAGAGCAGGTTTACCTAGATCATGTTGCACAGGAACATGTACAGGTGGGTTTTGAAAGTCTCTAGGGAAGGAAACTCCACAACCTCTCTGGGCAGCCTGGTCCAGGCTCTGTCACCCTCACAGTGAAGAAGTTTTTCCTGCTGCTGAGGTGGAATTTCCTGTGTTCCAGGTTGTGCCTGTTGCCTCTTGTCCTATCACCGGGCAACACTTAAAAGAGCCTGGCTCCACTGTCTTGACACCCACCTCTGAGATATTTATAAGCATTAATAAGATCCCCTCTCAGTCTTCTCTTTAGGCTAAATAGTCCCAGTTCTCTCAGCCTTTCCTTGTCACAGAGATGCTCCAGTACACTAATTATCCTCCTAGCCCTCCGTTGGACTCTCTCCAGTATTTCCCTGTCTCTCTTGAATTGTGGGGCCCAGAACTGGACACAGTGCTCCAGATGTGGTCTCACTAGGGCAGAGTAGAGGGGGAGGAGAACCTCCCTCGACCTGCTGGACACACTCTTCTTGATGTATCCCAGGAGACCATTGGCCTTCTTGGCTACAGGAGCACCCAGATGAACAATGAGCCAGCAATGCTGGCTCCCCTTTGTCATCCACCACTACTCGGTCTGCAGGGTGACATGTAAAAGTATCAGCAGAAAATACCCATGGATAGGAGGTGCACAAACACGTCAGGGGGAACCACTGGACTTTTTCTGAAGTGTTGTAGCTCCTTTTTAGATGCCATCAAAAGCAACTAAAACAAAGCTTTCAGAGCTGGCTGTGCGGTACCCTCCATGAACAGCTTGAATCACCTGGCTTGTGGTAATGGTCTGCCACAGAAGCTCTAATCAAGTGTGCATGTGTGTGTTTTCTTTCCACGAGATGACAGTTCCCAAGTGAAAGGACACTTCAGCTCTGATAAAACTTTCCTTCTATTGTCTGAGTTTTGTTTGTTTTCTGGCAAACCCCAGCGCTGCCTCTGCTTTCTGTGCAGGCATACATTTCCCATGCTTGTGCAGGGAGGCCAACCAAAGTCTTTGGAGGCTTCTCAGTAGTATTGCCTGAAGCAAATACCACAGCTCAATAGCAATTTCATATTGTAATCAGGGAGCAAACTGTGCAGTTTTGGCACATTGTGATAATTATTAACTACACGTATTACTGTGGCGATTCTAGTAACTAATATTTACAAAAGGTTCCCTGTGTGGGGAAGACCTCTCCTAGACATGAGCAGCTGAGCTATTCCTGAGTGATTGTCAGCAGGCCTTTAAGCCTGTGCTCATGTTCGCTGTTTAAAGATAAAATATCAATACTCAGAAATTGTACTTCAAAAGACCTATTTCATGAATAATAAATTCTCTGGGTTTAAAACCATACCAAGAGTCAGAACGTTTTGTGAATTTATGGGTTTTCCTGTGGAAAAAAAAAATCTGTGAAGATAAGATTAAAAAAGCATATTTCAAACTTCCTAACATAATATAAAGGAGATAGGATTTAAGTGTTAAAACATTCTTGCTCTGAGGATTTTTGTTTTATGCCATGATGGGTCACATTCTCCTGCTTTCCCAGTGCTATTAGAATTAATGACCTTAAGAACCCCAGTTCAGAAATCACAGGCAAGGGAAGATATAATATCAAAATGTTCTCTAAATTCAAAATCTGTGATTGTCAACTGAAATTCCTCCGTGTAGTTTTTATGTCTAGGCTGACTCAAGGTGGAAGGAAAGCTGCATTTGCCTCTGTGTCTTACGCAGCTCCTGCTGGTCTAATTCTTCACCTGGCAGAGTGTGGTGGTGAGGCATGAAGGTGCTAGTATCAAACACAGAAGACCTTGACAGCATGCTGGACTAATTTAGAACCTCATACCATTCCTATTCAGAGTACATAATCACATTTCATTCAGTAATCAACTGCGTGCTTTTCCAAACTGGTGGGGACACAAACAAATGCATTCTTGACATAAAGTTTCTTCTAGTCTGAGAACTCTACCACACCATGGATGTGCACAAGAGAAAGAAAAAAATCCATTTATGTGCTAATAGCATTATAGTTGGACGAAAGATTTTCTCATGCAACTTAACTTCTGTGTAGTTTCTCCCCTTCAAGCTTACCCATATTTCACACAATTTCTCTGGCAGGATTCAAAGTGCCTTCTAAATTATGTATGCTTTTGGCTAGTATGCCAGACTTGTAGTCTAAAAGACTAGACTTCCCTACAAAGAAGTCATGATTTGATACTGTTGAATTTGATGCGTAATCACATTAGATAAGGTAATGGCAGAAAGATGACAGGAAACCACTGTATGTGAACAATTGATTGCCATTCCTTTACTGATTGTTTAAACAAATCAACAAATACACTCCTAGCTTCAGGTAGTTGCTATGTCACAGCAGCCAGACATTAGCATATATTTCTTAGAATTCAGACCAGTACTTGGTGTTATATCAACGTGCAAGACAAAGATGGTTCTTTCCATGTGTCTGTAATATACTTACCAGCCATGAGATGACTGATGGATGCTGACAGGAATATAGGTAACCAGTGAGGCAGTATTGGATAACATGGTCAGCAGTGATTGCAAAGCACCAGGACATACCAAAAAAGAAATTACAGAGGCAGAAGGACAGGCAGAAAGAGACAAAGAAGCTGAAGGAAAACACAATTTCAAGAAAAAGGTAGGGGAGCAATGTCTGAAGTTGTTCACAGGTTAAGGAGGGCAGAGCTGGCTATGAAGAGGTCAATGAAGACTTCACCTGACTGCAAGGCACTGGAGACAGGTTGAAGGAAGTTTTCTGGGGAGGGGAGGAGGGAAAACTCTGGAAAATCATGGTTCCAATGTGTGTAGGCACAGGGTAGTCGCTACAGTGTCAACTAGAGTCAGGTATACAAATTTATGAAGTACATAATATTAGTGTTAGTGGATATGTTATATTAAAGATCTTAGTAATGTTTGCTACATAAACTTAGTCCATATGAAAGGTCAATACAATCTAAAAAAAATTATATCAAGGGGCAGTAAAATGACATGCTTTATATTTATTTTAATGTTTTATGGAATATAAAAATTAAAATATGCATTTAATGATAAACAGCTAGTGTATGCCCTTTATATGTGTAAACACAACTAAATTATAAACCAAAAAATTAATATGTGTTGCTTCTCAATGTGCAGTTTTACCTGTTTCCTTCCAAGGACATATTTTAAGGTTAATAAATCAGCCACTCTAAATTCCATTGTCCTCACGTGATACTGCTGGGGCATGTCGGTGTAGCATTAGATTTTACAAATTCCTTTAATTAAAGTAGTTATGTCAAAGATTAGATATACTAAACATATTAATGTTTTAGGTAAATATTTGTGCTTGTTTTCAGAATTAGCAGAAACAGGAATTTGGCTACAGTAAGGGTTCTTCACTGGTTCTGAGTGCTGTAATAAAGAAGGAGAAAGGTAAGTGTGACTATCTTTAAGTACGTGCTTAAGTCTTTCTAACCTGCTGTGAAAGCAGCAAGTTAAGGGGACTAAGCACATAGCTAAAGGTAAGCACGTGCTTGGCCGTCTTTGCTGATCTGAGGCTAGAGACAGTGGGATGATGACAGAGGTTTCTGAAAGAGCTGCTGACACACTCACCACTTCACTTCAGCGATATCCAAGAACTTTTTCTCAAGCAACTTAACTGTTGAAATGCCCAAGGATTCAGTTTTGCAGTAAATCGGCTTTGGCAGCAAATCCAGTTAAAACTCTTTTTACTTCTCTTAAGCGGAGACTTAATTCTAGTGAGCCAGTTTGAAGCATGGCAGTGGTACTGTCATGACTGCAGGGGTAATGAATTCGGGCCTGAGAACAAATGCCCTCTGGGTGCAAGGAATTATTAAGTCAGGTTCATAGTCAAAGCCATGGAGTCGTATCCTGTGTCCCTTTAAAATGGATTTTGGGGTTAGATATACAAAAAAGCTCAGGTACCTAATACTGCCCTGTTTCTACTTGCGGGTGTCCAAGTTTGGACCTGTGATCCTAAAATTCCTGGATAACTCTGGAGGTGCTAAAGGTGTTGATATTAAAATGAACCTTATAGAAGATTTCTAAGGTTCAGCTTCTCTGTACAGCCAGAAACACCTTGCAGCATCAACATCCTTGGCAGTGTTTGGCTTCTGTCTCAGTCTAATCGCTTCTGAGACACACAAATAAAGGGTTTTTTTCAGTCTCTAAGTGGAATGCTGCTGTAGATACCTGCAAAGAAGATTAGAGGGAAGGGATGGAAAGGGGGAATTAACTCTTTCATAGTAGTTCAGTAATTAAAAACTTCGTACAGTATGAGGCAGAAATTGGGTATAATACTTAATAGTTAGCATAAGCTGTTGCCATTGCTTCCTTTGTACATGTTGTAGTTTGATAATCTATGGTATAAGCCCAAATAAATAAATAACAAGAGGAACCTTCAGAACATTAGAATATTGAAATGTTGCAAGTTTCTTGAAATCTTGAATGTTTATCTCAGCAAGCCCCCCAATCTCCTTGGTTTTCCATAAATGTCGAAAAAAAAGTCTGAATATTCTTGCCTCTCAAAAGAAATTACTCACCCAAGGCAAATATATGACTAGGACTTTGCAAAGCCAGGATACACTCTGTGGTTATGAAAGTGTGTATATATAAAAGACAGTCTCCCTATTAATATTTATAGACAAGAACAGTTAAGCAAACACAAAAGCTCCATAACTTTTTAAGATACGATCTCAAGCTTGCTAAATATGCCTATACCTACATAAATAGGTTGCATTTTCAGCTGTGGGGAAGGGTCAGAGGTGCTGTATCTGAATAAAGAGCTCTCACAATGGTTCTCCCCTATGTCTTCCACTGCTGCTGCCTTGGGCTCTGTGCTTTTTAGCCTGCTAAGGGCAGCTGCTTCCTCACCGGTTGGATCCTCTGCCGTGGCCCAGGCTGCCTCGGGGATGGCGAGGGACCACCTTCACCAGGGCCAGACAGGCTCTCCTGGATGCATGGATGCTTGTGGTTTATCTGCCTGACGGGCCCAGGCAGCAAGGCAAAGCAGCTCTTCTATTCTCTTCTCACTTTCTTGTCTCTCCCTTGGTTCCCCAGCAACCGTGACCCGCATCACCCTGCCTGAGTGCATCAGCTTTGCTGCCCCGGGACCTGGCGCAGGCAGCTGTAAGCAGGTGTTGGCCCAGGCCCTGGTGTTTCTGCATTTATCTCTGCTTACCCTTCCGGTCCTTCCCATGACCATCACTAGCACTACATCTGGAGGCGAGGTGCTGTGACTCCTCACGTCCAGGTTTTCATGGGTTTATGTCTGAACAACATTGTACAGATTGGGGCTGCTGCAGCAGCAGTATAGATCCCTGGGTTTAGTCGTGGTTTTCTCTTACTCTTCAGGAATTATGCAAGTGAAGGGGGTGTATACAGGGCACAGAAGCCTTGAAATTGCCCACTAATACTCAAAATGCCTTGGTCAAGGGAGCTTCTGGCCTAGGCTGGTGCCTTGCTGTTTTTTCAGTGGGGCTGTCCCCATCTAGTGCTCTGCAAATAATCCTTTAGTATTTCCCCTTGAGCTCACATCTCCCAAGGGATGGATTTTGTAAATGGTGGTGCTGGTTGAAGATTTTTAGGTGCATCTTCTCAGTAAAAGAGCAGAGGGTTTATTTAGCACAAGAAGGGTCTGAGAAACATTTGACAACCCTCAATGAACTGCAGAGACCATCGGTCAGTGATATGAGGATCACAGAAGATTGTGGGAAACTAACAATTCCAGCAATTCTAGGAAGCATTCTGGAGCGGGAGGGAAATAACTCACTGGGGCTGGCTCCAGACCTCCTGCGATGTCCGGCTGAGGGAGTCCTGTCTGCTGGGTGTAACCTGGAGCTCCAATCTGTACATACACAGCCAGCACTCAGAGGAAATGTTCAACATTTCTTCCTTGCTCTGAAAAATGCTAAAATCGCTAACTGTTAAAATCAGAAGTGTTCACAAAGCGAGAACTTTATTCAATTATCATTATGGGAAATGTTTTTGGAAAGAAAGTGTCACAAATGTCAAATCATTCTGCTTAATTGAAGTGCCAGGAAATTAAGGCTACTGAAGTTTAATGAAAATTGAAGGCAAAATGAATTTTTCATAAAAACATCAGAGTAAAATTTTCAGCTTTACGCATATTAGGTTGTTTTTAGGTTAGTGGTTTGGGCAAAATATTTGAGATCTGAGTATATGGCAAGAAAATATGGTAAAATGTCCAATCTCGACTGCTCTGCAAATAATTTTCCTGAATAGTCCTAGATGTGAAACAGGAACATCATCCTTTCACCAAGTTTGAAATCTTTTTTTTGCAACATGTTGATGTTAGAGGTTTTTCAAAATAATTTCTCCCACAATTAATGTGAAGAAAATTGTAGTATCCTTCCCAGCCTCTTGGAGCAACAGCAACAACAAAAATCATGTTGAACAAGGGGGACTTTCAAATTTTATTTTGCACTTATAATATCTAGATTTCCTTATACAAAACTTCTGAAGTGGATCCATCAATCTGTGCTGCACACTGATGAAACACTCTTTGGCACATGCAGAAATTCCCTTCAAACTAAGAAGCTGAGACTGGAGAGGTTAATATGGACTCTGATGATTTCTCAGTCTGAACTGAGCCCGATGCAAGGCCAGATCTGGCAGGTAGTCCTTTGGCTGCCTCCTCAGCTCTCCTGATGGAATGTTTCCCTTCCTTTGTCAGGTTGGAGGACCTGCAAGGCCACCTCACCGCTCACAGGAGCACGGTGCATTATTCACTTTGAGATGCGGTAGGTGATGCAGCGAGAAAGACTGCCTGACACCTCCCAGTAACAAACCCTTTTTCAGTTGCCCAGAATTTAGACAAACTTTAATATTAAAGGAGAATACTTTTATTTTTTTTCCTTATAACAAGGCAGATAGTCAAGATTTTGCACACTTTCATAGACCATGTATGGCAAAAAGCCCGGTCTGTGAACTGGGGAGATTTCACAGTAATGCTCCAGACCTGTATCAACAGATCCTGACACTAACTCAGGAAAGCAATAGTTAATTTTGATTTCTCAGAGCTCTCTTCCGTTCTGTTGTCATAATTAGAAAGTCAACATTTACCCACATCTATCATGAGACCTAGGAAAACTATTAGTTGCAAACAGCTGATTTGTTGAATTTAGCTCTCTTTCCTGATTGTGGTTGATCGACAATTACATTTTAATTTCTATTAATTTTATTCACTGTATAAATCCTTCTGTGACTTGTTTATGTGAATATATTTCAGCCTATGCATTGCTTACAGACTGGATGGTGTATCAAGAGTTTTTGTGAGTAGTAATTCACTATTCAGTTTGTGTGTGAAGGATCATTTGAGTCCCAGTCTATTGTTTCTGGTCTCTAGGTGAACAGTCTTCAAAAATATAAAGTGATTTCAAGATGACTTCTGCAGACAGTTTGGAAGCTTGTTGGAAACAAAATTCACAGGAGTATTGTTTCACTGTCTTTTTTAATATACATTTATGAACAAATGTTTGTCCTATATATGTGTATGCAAAAAAACCCCAGCAAAGTCCTACTGAAAACAACTGAAATATTCTGACTAAAATCAAACAGAATCCCGCAGAGTACACTATGGATAAAGTGGGAAAAAGTATTGTCCAGTTAAATAGGTGGAGGGGTTTGCTTAATTTTTGTCTTCCTTGGGTTCTTCACAGTGATCCCCAAAAAGATTGTCCTTTCTTCCTCCCCCACTCCATCATTCACCCACCTGTAGACCTCTCTCTGGTCTCAGGGACCTCTCAAGAACTTCCAGAATGACAGTGTTGGGGAAAGCGGAGCTATCTGAAAAAGGCAAAAAGAACACAAAAAGAAGCTGCCTATTTTTTCCTGGAACATTCAAAGTCTGTTGAACCAAGAGAAGCGTAACGCTAAATACACCCCACTGGACACTCACAGAATCACAGAATGTTCGGGGTTTGGAGGGACCTCCACGGGTCATGGAGTCCAACCCCCTGCCAGAGCAGGATCACCTATATTAGGACCCACTGGCGCTTGAGTGCAGAGGGCACCATCAGCCCCAGGCCACCACCAACTGCAGCTCATGCTGAAAGAGCTCATCCAGCCTCACCTATACAGGTGTCAGTGGCTTTTAATGGCAGATTTCATGCATTTGTTCCAGACAGAGGTGTGGGCCAGCTCTTGGTGTCAGTGTGTTATTGCCAAGCTGCATTCCGGTTCTCTCGCCAGCTGCCAAGGTCTGTGGGGAAAGCCATCCTCTGCCTCAGGGTCCCTGATGTTGTCCTGCTGGGAAGGCTGGAAATATTACCAGAAATGTTATTCTGTTATTTGTAAAAGTCTCTATAGGCGTTTTTATATACGGCTGTAGGAGCCAGGGCTGGGCCACCGACCCGGCAGCGTGTGGGTCACTAACAGCAGCACC
>VWZY01005697.1:151619-173837 GCA_013399075.1 Chloroceryle aenea | reverse complement strand
CGGCGGGGTCGCAAACAGCAGCACCTTTGGCTAGTGCCGTGGGCCACAAACACTCGGTGCCATTAAGCAAATCCCTACAGACCGTGCCTCCCATGGTGTCCGGGTTGTGCCGGCGGGGCCGGGCCGGGCCGGGGCCGGTGGGGCCGCCTTACACCGAGAGCCGGGAGCCGTTGCCATGGCGACACCAGCAGAGCCGAGCCACCGTGCGGGAGCGCGGCCCTGCGAGCGATCATATCGATTAAACGAGCTTTTTATATTATTATTTTTATGTGTTTTGGGATTTTATTTTATTTTATTTTTTTTAGTGCAGATGGGCAAGGGCCTTCGCCACCCCCAGGAGTGGGCGATGTGTCTTGTGCGTTCCTTCCTGCGGTGGCCTCCGCTCCGCACTGCACACCGCAGATAAACGATGTTCTCCTGGAGCTGGGTCCCTGAGGCGTGCAGGCCGCGAGGAGCGCTTGCAAGGCCAAGTGAGTTTGTGTTTGTGACGTTTAGGGACAGCACTTGCCCATAGGGCAACACTCGAGCCCCACTTGCCGGGTCTCCCAAAGTCACTGTTGGTGAACACCTCAGGTTGTCCCACAGGGATTCCTCGGATGGCGGGTAAGGATCTTCCTGCTGGAGGAATGGCTCCTGTAATACTCGTTATCCTCGGTCTGACCTCAGCATGAGGATTCAGTGACCCCCTCTTAATAAGATGACACCCCTCACTCCCAAGCCTCACGACTGGCGCAGGCTCAGGTATTCCTCCTGTGCGGTCCTCTCGCCTCCCCCACTTGGGGAACGTGGCAGAGCACGGCGTGGCAGTCTGCTGGTGGATCTGTTACTAAAGGAATTCATGCATCTTGCATCTTGAAGATGCATTATTAATGCCTGGACAAATCACATCAGGTGGAGCTCAGCAAGTCCCTGGCACTGCAAAAAGGAACAAAGGCTGGTTCTACAAGAGAGAGAAGGATGAGACAAATTATAACAGCTGGGAGTTTCTTGTCAGTAAGATGGCATAAAAACAGAAGGGCTAAAATTGTTTGCACATAAGGTAAGCTTATTTTTTTATTGGGAAGGAAATGACACATTGCACTGTGAAGAAGATACTTTATTTGTATCCTGATAAATATCACATTGTTGGGCATCTCTGAATTTCAGGGCAAACTGGGCCAGCTTGCTGGCATCCAAATTACTTATGAGCACAGTTTTATTTAGTATCTGGAAAGGACTATAAAGACTGCATTTGCTAGCAGAGGGCTTGCTTCTCATCCCCTTGAAGTCAATGGCAATACTCCCATTCACTTCAGCAGGAAGAGCATCAGGCCAGAGTTTGTAATGATCTTCCAAAGCGAAGGCGGCAATGCTGCCTGGAACGCCACGTGGGAAGGCACAGACCTCAGCCTCCTGGGCAGAGAGCAAGAGTTCTTCATCTCTCTAACTCTCTGTAAGAAGATTTAATTTATGCAGCATGGGCTTTGATGCCAGCTAATATTTTTTTCCCCATGGTGTGAGTACTTAGCCAAAATCTCGCCTTGCTGGTTTCATTGCATTAAGAAGGGAAGAGGATGGTGGGAACCCAGGATTTCTTTTGGAACAGCCCTGTTTATTTACGGAAGATACATAGCAAAGTGCAGGAGCATGCAAGGTAGTTTCTTGTTTGGAAATGTAAATCTTTTTTTAGTGAGCGCTCAGCCAGGAATACAATACACCATTACATACGATTCTAGCAGGTACCTTTTCCAGTGTTTTCTGTTTTCTCATTATTTTTCACTCTCTCACACATCCACCTACAAGCATACAAACCCCCAACTGTTTTACTCTCAGTCTTCACCCAGGAAAACTGCTGGGTCTGCTCTCCACTCCTGCCCTTTCTGCTCTTGCCTTGTCAAGCTGAGCCATGCTCTGGGCAGTGGCTTCAATTGTTTCCATTGCCACTGAATTAAAAGGCACTTCATTGTTGTTTCATTTAGTCTTAAAAAAAAATAAAAAATCATTAAATAAAACTTCTTTCACCCACCCTGAGTTTTGTGATTGCCATTTCAGCACATCAGTGCATTATTTTTGACTTCAGACTGACTCACTGGAAGTCAGTATTTTCTTCCCTAGGATCCTCTAAGAGCACACTGGTAATTTCTGTCTAGCTGACAGAAAAAAAAACCCAAACACTTCCAGACATCTTCTACCAACTTGATTTTTTTATAGGATTTCTACCAAAACTATTTCTCTAAAAAAAAAATAATGATCAAAATGCCTAAAAAGAATCTAAAGTAAATCTTTTATCACTAAGACAGTATGAAATTCATTTCCTCTAAATCACTGAAAACAGATCTAGGCTTTTGTATAAAGGGAAGAGTAGAGTATTTGTTAGGGTGGTAGGAGATTATTGAGATATCTCTAGCCATCACTATAGTGATAATCGCTCCCTCTGAGCAACGGATAAAGCCCCCCAAGAAATAGGACCCAGTGAGGAGAAGGGATAAAACAGGAAGCACAAACCAGGCAGTTTTCACTACAGCAATAAGTAAAAAAACCGTGTCTCTCTGATTCTTTCATGTGTTGGCAAGCTGACAGTGATAACCTTGTTTTGCCAGAACCGGGTGAACGAGGGAAGATCACGACCGAGGAGCATTGGTGTGAGGATTATGTAGAGGCAAGCATGCACTGAGGACACTGGAGGTGTTACAGATTACCTGCACCCAGCCAGGAGATGGATCTGTGGTTCATGAGAACATCTGCTCCGTGCTCACAGACAACCAAAAACGTAGAGTTAGTATAGAAAAGAAGAGGACTTGAGAATAACACTTCAAATATTTAAGGTACTGTCATAGAAGGGGGTGAAGCATCATGCCATACAGAACTGTGTTCAGGATTAATCAAGCACTATTGAGGAAAGTTAGTTAGTGGGAAACAGAGGAGATCACAAACACATCAGAAAGGACTGACAGCACAAGGAGGCATTGTGCAAAGAGAACCTGCAAAGATGAGACTGTTTAATGTGGCAGCTCTTAAGTAAGGAGTCTGTAGTCAGCTTTCCACAGAACTGAAGAACATCAGGGCACTTCAGGTGGTTAAAAGCAGCTCAGGAAGACTTCCCCTGAAGACCATGCTCACCAGCATGTGGAATTTGCTCCAGTACCAGGGCCCAGGCAGAGTTAAAGCACTCTCATCAATACCTCTTGTTTCCTTCAGCAAAACTCTTGTTTGATTAGACCCAAAGTGCGTGTTTTGCTCGCTGCCTAAATTCTGAAAAGAGGATTTTATCTGATTAAATCGCAGACTAATGATTTCTAACACATTAAAAAGGGGCATTTTTCCAAAGCTACTTCAGTCTAATCTGTCTGTTAAATAAGAATCTTCCTGGTATCCTAAAGGAATGACATTCTATTTAAACATGTTACCTGCTGATCTACTAGAGATGCAGGCCAGCATTTTTTTTGTTTGGTTTGTGTATGTGTGTGTGTGTGGTTGTTTCGTGGCTCCTGGGTAATGTTATCCATATTTTTCTGTTTGGAGAATCACTTTTCCCTACGCACTCACGAACCAACATGAAACCACCTAATTATATTTTCATAATCATGATTAAAAACCATCTAAATTATCCTGCTTGATGTACTCAAAGAGTTTGTTGATTGCTTTTTGATGTGTATTAGAGCTTTTTGCAGAGCCACATCAAATGGTTTGCTCCACAATGAAATAAAAAAAAAAATCTTGTAATATACATATGCACATCTTTAAAAAAAACATATATAATTTATATTCTGCTAATTAAGCTACATCAAAACCAAGTCTATCACCATGAAATAATTGTGTAAAAGCTACTCACCTATTACAAGAACATTAATTTCCACTTTACTTTTTCTTTTCAAAATATCGATTTTATCTTATACAAGGCAATTCGGCATTTCAAAGTCTCAGAGTCTCAAAGTGTTTTTCCACATCCATGGAGACCTTAAATCTTGAATACAAAATCAAGTTTTAGAATAGAAAACGCAAGTAATTAATATCTTCATGTAGAATATGCTCCTTCTGCATAATGGATCACAAACATTTAAATTCTTTCTCTGTGTTGTTTGCAGATCTTAAATACGCCACACCAAATCTTGAGAAAAGTTCTGTCCGCTGCGGAGAAGGGGTTGAAGAGAAAAGGGGAGCAAGGAGTTTGCAGAATTTACTGCTGATCTTGAGTCTGAGATTGATCTGTGGCCCAGGAGACCATCACAAGGTACAGATGTGGGTTTGGTGCTGGTCTGGTTAATCCCGAAGACTGTCTTGAGGCTGAGGTTCAGAATTTAGTGGAGGCTGAGATTCCTCAAAGCAGTGGAGGACTTTATTCGATTAGTTCATGAGCACATTTGAGTTAACGTTTGCTTCATGACTGTCCATCACTGATCACAAAGTTAGCACTCGTTAAATAAATAAAATAACATACTCTAGGAAACCAATTAAATAATTCAGACTCTGCCTACTTGATATCAAATCTGTTGTCACATCAAATATTCATGCAAAATAAATCTGTAGGTGTGTCTGTCTGAATGCAGTGCGAGTGCAAATGACGATGCTTTGGTACATTCTGATGGCCAGTGCTCTAAGGCAAGAGCATGGAGTCTGACCACATGCACAAAAGTGTCCTACTCCACTGTAACCTTCCTTAGCTCTGTGTGTGTGTGTCTGTATCCTGTCTCTCCTCTCCTGGAAACCTGTAACACACTGCCACTTCATCTGTGGTATCAGTGACAGCTATGGGGTGTTCAAGAACAGCTCTGTTCATCCATGTGTTTCCAGTTTGACTTTCAGTAAATGTTTAATGATCCTTTTCAATTACTGGACCAAACAGTATTTGACAAGAATGCACCTTGTCTAATACTAGCACTTAGACAGGAGTGCATATTGGAGATAGCACTTAGCATCCACAATGTTGTCATGATATTTGTGAATGTACTCTCAGGTTGATCTTAATGACCCCATTACAAAGGTCCTCTCATGCCTTGCTGTGTTATCATCTCTCTTTCCTTGGCTTTACTGATAAAGAGCTGTCCGAGTTCATCTAGGAACACCCTTACACTCAGCATCCTGGGTTCAAGCACTAAAAGGACATTGTCTTTGCTGGCATGGCTGTAGCTACCATTGGAGTGGTATCTCAGACCTCACCTGTGGCCCATGTGTATCACTTTGTTGTGTGTCTCATGCATCCCTCAGCCTCCGTGCAGGGGAATGGTTTTGAGTACAGTGTGGTCTCACTCTGGCTGGCTCCTGGGTTTGATGTCCACGCGAGCAAGGGCATGCAGCAGGAGAAGCTGTGTTCTCCTGGGCATGGGCCCAGGTGTCAGGACACACACAGAAGACACAGCAGTATATAACATAAGACAGATGAAGGAATATTCTATTCAAATGACTTGGCCAACTACTTGGCAAGTAGACGGTTAAGTAAGCTGTTGTGGGATAGGGCTACAGAGCTGTGACTGCCCCTCTGCCTGGCATCCAAAGCTTTGAAGACAATGAATCCCTTCTCTGATGTTATGCTGCCTTCCTCAATCTCTTAACCACCATCCCTTCAACCCATCAGGGTAGAAAACAGTTCTTTCTCCTGGCCCCTTCCTCTGCAGTAATGAACACACAACCAGGTGCGGCAGCCCCTTAACAGGCTCTGGGGATCCTCTTGGAGCATGACCAGCAGAGCCTGGCTAGAATGAGTTCCTTGTAAAACTCCCTGAAGGTTTCACTGTCTTTCACTGGACTTCTGGAAAAGCAACCATCACCATTTCTATCTTCCATCAGCCTAGGGGTTAGGAAGTAGGAAACCCATATTCTGTTCTTCCAGTCATTAGACTATAGATTTTTTCTAGGAACACGTTACCACTCCTCATGACAGCTTCATGAGCAGAAAAAGTGGTTTGAATTCATGGAGAGAAGGAGAAAGGGCGAGTGAAGGCATGACTCCCCAGACTAATGATAAGGCAGCTTTTTTGGAAGTCAGAGGAGGTATGCTCCAGTCATCCCTCCTGTTCTGTGTCTTAGCTCATGCCTGTTTCATATCATGTCCTTGTTCTTTCAGTTAAACTGGTGCATTTTGGTATTTTGAACGAGAAATTATAGTCTGGTACCTACCTACTGTGCATGCTCATGGTGTTCTGCCTATGCAGTGATTTTATTCTGTGTATGTCAACGAAGAAAGCTGGGGTTTCTCATCTATTTCCATTTATATGGGATGGGATCTATGAGGCTGATCCAGTCACAGTGAGAACTCCTCTTTTTGTCAAGTTTTTTTTCCCCCCAGCCTTTTTCACAGTGTCATCTTTTATTAAGATCACATGAGTGCTTCTGGAACAGCCATATTTTATCAGGATCTCTCAAAAGAGGATGAGTCAGACCATCTGATTTTATTTTGTTAAGTTCTTTTTTGATTTGCTCAGTTTAGTTCAGATATGAACACATCTTGCCCAATTTATCTTTAATAAAATACAGATGCTGGCACAGGCGCTGATCTTGGTTACACTGGTGTAAATTTAGGGAGATGGCAATGCAATGCTGCCAAAGCCATATTAAAATTTCACTTTCAGCGTGGCTAGGACTTCTGGCTTCTCAGAAAGCAGGCTGTCGTGGTGGGACAAACCAACCTGCCACTTCTCAATAGCTCTGCAATTCTCTCTTGGTTGGAGAATATCCCAGGCAACACAATGCAACCGACATCAGACAGGGCCAAAGGGCTGCTCTGCAGAGCTAGGGGCTGACAGGATCTCTAGTTCACATAAGCCTTGACTGACAGGGATAAGCTGGTGGGATTTTTAATCAGTAAAGAGGGAGAAATGAAATAAACTTTGTATGGATGGCAAGAACCATGACTAGTCAATGTATTTATCACCTGGCTATTTCCCAGACTCATACATTAAAACAAAGAAGAAATGAACAGCATCCAACCTGTCCAAACTGTATTTTCTCACAACTGACACACACTGCAAAGCTTGTATTGGGAAAGGGTGAATGGATTCTGTCATGGCTTTTCCCAGAAAACAGGAGCACTGTGTAATTTCCCCCAGTTTAGGTGTGTGCCCCAATGTTCTGCCATAAATGCTGTGGGTGCAAATGACTCACTGATTTATCCAGCCACCTGAGTACTCTGATATCTCACTTTTCTGATGAATTTTCTTATGTTTGCCCATGCAACAAATTTTTAAAAACCCAGCTGATAATAGCCTAGCTTTGCTGGAGACTCACCGTGAATGGTTTGCACTCTATATCCAATCTATCTATATCTATATTTGCATCTACTTCTGTCTATATATCTATCTTTATATCTATCTACACCTACATCTATATCAATCTACTATATCTGTATCTGTATCTATATTTCTATCTATATCTATATCTAGCCACACTATCTCTGTATTATTTTGTACTTTGTGGGTCCAAAGGCTGCTTGGCATCTCTCACTTCACTGAAGCCAGAGTATGAGATACAAAATCCTTTTAGTATGTTCTTCATGCCAAATCAGTGATAAACTCAGGGTAAAATTGCCCCCGCTTCTGTGGAATGAATCATGACAAGCCTGGGTTGGTGAGAATGGCAGCCTGCTGTGAACATTGATACCTCTGTAATTATTGATTTATGGGACTCCTGTCTTTGATCAGTTAGCTTCCTACCCTTTGCATGTTTATTTGCTTATTTAATACAGCCTACGCTCTGACTTGTGAGCTCAGTGGGTCAGTGATTCACTTTGTATAATTTTGTAGTGGCATCTTGTACTCATTTAAGAGTCCTTAGAAACCTGAAAAAACCCCAGTAAGGTGTGGGTTTGCACTTTGTGGAGCTAAAATGCCTGTTGACATTCACACCATTGAATATATGCAGTGCTTTTGACATCTTCTCCTGGTTAGGTGAATCAAGGTGTGATTTCTCAACTATTTTACAAATGTCCTTCATGCCCACTGTTGGACCCAGGCGGATCAAGAACCACAGGCAGAGCTCACAGACACGTCCCCCAAATTTTATCATGGCTCAGGTACACACACACTGGCAGAAAACTTCTTTCTGCAAGAATCAAAGAGAATTCAGCTCTTTTTTTCACCAGAGGTCCTCTCGTTTAGTGATGACAGAACAGTGAGCATGGAGGCAGAGCTGGCAACCCTGCAGTAGTGATGGGTATTTGCACCTCTGATCCCTGCTGGTGAGGTGATGGGGTGGTTTTCACCCTGGGAGGGGGAATGGTCCCTCACATCTCCCAAGGTGCTCTTGGTGAATTGTGTGACTGGAACACCATTTACAGGTTCCTCATACAGGAACCTGGCCCTCACACCCAGACAGGTTCAACACAGCCTCTCCAACAAGGCATTTCCTAGGTAGAGATTCGAGAAGCTTTCTAAAGCTATCTGGTGGCTCTGAAATAGAAACAAGATAATATTTCCTTTCTCATCCTCTGTGGCCATGGGGAGGGAGTAGAGACAGCCACCATTCATTTAGCAAGAGCAATTCAATTTTTAAGAAATGGGAAGAGACAATAAAAAGCACTCCATGACTTAGGGTCATTTAAGCAGATAGCACTGAAGCAAACCCTGTGATTAAGAGCAGCAATTATTTTTATATACATTATTACATACTATTCAAATTCACTGCCACTGGAAAATAATGCATCTCTCACATTCATTTTCTATCCATTTTCTTTTAAATAAGCCCTACAACTGTTATAAAGAGTTTGAAACAACAGCTAGTGTGAGTACCCTATCTGCAGCCAAATATGCATTGTTATTAGACCTCATTTTATAAATGGAATGTGGCTTGCAAGTTTGAATTCAATCCTTCTCTGCTCAGCACTAAGCCATGTATTGGAGAGGTACAACATTTGTATGTTGCCAAGATACCATTGCAACCAGAAGGGCAAGCAAAAGTTCAGTGCTGTAAAGTGAAGGCTTAGATTCTGGAGAGTAGAGACAAATCTGTGGAGAAAATCCTGAAATTGCAAATACTGTGGATTTATATTGATCCTAATAATGCATTTTATTATTTAGATGTAATAAAAATTCAAATGATGTGAAAAATAGTAAAACCTCTAGTTTAGTGAGAGTGATTGAAGTGTTTTGAGGCTGTGCTGCATGAATGCCAATAGAGGCAATAGAGTTTTCATAGCTCTTCATCTAACATTTGCAGAAAGATATTAACAATATATCATCCTTCACTGCCAGCTGCAAACACATAATATCATTCACCAATTATGTATTTAGGTTTTGGGAACATGAGACGTTTTTTGTAATGCTAATACCAAGACTGTGTGTCCAGAGATATTGAGCAGAGAGTCTCTGGGCCACTCCTGATCTCTTTGATATTTCTATTGACATCAAAAGCTAGAGCCATGTGCAGAGGGTTTAACACTGCCATCTGCAGATTGCTGACAAATTTGCTGGGTTTTCTC
Source organism: Chloroceryle aenea (assembly GCA_013399075.1). Classification (NCBI taxonomy): domain Eukaryota; kingdom Metazoa; phylum Chordata; class Aves; order Coraciiformes; family Cerylidae; genus Chloroceryle; species Chloroceryle aenea. The sequence goes on along the minus strand of VWZY01005697.1, from coordinate 164,449 downwards.
ACTGTTACACGACTGTGTTTTCACTTAGAAAATCACAACAGTTAAGTTGTTGCCCTTTTTATTCACTGCTGCTTCCTCAGAACTCTGCTGGCCATCCTCTGATGGAGTTTTTTTCTAGGAATGCTACTCCAGGCTTTAAAGCACTAAGTCAGTATTGTCAAAATACCCCTTTTTTATCATGCCTCATTATTTACCTTTCCACCCATGAGGGGACTCTGAGTAACCCATCTGAGTCAAAGAAGCATGAGACTATTGAAGATGATGTTCACGTCCTGTGTTCTAGGGCTACTCAAAGCAGTGAAACTCAGAGCTGATATCTTCCTTTCATTTAATAAAATTGCCAGAAGGGAAATACCTTTGCTGTCAGAATGGCTATGTGAATGGATGAATTAGGATTAATAGACATTTTTAATGAGCTTTCTAAATTGGTTATAATAGAGAAGGCATTATAGCTTACTTGTGTTCCCACAATGCCACCCCAGCATGAGAAAGATGGAAAAGAGCAAAGACTGGACACAAATGACTTAATGTAGATACATAGTTGGTACAAGAGAGATAACAAACTAGAAGAATCTGAAAATCACTGCATTGAAGAGCTAATTACAAAAGTGACATCCATGGGATGCTCTCATAAGGATGAGGCATGTCTACACCAAAGCCCAGAACCTACTGCAGAGATTCATGAGCTATCAAAAACCTGAATAAGCAAGTCCATGTGTCACAGTGCAAAGCTGGGAGTTACCAGCCTGGGCGTCAGTCTGGGAGATCCTGCATGGATACTCCACTGAACCTGAGGCACATAGAGGTGGGTCTTGTACACAGTCAGCTTTGGAGTCTGAGCACCTTTGTCCACTGTACTTCTAGTGCTCTTGTGACCAGTATCTGCTGGAAGGCTACAGACCCAGGTGATTTTGATTCTCTTGCAAGTTCTGGCCACAGTTTACAGTGTGGCATTTAACACAAACTGCTTCCATTCTTTGTTTTCATATCTAAAACTGGGATAAAAGAATAAAGAGTTCCCTTTGTAAAATGTATCTGATCTAAAAAAAAAAACCCAAACCCAAGCAACTACATGAACCAACATTTCTATCATTCTTTGATTATTAATTTATTCTTGGTAAAGATTCTGAGTAAGGATTTTAATTAATAGAATAAGTAAATAATGAAGGTTGAAATAAATCAGTTTCAGCAAGTTTCAAAATCTGTCCATTCTTAGGGGCTGGGAACTTACCTGCTTCAGAGAGATAATTCATTTTTGAGAAGGAAAAGCAGACCCCATAAATGAGATATTAATATTTTCTTCATTACAGAGCAAGGTCACATGCAGCTGTATTTTCAAAACCCAGGTGTTCTGCACTTTAGACAGTAGGTGCTCAAGCAGATCTCTGCATGCTGCTCTGGCTGGGAGTTTTCAACAGTTATCTTAAATGCTGATCTCTTCTAAAAATATGACCGTATAATTACATGCTCAGATACTAAGAATTGTGATGATGGTGACTGGAGGCATGTGTACTGGTTCCCTGCTGGACACTTGGAAATTAGCCGTCCTTGCCTTTACTTCTCGACGGGATTGCTACAAACACAGGCCTGTGGTTACAGATGACTTCCTTGTTCTTTGCCTAGCAGCGACAGAAAAATGATGCACCCAATTACTAGTGCCACGTGAAAAAAAAGTGCACAGTTCATTAGTCTGAATGGGTGTGCAGTTCTGACCTAGTGTGTGGTTTACATATTATAATGAGTCATTAGCATATGCTAATCACAAGCCTGAGCCCAGCCCTGGCACTTGTGAAAGATGCTCCCTAGATGCTGGCTAGTGTTGGCTGTGCTCTGGATGCCAGAGCCTGCTTCGAGCAGCAGCCTGAGCCGGTTGGCTCCAGATTGGGTACCAGGAGAAGTCTGCATTTCTCTGTGCGGGAAGGACTGCTGGATCAGGTTTGAACACTAGCAGAGGCTTTTTGAGGGAAGCATGATACAAAGGAGAGTTCTGGGGACCAGTCATAAATGGCAACCCACTGTGATCGGCAAGAGAAGCTGGTCAAAAATGAATGGAGGCCTGTAGACCTTTTCTAAATGTGACAACAATGTTGGGTCCATTCAGCAAGAAGATACTCTCAGAAAATAAAGCAATTTACCAGACCCATGCAATGGTAGTTGAAGATCTATATTGCAGACCTTGAAAGTTCCATTGATAACAGAATATGTTAAAACTGAATTTCTCACACTCCCCACACTTCTAAAAATGTTTTAAACTTGGCTCACTTCCCTTGAGGTCTGGTCTCCACAGTTTCACCTACATTTGCTGCAGGAGAGACACAGCTCTCCCTGGCTTACCTTCACCTGCCACCACCGAGCAGGGAGCAGGGGACTGTGGCTGCCCCTCAAGTCCTAAGGGAGGTCAGGGGAAGGATTCGTTCCCCTCCATCTGAACCTGCTGGAGTGCCTTGGCTGCTGCCTTCTAGCATGGAGTCACTTACAACCCTTTGATTTTCTTTTTATCCCTTGAGATTTCAGACTGTCCCAGTTGTTTCTGGTCAGTGGTGTTCCTGAGATAATTTACCATTTGGTTTGCACTAGGGCCCCTCACCTTTTCTTACTGGATACATCTACCATACCATGTAGCATCTTTCCTATTAGAAAATACGATTTGGCAGGCATAAGAACTAAGCATGGGAGTTCAGGTGACTCCACCTCAGCATAAATGTTGCTGATTTTTTTCTCTTTGCATTGACCACAAGCTGCCAGGGGAGTGGAGCAAGGCAGTGTCACTGCCATTCTCACTTTTTGGAGAGATATTCCCTTCTTCTGCAAGCTGAAAGCACTGGGTGCAATAGTAGATTTCCTCTGCTTTATGTTTATAGTCTCCTCTCCATTACAGTCTCTTCTGTCATCACACTTACCTGGGAAAGAACTGTAAAGGTGAAGTGTGGAAGGTGCCCAGCCCCATTCCTACCAGCCTTGTTCATCTCCCCTGTGTAGCGGGAGAGGAGTTGGTTGGAAGTGGTGCTCACTCTGTGCCCAGTGCCTCAGCCCTGGATATCACTTTCCCAGCTCCTGCCCACCTTCCATCTCACCTGGAGAGGGGGACCACACTCAGTACTGATAAGCCTCACTACTCAGAAATCACATGTTGAGCACTTATTAATCGTGGGATTGGCATTAAAATCACAGAATATTAAAACCAGTACATTCTTTGTGCCTTCTGGTTCTGGAACCACCAGCTGTCAGGGTCTCTAGGGCTTTTCCTTCAAGCATTAGACATTGCTGGAGAGGAGGAAGGCAGAAAGCAAGGGAGCAAAGTCACACAAGTCTTCTGCCTTCAGAGGTTAAGAGACAACAAATGTTATGGAATAGATGATAAAATTTGGGAATGCTGTACATGTGTTTGTCCGTGGGCAGAATAAAACACGGAAGAAAGGGCTGAGCCTAACCAGAGCCTTCATTTATTTCTATTGAATATATTTTTTCCTAATCCTTCCTGATCCTGACCTCCATTCTGAAAAGTGCCCTTCCTGTGCTTTTTCATCCTTAACTCCGTCTTTGTTCATCCTGAGATTTCACTGCTCACTACCAGAGACGATGGCTCTTATTACGTGACTCTTCATACAAGTTCCACAGCAGTTGAAGTATCCTGTTTTTCAAACAAACTTCTATCAAGTAGAAGTGATTAGCCAAATTAATGTGAAGTTAATGTCCCAAAGCAGCACAATTTGTTCTCAGAACTTCATGCGACATTTAGCTAACAGCTTAAAGAAAGGGGCTCCATTTGATAAAATGATCAGAGTCACAGCAATGAGCTCAGATATGCAGGTCTTGGTAGAGTTTTTTCACTACCATAAATTAAAGAATAAGTTTTAAATAATGTCGTTAGCCAGGCAAGCATATGCACAAAAAAAAAGGCAATTTGGAAAATTTCTTGCAGTTTCCATGGTGTATCTTGGGAACAGTGGCTCTGAGGGCCACCAGCAGAGAACAGTGGTGGGGAAAGAGGAAAAGGTTAGGCTTGGGAAAGCCAAAATGCTAAACTTGAAGTAGTGGTCAAAATACTTCAGCCCTTGGCATGTTAATATCAACATGTAATGAAATAGCTCACTGCTCATCCCTCTGGAATAGTCTTTCACTTATAGAAACTTATGTCCAAATCATGTCTGGAGCAGTAAAAATCTGTCATAGGACAATGGATGTCAGCTGTTTCCGAAAAGGCTCTCAGAAGAGCCTACCCTAAAGCTTGCTGAACACTTGTTAGTGATCTTTCCCACAGAATAAATCCAGACAGAAGTGGGACTGGGATGGTAGCCCTTTTGCAGGTGCATTGCCTGAGCTGCCTGGGGAAGTGCAGGCAACACCTGTTCAGGCAGTACCTGACTGGAGTTGAACCACTGCAATTAGTCTCTCATTTTAATGAGCACCAGAGTCAGTCACATCTTTTTTAAATCACCCCCTTGTGATTTTAGCCTTTGAAGTGCTGTTAATCCTCCACCACCAGCAAGATCAGTGAGGAAATAGCTCGCAGTACCACTCAGGGGTGCTGGGCACCTCACAAGATCAGGCCAGGTCTGTATGGCTTCTTGTTTATAGCTTTCAGGGTCTACTTTGGCTGCAAGTGGGACCCTCTCAGAGGGACCATCCTCCTATGACGTGGCTGACTGACTGTTTGACCTAGGATGGCCCAGAATGGCAGCGTGGCCATTCCAGATGGATGGGTTTGTATTAACTCAGAGAAACCTCCTCTCCTTTAAGCATGTCTTCTTTGCAAAGACAACTTTCTTTAAACCCAGACTTCACACTTGTCCCACATTGCTTGGGCTCATCACGTAACTGCCCATTTACCTCGGCTAATGCAGATAAAGTATAAAAAAGCTTTCAGTATAGTCAATGTTCAGTGGATGAATGACTGTATGTTGAGTAGAGCAGCTCTGCTTGTGCTTCAGTATTAAGGAAATCCTGCAAATTAACATTCCATCAGCTACAAATCCAACAACTTTGTGGGAAGCTTTTAAGAACATATTCCGTGGTCAGATGATTGCATATTGGGCTCGAACCAAAAGTGATTAAATGTTGAAATTAGAAGCCTATGAAATACACTGGGATCCCTAGAAAATCAGTGCACACTTTATTGTAAATTTGATTATGAATGTTTTAGGCACTAAGTAGACAAAATTACTGTTAATCGCATGTAAATTGAGATACTGGAACTAATCCACTGAAATTAGAGGGATTTTTGCCATTGATTTGCACAAGAGCAGGATCAGGCCTGCTCTGAGCAAGGAAGGGGAGCTAGAAAATTAATGCCTTGAAGAAGAAAGACTTAGGCACCATCTCACTATCAAAATGACAGGTGGCTCAGTATGTTACCAACCCTCAACTCTTTTTCTCTGCCCCAAAAAGGCATCATTAGCTGAATAACTGTGCCAAGCTCCAATGCCACTTCTGTTTAAAAATGTTAAATTTTGTTAACATGATGTATTAATAATGAAGTTCAAACCTGGAAACTTATTTCCTGAACATGTGCTGATGAAATGTTTGGTAACTGGCACAAGGAGTAGAAAACCAGTCTGTAATGGAGTGTCAGTAGAAGGATTGCATTTGCTGGAAGTGCTGCTGTGGTGTCCTCTGGACTTTTCTGCCTGCCATGGTTGAATGGCATGGGACACTGTAGCCTCAGTGTCACACAGAGACACTGCAGCCTGAAGTAGCCAGCCTTACTGTGGCTATAAGTTTCTTAAGAACAGCTAAGAACCTCAGAATTATGAGTAAAATTCAACTGCATTTCACAGTGAAACAACTGCAAGGTAAAGAAAGAATTTTTTACTATCCATAGTCCAGCCTCAGTATGTATTTACCTACTGCAGCATTTGGGAATAAGTAGGCACAGTTTATGAATCAATTATTGATGGTGCTGTAACCCCCTCCATGGCAGGCCAGAATGCACAAATGGCCTTTGCACTTTTAAGGTACAACCATCCAATATTGATCACTATTTCCTGCACTGTTTAACCTCATGGAAAAATCATTATCAGCTCACATTTATGGAGGGAGGCAGAGATTCACTAATGCTGTTTTCCCCAGTCCTGGACTCAGCACAACAACCAAGGGCAGAATGAAGAGAGAAGTGTATAATCACTTTAAGCTGCCTCTGTACCATATTCTCAGGCTACTGGAGATCTTTGGCTCTGCACTGCTCTCGCCGAGTCCTTAGGAATGAGGACTCATTCAAGCAGTGACAGCCGTCAGCCATGGCTTACCAGCTATGCTGCTTTGCCTTTTTTTCTCCTCTTGCCTATGCCAAAGCCTGGTGGAAGTGTCATTACCCAGCCTGAGAAATCCCTTACCTAAGGTAGATTCTCCAGAGGCGTTTTAAGCATGATTTACAGCATCATTATGCTATCATGCAGCCATAAACCCCATAAAGTCCCAGGCACTGAAAGCAAGACTCACGCTTTCCTCTAACTGCTCCTGTACCTCCAGAATACAGCAGCACAAACTGCATCTCCACACCTCCATGACCCAGTGCGGTGCCCTGGCAGGTCACACTGGGTTGCCAGCTGGGTGCACGTTGCCCCTGGCACGTTCTGCCCCTGAGGGAGAAGAGGGCTGAAAAGTCCCCGACAGATGCAGGGGTGCCTGCGATGTGGCTGGGTGACAGAGGTTGTGTCCAAGCACTGTGGCTCTTCCCACTTCAGCTGTGCTAGAAGGATTGCTCCTATCAGCAGATAAGCCACTGCACAGTCTCAGCTGCCAAAAAAGAAGCCTGAGAATCTAGGCAAATGTGAATTAAACAGGACTGCTCGGGTACTGTGTTATGACAAGCACATTTCCATCCATTATTTTCAGCTATATGACAAGAAATCATTTTGATATCACTGGCTAACTCTATATACTCACTCATTTGAATATAATGACTTTGGTTTTATCTGAAGCCTTAAAATTCCTCTGGGCAAATTGGATATTTTTTAAAATCTTTGCGAATTGAAAAATTTAGTAGCCATGGTTGATTTCCTGTTTTGATGGGTACATTGCTCTCTTAGCTATCTCTCAGGCAGCGTATATCACCTGAAGTGTGAAGTTCTATAAGCACAAATTATGCCTGATACTGAGGTGCCTTCTTTTTTCCCCTAATTAGTAAAGTTAATTTGATTTAAATGGCAGTTCTGCTGAGGTACTTGTATTTATTCCGCTTTGAATTCACAAATGTTCTGAAAATGTTTTCAAAATATTAAATGAAGCTATAAGTTTCCTGTGGTCAAGGAAAAAAAACAACCAAACAAACAATACACTAATTATTACTTGAACATGCTATTCCCCAGCATTTTGAGAGGCCTTGCTTTGTTTTTGCTGTATTCATAGGCTTTGGTTTTTTTAGGACCGGTGACTTCTCTTCTGTGGCAGAAAAGTGCAAGTTTCAGCTACAAGGACCCAAGAAAAACATAAATCTCTTTATGAGAAACACAATGTCCCTAAGACAATCTTTTTCAGTCTAGTGTGTTTGCAAAATCCTGTGGGTCCCAGCACTCCCACTATGGGGACAGCAAAAGATCAGCAAAACCAGCATACCCACTGCCAGTAGATTTTCATTTGCTGTGCGGAGATCCCCATCTCCAGCACTAAATCCTTAAGGGTCCACAAATTGAAAAATGTTGAAAACCACTGCCCTAGGAATTGTGCTCCTACCTTGGAGCTATCTCTGCTAATTGGGCAGAGCTGACAAGCAGGTCCAATATGGTGAAGAGAGATCCCCAGATTATTAACAACACGATGGCATCTGGAAGTTTCGTAGAGCAATAGCAGCACAGCTCTAATCAAGGACCTTTTCAGTCCCTTGTATAGCCCATCTGTTAAAGATTTAGCATAGTCTATATAATGCCCTCGGCAACTGGCTTTGATGTACGTTCAACGGCGAAACATCTTTTGTTAACTAACATGAAAAAATGATTGTTTATAATCTGCTAGGTCCTTAGAATGGAATCTCTGCAAAAGCCACCAAAATAAATGATCTATGTTTTCAATATCTATGAAATATTGATATCAGATGGAATGATTCTGCAATCCAAAGCCCACTAAGTCGTGGACATTTTTTTCTGGATTTGACTAGGATTGTAATCGTGGCCAAACTGCATAAGGCAAAGGAGACGTGTTAAACTTAGTGCACTCAGATTTTAGGTGGAAAATAGGAAACAATGTGGTATAAACATAACTACATTTCTATCTGATATGAAGTGATTTATTACAAGTGTTAGAATACACTTTATTGAAAAGCATTGAAGCAGTTTGCTCTTTCTTTTTCCCCTTTGCTTGGGGCAGCACAAGCAAAGAGTAAAGGATGTGTCCTGGCCAAGTTCCAGTTTGGGAAATTACATTTTGCCTGACCCTAAATTCACCCTACAGTGCCAAAAAAAGCAGAATAAAAAGCCTCCAGTCCTAAATCATTCTCTGTAACTGTGTAATTATTAATCAGCAGGTACATCTGATGTTTTCCTTTAGTTTTGGGAAAAGCAGATCATTGTTTGCAGGGCTTTTTATTAAGTTATTATGCTTTCATTCTCTAGTATGAAAAACATACTATAAATATAAAATAACTGTTTTGGGGAAGGCTTTATTTGTTTCTGAGCTAGTCTATATCTTTAGTAACTCATATTAGAGTAATATAATCTCCTTGACTTCAAATTCATTTTCAGTGGTTGACTTAGCAAAGAGTTGCTTCCTCTGTTCTTCCTCAAGCAAAACTTCCATTTAATTCATGGAGGGCATGTCTGGGTTCAGAGTGTGTGCAAATCAGTCAGGATTTCAGCTTTTGGCCCCTATGGCTGCTGTGGCTTGGCAACATTGGCTTCTCAAGGACAGTTGCCAGAGAAGCTGCCAAGATGTCACCGTGCAAAGGTTGAGAGACTACCTCCAGGTACCCAACAATGGTGCACAGAATCTGGCAGAGCATTTTGCTGTTCCAGGAACTGCTGAAGCATGTAATGTGCTGAGCTCTGTGGATTGGGAATGCCTGTTTGAGCTGATGTTTCAGCAAGTGGCTTTTCTCCTGTAGCTGGGTCAGGAAATATTTTCCTTAAGCTTTTGACAGGAAGGCTGAATTGCTGTGATCTCTCATGTTGTTCCCTGCAATAGCCGTTAGTGCTCCTGTTATGGTGCTGGGAGCAGGTGATAAAGGAGTGTGAGGAGTACAGTACGTGGTACCAAGCCCCCATCCACTCCATCAGACTGTGCACATGTGCTGTGAGGAGATGGAGGTGGCAGGGAAGAGGACACAGCCCCAGCACCTTACTCAGGGCTCACCTGGATGTTTTTGGCAGGTCCCAGGGATTTTGTCTTCTCGGTGCCAATGCTTTTCAGATGGAAATGAAACTAAACTGTTGTTCAGATTCTTACAGAGTCAGGGGTAGTGAGTCTCAGGATGCCCCGAGTCACATTAACACATCTCCAGGTTTCTTCCTTAGCTATGCAATCCAACAGCTTTCTTGAAACTGATAAAGAAGAATAAATGATGCAATCACTGCTTAATTTTTGTGTGTGCATTTTGTTTGCAGTTAGAGCAGGACAGCTCTGCTTTGGAAAAAGTCACTGAGATTCTGTCGTTTGTAAAGTGGACTGTGCTCAGTGCTTGCTTTCACTGAGAGATAATAGACTCTAAAATCACCCAGTTTTGATTTACAGATGTAAATGTGTAATAAAAGTCTCTAATGAATTTAAACAGTTTGCATTGATAATTAAATTGTAAAGGGGGCTATAAATAGGTGGCAAGGAGAAAAAATGTTCCTGTTGATATTTATTATACACATTACAGGCTTGACTTAAATATTTGAGTATGAGTGGGAGACCCTTTGCACTAGGCAAGGAACAATGCCACGCTGAGTGACAGACCTTGCCCTGAAGAGTCTACAGTTTTGAGAAAGAAACAAAGCTTGCAAAGAGATAAAGTGATTTGCCTGGGATAACACTGTTAGTTCTCACCAAGGATGCTGCTTCCAGGTCCATGACCCTGTCCACTGCACAGCAGTAGCTGCAGAGGACATAAAGGACAGGAATTATAGGACACTGAGTTCCCACAATACTAAATAAAGAAATATTTTTACTTCTGTTCTTAACAGCTTCAATTGTGCAAATAGAGTGTTGGGTTTTTTCCCTAGACATTCACCTTATTAATATGTGAGAGGTCACTTAGTCCTGACAGAGGATGCTGTCCAGAAAAATGCAAAAGGAGATTGACAAAATCAGGATCTTCTAAAAGGTTTGTGTAGCTATATTTTTATTTTCAGTGGAAAACGGCAGTTGTCTACCTGAGTGTTCAGAAACCATCAGGAACACCTCTCAAGAGATACACAATTGATCTTAAAATCATGAAATATATAAATAATATGACAATAATTGTAGTAAAGGGCTGATGCTTATACATGCTTAACATAAAACTTACAAAATGTGTAGTACACACAACAAGGCTTCCTCTGTAAGTTAAACATTCTTTTTAATGAAAACTGAGAACTTATTGGAATCACTTGGCCCTGGCACAGATGGCTTTAAGAAAATACCACATATTGCAAGATTCAGTATGAAAAGCAAGAAACAATAATTGAGATAGACAGTTAAAGAACACTTCAGCCTTTACTGGACTTCTTCAATCCCTGTAATACAAATTTGCTCTCCTCAAAACAATCTTTTAAATGTAATTAATCATAATTAAAAAATTACTTTTAATTTCTAGATTGATTTTTTTTGGTAGTATCTCCCTCCAGCAACAGTTTTGTATGCATTTTTTCTGGCATTAGTTACCTCCCTGAAAAAGTTCTTGAAGACAGGGAATGACTAAGTTTTTGTCTTCCATGAAGAAATGCTGTGCATCTCCCATGATACACAAGAGCAGCATTTAAAACACCCAAAGACATACTCAGTTTCTTCCTTACCAGATTTCTTTGCTTTCCAAAAGGGAAATTAAAAGCTTCTGCTAAATAGAGAAAAAAAAAAAAGCAAGCACAACGTAGATTTGTTTTAAAATGTCCTGGACTGTGTGACAAAGTTGGATTGTTTACCAGTCAAGAAATATTTTAGGTATTCATTCACAGATTTGCAAAAAAGAATCAAGGAAAAAAGTATAACTCTTGTCTGACTTTTCCTGCCCTTGAAAGTTTATAAATGAATATTAACTCCAAAGTTCAAGAAAATTGCCATACAAATGTACTCAGACTGCTGGCAGTTTCTGAGAGAAACTTGCCAAGATCAGTATCATAGATTTTGAGGAGTGAAAGGGTTTTGCAAAGAGCTGGTATTGGCTTTTAAACATCCTCTCCATGGGCAGAGGCAAAACAAGAACAGAAATTGCTAAGGATATGCCTTAAAGCTCAGCAAGTTTTTGAAGGGATATGTTCATGTATCTGCTCATCTGAAACAAAGCAAAAAATCACTGAGTTATTGATTTTTAACCCAGCATAAAAGCATTTTCTTTTTTTGTTTTGCATGGCTCAAAATGCTATCTGGTGGTTGAGTACTAAACAAACAAAGGTAAATTAAGTCATTCACTCTTAGAAACTTCAAAAGTGAAGTGATACAGTGTTGGCTAATATCAGTCTTACACAAAGTAGTTTTGCTTGATTTTATAGGGAAATCACAAAAGAGACAATCTTACCCAGTTCACTAATTAAATTAACAAGAGGAGTGAGTATATGTTAATAATACATAATTCAGATGCTTTTCACCTCCATCATGAACAGATTTTATGAGATTTTAAGTATTTATTATGGTGGATTCTCAATATGAAATATAACTCTTAGCACCCAATGTCATATTTAGGGTTCCAATTTTCCACGCAGGTTTCTCCAGTTCTTCCCAATGTCAGTCACAATTCTCATGGACTCTGAGAGTTAAATAACATGGTGTACAATATTCTATAATAAAGTGGTAGATTGCTGGAATTGTCTCCAATGTGTAAATGCAAATCCATATATGAATCCTCTTTATGTTGCTGGATGTATCAGAAGACTGTATAAGAACATACTGACTGCCTCAGACTGAATGTCCATACAGTTCAGTAGCCTGTGGTGGGCAAAGCCAAACAGGAGATGCTTAGGGAAACAGTATAAGAAAGTGGGAAAGATGCAAATGACTTTTGCATTGACAAATCCTCTTAAACTCTGGTTTGGTGGTCTGGTGATACTTGATTGCTTATTGTCCAGATGGCTTCCTACAAAGTCAGAAGAAAGAATACTAGATGAGCTAGTTGAATCTGTGCTAGTGTTTTGGTAGAAAGCAATAATCAGATTTTTACAGGATTTCCAGTTGTCTCCTTTTACCGTGTACTGGTTTGATTCACAGTGTGGATTTGGTGCATGTGAGCAAGATTTCTTTGGGAGCAAACTAAATAAGAAATTCTCCCCCTGGTTCATATTAGATGCACTCAAAATCCAGATGGATGTGCTTTGAATGCCTTTGAAACACAGGCTTGATAGGGAAGATCTGCCTAGAGGAAGAGGCTGAATCTAACCTGAAATAAAATCCTGTAGTTGTATATAGTGTGTGTGCAAAACTTCAATACCAACCTCTCAGGCTGCATCTGAGAGGGCAAAGCTGCAACTCTTTCCTGAAATGCTGAGCTGCAAACCATTCTCTTTTCACTGTCTTTGTGGAAAGAGACTTTAGCATAAAAGACTCCATAAAAGCCGTGACTGATGGGAATTCATGAACTTAAGTAGCAGCAGTTAATATTAAATAATATTACCTACATATCCATCTCTCAGATATAATTCTGGAAGCTGCTGTCTTCTTGTTCACTGAACCCAAAATTTAGCTAAAAAGTTTAAAGCAACAAAAAGCTCTTTTTTTTTTTTTTTTTTTTT
>VWZY01005697.1:74235-151603 GCA_013399075.1 Chloroceryle aenea | reverse complement strand
TTTTTTTCTTCTTTTCTTTCTTCTTTTTCTTTTTTCTCTTAACTTGCTCTACACAGTTTACCAATTAGATTTTTAATGTTGAATCTATTGGAATTCTGGACATTTTTGGTGACATTAATGAGTCACCTGCTAAAATTAGATAAAGTTGTATTTATGTAACAGTGCAGTGTGTTGCAGGTACTGGTTAGTACCTAACAACCTGCTTCCAAGAGGAGGAAAAAAACACAACAAAAAGGCTCTGCTTAATTAGAGTGGCTGCAGAGTCCCCTTTCCATGCTGTGTGGTCACATCCTGGACCTCCACATCAGCATTCCCCTGTGTGGCATCTGGCATGTGTGGGAGAGTGTCTGTACAGCCACACTGGCACGTAACCACCTAGAAACTAGCTGATAATGCAGGAGGTACTGTAAGCTACTGTTGCTCTGAGCAGCAATAACTAGCTGCCTGGCTCAGGGAATTGTAGGGCACCAATCACTGTAGAATCTAAGTGCCAATAATGCTTAACATTTATTTTACACTTTACAGAGTTAAAGTGCTGTAGGAACATTAGCTAATTAATTATTGCATCTCCCTTGTGAGGTGGGTCGGTTGGTAAGTATTAGTCCCATGTTGCAGATAGGAAAACTGAGATGCAGTGTTCTCCCCTTTTATTTTTCTACTGCATTCTGTAAAACTCCAGACACTCTCTAGAGAAGTTTGCTGCAAGTTACTCACCCAAAGCCACTCCTTAAGTTGGGGGCTTCAGCTGTATTATAAAACTGGACTTTTAGTCCCCTGTCTGTTGCTCATTCCTCTACACAGTACCTGGCCCATTTCTGCATGCCAAGGGAACTGTTACGTTGCAGCAGTCACACAACAAAAGTAAACAAATCAAACCTAAAGCAACAAACCCAGTGCTCTAACAGATCGACTGGATGTTTCCCATGCAGCACCAGAAACAGGGGAGATATGCAACAGCTTTTAATAGTTATCCAGCAGCACCTAGAGAACCTTGTAAGAAACAAGAGCTGTGCTTCTCAGTTAACCTGCTGCTTGGGAAGCCCAGAGATGTCACATTACTGGGATACCTGAAAACTCAAGAATATCTCTGAAAACTTTCCACAGTGGCACACTATTCAGTGTTCAAATCACTGGAAGGGGCCCTAAAGTCCAAACACTGACTTAGCTGTTTGAATCAAGATTCTAGCAGAAATTTAATTTCTGTTGGGCTCATGTTTTTTTTTGGGAACAACTCTCAGGTTCATGCTTGCACTTGGAGATGCAGCCCTTTGATTTCTTGATGGGATTGCATTAGTAAACCAGGGTCGCTCATAGGTGTTTTTAAACATGACATTATTGGCATAAATCAAAAAATGGCTGGAGTTTACAAAACCACCAGACCTCTTCAGCAGCACTTTCTGCTTTTCAGAAGCCATTGGCTTCTCCTTTCAGTTTGCTGGCGTGGTCATGTTCATCCTCCTTTGAGTTCTGAACTTTGCTTATGATGTAAAAGCCTTCAATCTGAACCCTGCAGGCGGGACTGGGTTGTTTTCTACATGTTACTGCAATTGCAGCCTGGAACAAAAAAGCAAGGAGAGTACACCTTTCACCCACTAAATTATTATGTTTTCTGGTAATGAAAGGGTTCTGAAAACTGGGAGCTGTGAAGTGGCTACAGGTGGAGCAACCCCAGCATTGCTCTGTCTCGGATGAGAACACTGCAAATGTCAAGGTAGTGTGATGGAGGAAACAGTTTTTTAATGAAAATGGTCCAAAATATTGAGTGCTGAAAGTCTTACTTAAGGGGTCAAATATTTGGAACTACTCAAATCTGTGAATGATACTTCCAGGAACATTTTCTTACTTGTGGGGCTCTAACCTACCCTGTGGTGGGTATTGTTGAAAAGAAAATAATCTGACTGTGGACACTAAGTGGAGAATCCCTTTACATTGACTTGTACAGGTTGCCCAGAGAAGTTGTGGATGCTCCATCACTGAATGTGTTCAAATCCAGGTTGGATGTGGCCTTGAGTAACCTGGTCTAGTGGGAGGTGACCCTGCCAGGACAGGGGGTTTGGAAGTAGATGATCTTTAAAGATCCTTGGGTCCTTTCCAACCCAAACCATTCTATGGTTCTATGATTCTGTGTTTGGAATTGGGAAAGGGTCAGTCCCACAAATTCAGCAATTATAAGTCAGGCCTCCAAATCATGTGATGAATACTGGGTTAGTCTTTGCCGGTCACCTTTTAGTAAGCCCTGATATTATTTTCAGCCTTGCCTTTGCTGGTGTTGGCACTGAAAGCATAATTTAGCTTCTTGTCATTCTTTGCTATGAATCTGATCTAATCACATGCCTCTAACAGCTGGTGCTTTAAGAAACCCCCAGGATTCACAAGACCCGGCAATTTCAAAATGCGATTCATAAAGCTAATTGCAGTTCTTCATGTAAGTAGAACTAATTATGTGTATGTACTTGACCTTTAAACACCAGTTCTGTTTTCTCTCTGAGACATTTGTATTTTTAATTTCTTCACCTCTCCTTTTATTGTTCTTAATCAAATTGTGCCCTCAAGTGATTAAGATCTCCAATTAAGGTTTTATACTTTTCTTTAGAGTATGTGATGGGGAGAAGAGGGTTAAAGCCATCACTTTCATGGCACTATTAAAAAAAAAAAAAATTATTAGTTTAGTTGATTTAAATACTTCATCAAGTGTGAACAATACAAATATCACTGTATTATGCCAGTAGACAAGATCCAGTGATGAGAGTTTTCCTATAAAATTCTTGTAGATGATGTGGTGGGTGTCTTCTTTAATTAATCAAGGTATAGATCAAAAATACATAATGAAGAGTGAACTTGATTTAAAAAATAAGGTAATATCTGATAAGTAGCATAAGCAAGATCATAAACTAATCATACTTAACTTTT
Source organism: Chloroceryle aenea (assembly GCA_013399075.1). Classification (NCBI taxonomy): domain Eukaryota; kingdom Metazoa; phylum Chordata; class Aves; order Coraciiformes; family Cerylidae; genus Chloroceryle; species Chloroceryle aenea. The sequence continues at coordinate 148,693 of VWZY01005697.1, read as the reverse complement.
TATTATGGCAGCAGCCTTTGAAAAACTGTTTCTGGTATCCTTCCCTGGCATTCACTAAGTGTTGGCAACCTTGGCAAACTGGTAGGAAAGAGGATGCAGAAATTATCTCATTCAAACATCTGAATTCTTGTGAGCTGGCTCCTCCAATCTTTACGTCCTACCTCTGGGTTCTCGTGCACCATCCATCGCTGCTGTGCTGGGGATTGGGCCTCTGCCTGCAGCTGATGAATGCTGCATTGCCTCCTCTTGTTTCATCTCACCTCTCAAGATGGAGATGTGAAACACTGTGCATTGAATCTCATCCTGACTCTTACCATCAACATAACCATGAAGCAGTGTCAAAGAGGGAGAGGCTCAGATGAATGGTTTTGAGCTCCTCTCCCTCCTGACCCAGTGCCTCTACTGGAAAGCTGACACCACTTGCTGTGGGCAAGTTGTAATATGGTTTGTTTAACAGGGTAAACCATGCTTTTATCACTGGCAATAAGATGTGGTGGAGACACGTTGTCATGGTTACTTAGCCATTTCCCCAGAGTCACAACACCAGTGTCCCGGAGGGGACATAATTCTATTTTATGCATATGCATGAGGCTAGCAGGTGCTTTGGCACTTTAATTATATATTTTTTAAATGGCTAACTGTAAAATTGTGACAGAAAAACAGAGTAAAAAGGAGAAGAAATGGACTTGGAAAGCAGGCAGTAGGGTTGTCAGGGAAAGGAATAAAAAAAAAAAGTCAGTTTCTGAAGGCCACTGCCAGAATTTAAATAAAGTAAATAAAGATGTTCCCTAATTATGTAGGCAAGTCAAGGAGATACTGAAAATTATAATCTCCAGGTAGGAGGGTATTTGAAAGACACTTTACAGAATTGAATTCCTATATGAAATTTTTCTATAAGTTGCTCAGCACATGGAAATGGTAAGAAGAGTGGGAGTGAGAGAAACAAGAATGAATAAAATATTAATAACTCTTAAATAATTCAGAAAAGCCCCCCGAAACAGCAATAAACCATGTAACTACAAAAACTATTGGAAAATGATTGGTATCATCAGATGACTACTCTCATGCCTGTTTAAGAGGCTTTCTAAGTTATTGCACTTCATTTAGCTGCTGTCTCCTCATGTCAGTCGTGACCTGCCAGCTCCTGCTGCCCCAAGTGTGAATGACTGTTCCTCAATTAAAAAAGGACTACGTAGTCTTAGCTCAGTAGAATAGAAAATAAGTCAGCTTTAAGTCAAAAAACTTATTAGGACAAAGATTTTACAAATTATTGTCAGATATATCAGCTTCTCTGTCACTACTGTGCATTCAAATGTACAAGTCTGTGCATGTTCTTAGGTAACCGATATTCAGATATTGGTTGAGGTGTCCAACAGTAAAATGAGATGACAAAATATGGAAAACCTACCACCAAAACACAAAATTCACTTCACTACTACTGATCATGTTAGGGATGATTCAGGCTTAATCAAAGACATCTGGACTTGACAGGACTAAAATTATTCACAGAAAGTCATGAAGAACTTTTTCTGAGTAATGCCCCAGATCTTTTCCCTGTACTTCTTAAAAGAAGGTTGGGAAACTGTTATTCCATGAAACATGTCAGCATTTCAAATTTATTTTTTATTTGGTGGGAATGAAAATGAGGTTGTTCACTATTTTTATGAGTGACTTCAAGTCAGATGAGGCATTACTTTGTTTTGGGGACATTCACTAGGGATTTGTGATGGTCTTATTCTGATACATGGATAATATAGAGACACACATCACCCTTCCTTCTCCACTTCTCCTTCCCACTTCATTTTTCTCAAAATCGGTATGTGTTCACAAAATACCCTCCTGTAAGTGGAACTGTTCTTAACTTTAAACTCACCCCCCTAAATTCTTTTAGAATTTGAGGTACAAGTGAAGAGTTTTGCAGGAGCTGAATGAAGCTAACGGGAACAATTTGCTCTCCTAATAATGAAAACTTAAACTAACATAAAGCAAACAAAAAAAAAAATTGTCAGAAAAAGATCTTAGGAAGTTGCTGATTCTACTCCTCTGTCTTCTATGGCATCCTACCCTACTTGTGCCACCTCTGACAATCTTTACCAAAAGAAATATGTCCACGAGAAGCATCTTCTACTACTTCATTACAGTCCTGGTTAGGAAGGTTTCCTAAAGTCAAGCCTGCTTCTGTTATTCAAATCCTTCATCATGGATGTGGCAGAGCATTCCTGTGCCCTTTAACAACTATTTACATACCTCAGGACTGGTATTAAATCCATCCTGAGCCATTTCTTCTTTAGACTTTAAAATCCTTCTTCCATAGTCACCTTCTGCTCACCTCTTTCCTCCTCTTTCATTTTTTTCTGAAGTTACCTCCCCTGTCCTTATCCAAGGCCAGACACATCATGTCAGAAGAGGCTTATCTGTTCTGAGAAGAGCTACAAATTACTTTAAAATGGAGAAACAGGATTTTTGGTTAAAATTGCACTGAAGTCTTGCAATTTGCCATTTCATCTGCAGCTGTTTAAACAGTGCATTGAACCAGACCTGGGATGGACCTTCACAGGATTTAATAATCTATACTTTTGTTTTGATCACAAGCCACTGTAATTGCAATCCAAAATATTCTCTGTCTGCTCTATAATGTCTTATGACCATATCAAGAAGAATAGTGTCAAAACTTTACTAAAGTCAAGGTGTGTATCATCTACTAATTCCCATTACCCTCAAGGTCCATTACACAGTTAGAAAAGAAAAGGAGGTTCATTTGGCATAGTGTGATACATAAATATTGATTTCCAGATACTTCTTACAGAATTTTTCTGAGGATTGAAGTTAATTTGACTTCTTCAATAACTCCTCGATTCCTTCCCCCTTTTGCTTAAATAAAAGCACAATATTGTGCTTTTCTAGCTATCTAATTCTTCATTCCCTTTCCCTCACAAGTTCCCAGGAACACTACTAATGACTCTGAGACAGCTTCAGCCAGTCTTTTAAGTATCCTATACAAAATTCATCAGACTCAAAGGATTTTATTTTTAAAAAATGAAGTTAAATGAATAGCCTTTACCTATTCTTTTCTGTTTCTGGGAAAAATACTGTGTTTCTGATTTTAAACATTCCAGCTGCATATTCACAACTGACCTTTTAATTGACAAGGATGCAGGAACCTCACTTCACACATAGGCCTTCTCTGCATCCTTTCTGAGACTTTTTTGCCTTGCAATCCTTCATTCAACACTGCTCTCAGCTTCCCTCTTGCTCCTAATGCACATGCAGAATGATTTCTTCTTACCCTTGGTGCCTCTGCCTAATGGTGCTTCAGTCTGTGTTCTAGCTTTTTTTGTCTGTCCTTATGTGCTCCTGGTAATCTTTCATGCTCGGTTCATAGTATCTGAACCTGGCTTCTTCCTTCTGGACTCCCCACACACATGCTGGTCAACCTGTCTCCTACTGCAGAGACTTTATTTTTCCAGCATTATCAAAGTCCCCTTGCTACCAGTGAAAGCTTCTCTCGGTTGATCAGTTTTTGTGGCCAGTTGTGGTGACCCTCCTACCATGTAAGTACCTCAATTCTTTTCCCCTATAATTATTACCTATAAAATTTTCAGGCAGTTTTAGTGCTCTCTACATGCCAGGCTTCCAGCAAGTAAATTTATCCAGACTGAGGCAACACCCCTCCTGTTCTCCCTCTGTCTGTTCTTCCTTTCATATTATTATTCCAGTCATGCAAATTATCCCACCAAGACTCTGTTACGCCAATTAAGTCATAATTTTGATCTTGTATTAATACTTCCAGCTCCACCTGTTTATCCCAAATATTTCTTCTATTAGTACACAGACATCTAAAGTGTTCAGTGGCTCGATGCACTACCCTCCTTGTCTCTCCTGTGACCCCATTCTGAATACCAAACCCTCCGAAATCTTAGGCCCCTGTCAGGCTGCTCTTGTGGATTCTCACTTTCTTTTTTTTTCCCTAGTCAACTCCTCCCTCGATTCTACTTTAAAGCTTTTTAACTAGGTTAGCAGTTTGTTGGATCGCCAGCATGGAGTCAGTGCAGCAGAAAAACCTGAACCCCCTCCAGCAGCAGCTCTGGCTATGCTGGGCAGAGCCCCTTCCTCCCCCAACCTGCTGCCCCTCAATAGCACATCCAGCCAGCAGCAAAGCTCCTCTCTTCCCATCAGGAGGGTCATCAACTTATCAGCTATTCTTTTATTTTGGGGGAGGGCTAGCTGCAAATATCATAGCTGGGGGCAAGTGTGTGGTTTTTCCTTAGCAGTGGAATTTAAATGTTGCTTGTTCCCTGGATAACATACCTGTTCTTGATCTCCACTAATACCATGTGCCTCAGGAGGGAGCCAGCTACTGCATCCCTACCTGGGGATAAGCTGTTTCCTTCTCCTTCGCCAGTGCTGCTGCCTGCTCTAGATTGCCAGCCTCTGTGCTTGGAGGTGTCCTCAGGCCATCCTTGCTACCTTCCCTGCAGCTCCCTGACTTCCCACCACAGACACCCGGGAGTACAGGCACCTCTCCTGCTGTTTGTCCACCCCGCTGGAAGGGAGAGAGTGGCCACATTCCTTGAAAATCCCAACCCAATACAGGGCTTGGAGCATCCAGGATCTGTATTCCCACGTGACCTGCACCTCCCTGGTGCAGACCAAGGTCAAAGCTTGGCTTCATGTACGGATGCAGCCAGACTGATCTCATTCCACCCTTAAATCGAGAAGTAGGGAGCTGCTCTTCTCTGGGAATGAGATAAATGCTTTAGGGTGTATCTTCTGTTCATGGCCATCAGTACATGAGCCTGGGCACAAACTCATGATGAGACAGCTTCAGCCAAATCTTTAAATATCCCATACAAAATTCATCATACCCAGAGGTCTTGAAAACACTGGAGAAGGAAGCCTTTTAGCTTCCACATCACAGCTAGCTCATCAAGCTGACCTGCTTGGAGTCCAGGCAATGCGAGTGCATGTCCCACTGCTTCTCTTTGTGCAGGCAGATTGTGAAAAATACACTTCAGCCTCATTTTTATAAATGTACAAGATGACAATGCCACCACTGCAGTGAGTCTTGTGATATTTTTTTTTCCCTCCAACTATGTTCTAATGAAAGAACATTTTGTTTAGCATGTGAAATGGTAAATATCTCAAATCAAAAGAAAACATATAATAGTTGCATTTTGTTATAAACAATGAATGCCCACTAGGAAAATACTAGAAGAATGAAACCCCCTTCCTTTTCCTGTTGATTGTGCCTGCTATGCTTTCAGGCAAAATGGCATTTTCCTTCAAGATCTGATGATCCATTCTTTCCCAGAGCTTGCTGTTGACATAACTTCCCAAGTTATTGTTATTCCTGTTATTGATTGTTATTGCCAATACATGGAAGGCTTACACCAGCATCCAGCTCCTTCAAAAGCAGCACAGGCTTCCTCAGAAGGAATCTGACCACACACTTACGAAGGTAGGGGAAGGTGTGAAGGACCAACATTAATAAATGGGGTACCAATTATCACAGAATCACAGAATTGTTAAGGTTGGAAACAACCTTCAAGATCATCAAGTCCAGCTGTCTACTAAATAGTATCCAGATCACTAAACCATGTCCTGAAGTGCCACATCTGGATGTTTTTTGAATACCCCCAGGGATGGTGTTCATCCCCTCCCCAGACAGCCTGTCCCAAGGCCTCACCACTATCTCAGTAAAGAAAATTTTCCTACCATCCAACCTAAATTATACAAGAACTATTGTAGTCTACGCACCTGTTTATCTGAATGTGTTCTTTTATACAGAATAAGGAAATTCTGACATGGTAGTTACTGCTGGAACTGAGTTGGGCAGATCAAAGTGATAATTATCATGTTCTAGAAGTCCCTATTTCTGATGATGAGGCTTTTTTAAGCCTATAACAACACACAGATCCAATTGCGAAAGCTTAAAATTGCCTCTTCAGTAGAAGCAGGGCTTTGATTTCATCTAATTTGACCCTTCCACCGCACTTATAAGTGCACTCCAGTGTGACTAGAGATAAAAACTTTGAAATTTAAATGTGCAACTTGCAGCTGAGGTTGGATTTGCGAGCTAGGACACAGAGTACCTTTTGATGAGCAGCAGTTTTCATTACAGCTGTCAGAAAATACCTCCCCATTAGGAAGCGATGAGTACAATTAATTCAAGTCCAACCCTTCCAACACCATCACTTACAGACACTCTCCTGCTCTGTGAGTGAGGTTCTAATAATACACTGAGCCATGTGGGACACACCAGGGTGATTAATGCTTGGATGTGAACATACACTGCACAGAGTATATATTTCCCTCTTAAATGAATATATCTGGTTTTCATTGATATTGAGGTAGATTTGCTCTGTACTTGCTCACATGAGGAAGCCTAGAACTGTGGGATCTATCATTCAGTAATAGCTCCTGATAACACTAACACTTGGAACATGGCAAAGTAAAAAATGTGAATTCATATTCACTTTTAATAAACCGGGGTAATTAGTCAGTTGAAGTGCAATAGAAAGTGACAGCCTGTGACACATAAAAGACTGCAGACTGACAAAGACAGAGCTATTCTTCATTGCACTAACATCCGTTTCTTCATCAACATTGAATTTTTTCAGTCTCTTGGCATTTCAATTACATTATAAAATGAAGGGCTAAAATCCTGGCTCTGCATTTTTCCTCTCCTCTTTGAGCCTAAAGAAAAGAGATGAGAAAAACCCTCTCCACAGTTTGCTTTGGTACCGGCTAAAATGATGTCAGAGGGCCACAGCATCCATAGTACCCATGATGCATGCAGGAGCTGTTCTGCCTTGGAAGGCATCGAGGTGCTGCCAGGACTGTGAAATCCCATCAGAGCAAAATGCCTGGAAGAAAATGAGAGAGGGCAAAATAAGTAAAAATGTAGCAAAAATGTTTATGAGTAAATTTAACTTAACTGTGATACTTAAGATACCCCAAATGCTCCTTTATTCTTTGCTAGCATCATATGAGTTTCTCTCTACATCACTAGTGCCCAACACCTAAGAGGTGTCCTGATAGCCCCCTGGACCTCCATCAGAGAAGGTCCAGTGATGGTACCAGGGTCATCCACAGCCCAGATCACCAGGGTGTAAGTGCAGCTCCCAGACTGAGATGGGAGGTCCAGCAGGACTCCTTCCCCTCATCTCACTCATGGCACACCCAGAGACCCAACACCTCGTATCTTCTGTTGGCTCTGGCACTTGCTGGACCCCTCTGTGAGGTCATGTGACTTCTGTGCTAGCATAAAACTAATTCCTTCCCCTTAAAAGGTTAGTTTTCTGCTTGTTTAGCAAACTGAAACAAACCTCTGGAGGACCCGACCCTTTCCAGAGCCAGTGGAAGTAGAAAAGGAGAACAGAGGCACTGGCAGCAAGAAAGGAGGGAAGAACACTGGGCAGAGGGGAGCAGCAGTGAGTTGGCTGGCTCTGCCTAAGGAATTCCTTGTTCTTAGTTCCCTCTTTTTCAGGATGATTTTTAGTAAGATCCGCATCTGAGAGCATAAATGGTGTTATCTTCTAAATGTATATGAGCCAGTTATGCTTGTGCCATATCAGCATTCGGTGAGGTTCAGCCTACACAGAGAGAAGCAATATCTTTTATTAGATCACCCGAGACAATGGTTAAAAATCAGACCAGCTTTTAGGCACATGAATCCTTCCTCAGGGCTGAAATAGCCTCAGTTACTTAGCCTTGGAGCAGCCTGGTGACTAGAGCACTGCTACTCTTCTCACCATTCAGGTGAAAATCTTACCATGAACCTCCAGCAGAGAAAAAGAAGAGAGAATAAAGTATTTTTACATGGAGAACAAATGATGTTTAAATTCTTTTTTTAATGACATCAGGACATTCTGCTGTGCAAAGCCTCAGCTTGTTGACTGGTGAAACACAAATGACTTACCCCCCAGGCGTGCTATTTTCTTAATTTTTATATATGGTTTTGAGAGCCTTGAATGGAAGGCACCAAGGTTGACTGTATAATATCCTCAGAAGCCTCATGGTCTCATCTGGTTCACTCCTATGTCAAAGCAGCTCTTAATTTCTCAGTTGTGGGACTGAAGTCTTAAAATACACTAACAGCCAGAAGCTCTCCTTTAAGTATGTGAATGAAAGGGTCAGGTTTTCAACAGTTTCTAGTCTCCTGCAGTTCCTATTGTTTTAATAGAGATGTGCTGTTCAAAAAAACTTAGCTCCCAGCTGTAGACTTGAGCACTTCTGCTGCTGTGACCTAATACTTCACAGCACAGTCACTACTTCTATCACTCCAGCGAAAAATGGATCTGGAGGGGACCTGTAATCTAAATAGCATCCACAGAAAAAATGGTGATGATCTGAACTACCTCCACTGCCTACCTCCGAGTCTTATTTTTCAGTGAAAAAGAAGTAATCTCTGCAGAAGTGAAATAAGCAACCATATATTTTGAATAGATCTCACAAATCTCAGTGAGGGTAAAAGGCAGAAATGTGTTAGCAGCACTGTTGGAATTATTCATTTGTGAACTGTTTTGTTGAAAAATACAGCCCTGAGGTGTGCCTCTCAGTTCTTTCATCTGTCCCTCAGGTATTCTGCAGAAGGTGCAACCTGGGCACCGTGACAGGTTGCTGGAGGCACCTGTTATCTTTTCCATTCTCTATCTGGACTTCTTATGTCTGACATTTTTCTTCTATCAACAGTAAAGTGTTTTTCTGGTAATTGGGTAAACCAAAATTCTGATTTTTAAGTCAGGGATATGAGCTTGAACCTGTGCTTATAAACTTGAAATTCATTGCTTATAAGTGCTTGTTTGAGTAAAATTTAGGCTGTATGAATTAGTCTTATGAAAGAGACGTGAACAGATTGGATCTGAAGTGCAGGCCCATTCCTCAAGTGGCATAAGTATTGACTCGGGTATGTACGCTGGTGAAACTAAACCATTTCACACCAGCTGAGGTCTCTGCGTCTGTTTTTTCTTTCTAAATTCAAGGAACTTTTCACAGAGAAGGTTTTATTCTCCCCGTGTTCAGCCAGCAATATTCATGATCAGAAATAGAGCGTTCCTTTGCCAGGTCACTACAGAAGTGAGATAAATGTGAAGATGATGAAGTCTTAATCATGCTTTGCTTTTAACCCTTAGATTTTGTTCATTACCTCTGGAGTTATTTCTTCTAGCAAATCACCTTGGCTCTGGCAGAAAATTCGAGGGAGACAAACTGGAGCCTGTTTGCACCTTAAGCAGCCAAGTGGTTAAAGGACTGGCATGTAAACAGCTCTGCTGCACCTATGCTGTATTATGGAGTCCAGTGGGATTCTGCTTTAATCTTGAGAGGGAGTGTGAGGGGTTTGTTTTTCACAGGGGCTTTAGCCTACAGTTAAGTGCAAACACCTGCTGAAGTACTGGTAATTAGTAGGTAATTAGTAGCTAATGTTCTTAGAATTTAAAAAGAAAAGCTTACATAAGTAATTACTTACTATTTCTTATAATGTGCTGCTTTTCCTGAGATTTCATATCCCCAGAACATTTGCCAAGTTCCTAGGTTCCTCAACATACTAAATTGTTTATTAATTACACACGTATATTGCTCGTAGAAAAAAAAATAAAATGCATTAAAATGCTGGAAACAGGAGTGAGTTATCTTTCAAATTACAGCACAACACTTGTTGGAAATGACAGAATTTGCAGAGGGTAACAGCTTTACGAGCAGCAGTAATTTGGGGCTGGGGAGGAGGATGGTGGTGGCTGGAGCAGTGAAAGCAGCAGGTGAGTAGCCCACAACGAGTTGCTTTTACTTGGACAGTGGCAGAGAGACCCAAAGCAGGAAGCAGCCTTTGCAGTGGGTGTTTTGCTCAGGCCAGTAGATGTTTAGCAGAACTACAGACCCCCAGTTGGATTCATACTTTCCCAGCTCTATTCAGACATTTCAAGTGGGGTAAGAGTTGTGGGCTGCTCTGGCTCTGCAGCAAAGTGGTTCGAGTAGTATTTCACCTCTTGTAGAAGGATCTTTTCTGGATTGGTGGAAGAGCTAAAACATCTGCCTTGCCAAACTCTTTCTGCAGCCAGCACTTGCCATCTTCTCATGTAGAGAAGTATTAAGACAAAGCTGTGCTATTCTATAGGCTTTAGACCAGAGCTAACAGATGATGTTGCTACTGGGGCTGTGATTGCACTTACCAGCTGCCAGCCTTGCTTTGTAGCATGTGGGACATAAGAATCATAGAATGGTTTGGATTGGAAGGGACCTTTAAATGTCATCTAGGCCAGCCCCTGCTGTACTGACATGCTTTATACAGAGGCAGAAGAGGGGAATGCCTGCAGTGGTCCATCTATGGCTGGATGCTGCTCACCATGGGTCCCCTGGTAGGACCCTACCTGCAGCTCTGCATGAGCCCCTTTCTGCAGGGCAGTAGGGTACACAAAGCTTGTCCTCTCTGAAAATGACTCTCCTGTGAGGTACAGTGCCTACAAAACCAGATTTAATGACAGGGAGGACTATGTAAAGGTGAATCATAGTTCTACAGAGTGGTCCTTGCAGGGAGGAGCTTGAATTTTACCCTGTGAGCACCTGCACTGGAGGGTGGGACACAAAAGCCTTGAGAGATCTGCCATCTGCCTTGAATGCAGTAGGGCCCTGGGACAGCTGAGCTCCCTCAGGATCTCCTCATGTAGAACAAGGTCTTTTGGAACAGCTGAGGTGGGAAAACCTCCCTGATTTTCAAGGAAGCTCCCTGATTTGAAGGCACAGCATTTCAGACCATGGCCCTGGCAATGGTGGGGATGGCCCTGAAGGTCTCTCAGCTCATAAATTCATTTATTCTGTTTTACTCCATTTCAGTAAGGACTCTGTAAACTAAGAGCTTGTGGGCAGCCTGGCCAGGGCTGTGATGCTTTAACAGATAGGTGATTCAACTGAAAATGGATCCCTCCTTAAAGATAAACCATGAGGCTGAAAGGCTTCTTTTTAATTTTTCCTATTCAGAGTTAACTTTTATTTTTAGCCTGGCGGTGAATAGGATAAAACAAACAAGCATTCACAAATTAGACTAATTGAGATTAAAGCTGCTGGTAGGCACCAACTTCGCATACAGCTTGGGCTTCCACATGGTTTTAGGTCCTCCAGCATTCTTACTATTCCTTTCCAATCAATTAAGCTGAATGCAACGGGCAAAAGGTAAAATTAAAAATCAAAACAAAAACCAACCAACCAAAAAAACCAGTAAAACCAGCAATGAAAAAAACCCCTAACAAACAACCCCAAACAAACACACACTCACAAACCCATGAAGAAACTCCAAAACAAAGGGAAAAATAACTTCCAAACAAAACCCACCCCAAGGATGTGGGAGAGTTGGCTATTTCAGAGAGAAAAGCACCCACATTTTCATGCAGAATTTTAACAGTAGCTGACTGATCTCTTTGAGCAGTACCCCTTGGAAGGCTCCAAGCCCAGCTGTATCTTAATAGCAACTACTATCAACTGCTCTCACACAGAGGCAGCAGCTCTCTGAGGAGGTGTTGAAGTCCTAGGGCAGCATTTGTTTCCTGAACACCAGGTCTGCTCTCTCCTGGTGAAGACAAACCAGGTAGCCCTTTGTTGTTCACCTTTGCTTTAGATTCATGCAACATTTACTATAACTCAGGATTTCCTGAACTGCAAACTGCATTGCCTGTCAGGACAAAGAAAACCCCCAAATGAAGACATCCTAGATGATGAAGACATTTGTCCTTGCAAAGTCCTTATGAAAGAGTAGCTTTGTGTCTCTCGCAGTGTTTCTTTCAGTGAAAAAGTGCTAGCTGCATTTTTTTTTTAATTAAAAATAGTGCGTGCTTCATACTTACATGGTAATGATTTGTAAAAGTATTTATGTTTCCTAAATAAGCAGTAATTAAAAAAATTAAACAGCAAATCTGCAGCCCTTTAGGAGCTATTTCCTGCCACTGTGCTATGCACCAGGGATGTGTGAGGCTTCCTAATCATAGCTGGGGACCAAAGCAGATTATCTGTGCTTCAAAGGCATCGGACTGTACATCCAAACTACAAAGCACCATCCCTATGTTTTAGTACCACTAGTGGTGTAGGAATGACAACAGGGTTGTCGTGACTGACTTTAAAAAGAAGCCTGGCTGCTTTAATTCCTCGTTCTCATAGCACACATCACTCAGAGGGAGTAAGTTACTGTGGAAGGAAATATGGTAAGAATATTGACCCAGGAGGATAGTATCAGATACCTTGAATTGCAGTAGGAAACTGCTTGAAAGAGCACAGAAATACCACCCAGCAGTTTAAGAAAGGAAGAGTAATTAATTCAAATAACTTTGAACACAAATTGGCATTAAAGTATAAACACGGTTTGGCCAGGACATTGGATTAAGGTGCCTTGCCAAAGGGTTTATGGCATTAAATCATCTAATCTAGCCAGGCTTTTAGGCCTGAACAAAAGATCAATTCTGTAAGTCAGTCCCCTCTGTGGGCCCACTCCAGGTACCCTGGGGCTCCTAATGCAGGTTTATTTAGCTTTTCCATGAAGACCAACCTTGAATAGACATCATATTTTCACCATTTCTCTAGCATGCTACTTAAGACATGTCTCACCATGAGGACTTGATTCATTTGCCTAATCAGAAATTTCAAATGCTGTTTCAGATGCCCCATGGTGTCTGAGATATCCCTCAGGGTTGGCAGATGTGCCACATCACCAAGGGAAGGATCCTGGCTTCCTGGACCAGGAACTACTTGTCCCATATGTCTGTTGGAAATACCAGGCTGCTGTTGTGAAGATCCAGGCTGGTGCTGTAATGAAGTGGCAGCACATTTGAATTCCACTGTGATAACCAATTTCATTATTATCAAGCAATATATTCTTCTTATACTCAGAATATTGTTTGTTTTGATTCTCTCTGAAAATTTAGGACCAGATGGAAAAGAGTTTTTCTGAGACTACTACGTCTTCCTGGAGAGTTACTGGAGAGATGAGCTGGATAATGACATTTTGCAGCTTGATTCCTGAAAACTCGTTTGATTTCAGGTCAGTCATTTTACTTTTGATGCAAACTGATGGCCACTAGCAGAGCAAAAATACACATGTTCTTCTCTGCCTAAGTTTCAACTGCTGCATCATTTACCCAGCTGATTTATCAATTTGCACACGAAAAGCTGTGTGCAAGTAACACAGAACATGTTTATGCATTGTAGGCTATATTTTGCTCTCAGTTACATCCATTCCACTCCACTCCTTTCATTGGGGTTGACAGGTGTAAATGAGAGCAGCCAGGTTTTCCTCCATGACCTTATACAGAAATGAATGAAATCCTTCAGAACTTGGTTGCCTGTACATTTATAATGATAAAGTAACAGCAGTGATCATATAATAGCTTCTTTTTCATTGCTGCCTTGGGGGACTAACTCTGCTCACTTAATTGTAATGGGCTGATGATCCATCCTGGTCAGGCTTGGCCTAGATTAAATTGGGACAGCAGTGGGTTAAATCTCCAACCATCTGATGGCTCTTCGGTGTGGTTTGGTGTATGAATATTACATTCTTGGAGAACAGAGGTACTTCCTGAGTTTATGGCAAGCATGTGCCCAAATCTGAAATCACAACAGGTAAGTACAGTTCGTTAGTATCCCACGCCAGTCTCAATGGCAAGGATCTGGCTGAACCCCCTATTTCCTCCATGTCTGGGCTGAGGCAGATGAGAGATGAGGAAAGGCAGCAGTCCCAGGCTGCACTTGGGAATCTTGAAATCCAGAGCTCTTGCAAAGCTTTTCTGAGGCTTACAGTAAACCTGTACACAACCAGATGGACTATATAGGCAAGAATAGGCCAAAGAAGGGGCAAGTTTTGTATGCATCTGAACAAATTAATTCTTGCCTAATTTTTAGTGAAGCTTTCTGCTTGGTTTCAAAATGATATTCAGAAGCATATCTCGATAAAGACTTTTGATAAAGACATATGGCTGCAGATGCATGTGTTAACATGTTTACATAAAAAAGCCTGTGTCTTTCAAGAGCTGGATGAGATGAGGGAATGGATAGCATGTTCAGAAAACCCACACTACCAGGTACCATGAACTCAAAGAGGTCTTCTGCTCAGCTCATGATGTGTCTGTTGTTCTGGAGAACCACAGTTGTTGTATCCTGGTTATCTGTGGATCATCCAACATAACATCATTGGTTCTTTGCAGGACATCTGTCATTATAGGAGAATGACAATGAATGCCTAATGAATGTCATTGTGTACAGCCAGGAAGGGGGCAATTATATTTCTGTTAGTCAAGCAAATCAGTTGCTTATCTTGTAAAAACAATTCTAGAGAAGGTGCAATCACCTGATTATATCATCTACTGACTGGAGGGAGTCAGATGGTAGAAGAAATACTGGGTGTTCCCAAAGTGATGGAAATGATAAAGTTTGTAAATACTTCAATAATTTCCAGGTCTTCCCGATGATCAAAATTGGGATTTCTTACAATCAAGGAGTTTGTCTGCTCCCTAAGTAGTGCCTTTGCATCATCTTTATGTTTATATTCATGATACCTGTCCTTACTAGATTTTTATGGATGTATTTCAGGACAGTGGGCATATGTCACCGATTCACTCAGTGGCAGCATGTTATAATGGAGGGAGAAAGAGGGAAGGAAACACAATATATCACTTGAGCAAGACTCTGTGTATTAAAATCTGAGTAAAAAACTTCAGCTGAGCTCTTTGGCTTACATTATGCAGTGCTCTGCATCTGGAGGTGTCAACCATGCAAGCCACACTGATGTCACTATTGCAACATCTAAAACTTCTGAATGCCACCAAAGATTTCCAACAGAGAATGTGTGCACACGATAGAGACTGCAGCAGTGTCTAGGCTGGTTTTGTTTGGTATCTTTTGTTAATTAAGGGCGTGTCTGAAATCCAAGCTTGGTTTTATCACTTATCTAAGTGAAAAAGCTGTAGCAAGGATATGTGACTTTGTTTGAAGACAGCTCAGCAAGCCTTTCAGGCTCAAAGAGCTAGCGTGGTGGGAAAGAGGGGCTGGAAGAGGTGGAATGATTTAATTGTAGTCACAGAACAGATCAGGTTTGAACCCTTGTTTCTTAAACCCAAGCAACACATCCTCACGGGCTTTCCCCCATGACAGAAGTAGTCCAGATGGATGTTTTGACTTCAGTAATGATTGCCACAACATGTTCAGTAAATGTGATGTTAGTGCCCTACACAGCTAGCTTTAAAATGATGTGGATCCTATCCTGCACTGAGGTGTCCCTGTCAGTACATGCAATGCTTGCTGTGGTGCTCATCAGATGCCCATAAATGCCTGTCAGAATTTATCTCCTGCTTTTTTTTTTTTTATCTCACCTACTTTCACAGGTCTCATTTCTTCAACCACATAATTCAATTATTGAGCATGAAAACATTTCCTCCTTCATTCTGATTGTTCTGTGGCTGATGATGATGTGAGGTGCCATGATGGAGTGCACTCGAGGACCTCTTAGATGAGCCTATATATTTGCATTGCTAATTCCCTGCCTTGAGAGGGAAGGCGATGGTTGACTTCGTTCCTTGTTTGATTCATAGATCTGTCTAGTTTTACTGAGGATTGATTTGTGCGGAGGCAGAGAGGGAGGCTGGATGTATGGGTTGAATTGCTAGTGCTTGTGCACAGGTGAGGCACTGCTTGTTTGCAAGCAGACATTGAAAAACGGGGAAACAATTCCATTACAAAAGTATTCTTAAGGTCCCTGCGAGGAAGCTTTGTGTGTAAAGACCTGCACAAAGAGGTGGTTTTGGTCTCTGGGGACTAGAAAAGGGAGATGATCCAAGGAGAGTTTAGAATGGATAGTTTGAAGCAAATGGAAATCATTGGTAGCACAAAAATAAATGCTTTGCATGGGCTTAGTGTTAGCATCAGACTCAGGATGCTGCTAGGTTGCATAAAAGCCATAAATCAATGGAATGCTGGAAAGAACAATGTTTCTTTAACAAGTGGTATAAGACTTGGAGGCTTAGCCCAGACCAAGTACAATGTAGAAAGCTTCACAAAAAAATAATTGAAGCCCCTGCAAAATATTTCAATTTTTTATTGATTGAAGGCAATTATCCCTTAATTGCATATTTAAATGAGGTATTAGGAGGTTTAACTAAGCAATGCCTCTTAATTGCTGCTGCACACTAGGTGTCACAGATTGTGTTTATTTCATATGTTAATTAAAGAGAATGGGTATTTTATTTTATTGACTAGCAGACTCTTCAAGCTGTACTGCTTAGGACCAAGGATGTCTCAGGTGTCCACAGGACCCTGGGTATTAATGTAATCATTAGAAAGGTTCCAGTTTTAAATGAAGTGGTATATCTGCATTTCATGGCTATTTTCAGCCACTTAGACCATCTATAAGTAGAGGGAGGGAGAATGTGAACCCAGGTAACATTAACTCGAATGGGACAGAAGTGCTTCCGTGCAGGGACAGCCACAGCAAAGGTGTGCAACTCGAGAGCACAGGTCTTTCTCTCCATGCTGAATACACAACTCTGGGACTGTGAAGCAGGATCTGATTTGAAATACCTGGCATGATTTCCAGGCTGTGGCATTAATCTTTGCGGTTTTGTTGCACAGTCCCTTGTGGTGCACACTTTGGAGTTAACATCCCCACCACTGCAAGGTCAGGGAGAAGTGTTTGGATCACACATGGTAGTTCTGAACTTGGTTTTGGGGCTAACTTTACATGAATAGTAGGGTGGTCTTTAAAATAACTTCTTGTCTGACTGACTGTGTAGCTACTGGAAGACTGAAATACAGATAGAGCAAACATTAAGGTGGGGTAAAGTTCTGCGCTGGTGTGCAGTCCATGCCTACACAGTACAGGGTCATGCGCTTCAGGCTCTGATAGTTTCCACTTCTTCTGTACGATGAAAATAATCAGCTGTAAAATGTTGAAAAGGCAAGAGACAAGGGATCCTGTCTAAGCAGAGGAGTGCTATGCTGCATCTATATGGAGGGGGCAGATGGATGGATACTACAAACTGGCCAGAAACAAATATTCTCTGGGACAGAAACCATACAGCCATGTTAGTGAGGTTTGTGCCTGAGCTAATAAGGCCCACTGGGAGGCCAAGCATGTTAATTCAGGAATAATATAACACTCACGCCGTCAAACAGCCTCTGGATCAGAGCAAGCGTAGCTCAGAGCGCAGGCAAACGGGACACGTCTGCCTGCACCCGGAGCAGCTCACCGGCATGGTGGGGCCAGGGAGAAACCAGTGGTGGGTTCAGGCTGTACCAAGCATGTAGCTGCTCAGGGCATGGAGAAGAAATACACGTAAGGAGAAGCAATCTGGAGTTGGAACCAGAGGAGAAAAGGTCTGCCAGAATGACCCGGGGGGCAGGCTATCCTGCTCTGGGAAACTCAGAAACATGGTGTATTTGGTCTGGAAAACAGAAGCAGATGGCAGGAGTCTGAGCAATCTTCAGGCACAGGCCTAGGGCGTTGGGCCACGTCCTTGCCCAAGGAGGCAGTGACTGACTTGCAGTAGGAGCAATGGCTCCGGCCATGTGCCAGCTCCTGGGGCTGCTGCAAAGGCAGAGTGCAAGCAGGTGGAGGAAGATGGAGGGGATGAAGTAACAAGATCCCTCAACTGTTTCTGGGGGAAGGGGTCTTGAAGGAGAAAGAGTGAAATTCATAGACCCATTCTTACTCTGCCCAGATCTTTTCTCCCCAGGGAAGCCCTAGAGATCCTCTCCAACTTCTACCTGGTTCCCACCAGTTTCTACTCTCTCCCCAGCACCTCTTCTATTGGTCAGCATTAAAGAGAAGGCTGTTTCTTTATCACTTCATATTCAGACAGGTGGCTTTCATCCATAAAGGTGAAGGGGACTCAGAACCGGGAAAACTGGAGACCTGTGACAGCAAAAAATCAAAATTCACATGAGTTTCTGTGGGCATAAATTGGTCTTGAGTCAATTCAGGCTGGAAATTGAGTGAGCAATGAGGTTCAAAAATGTCCTGCTAGTTAGGGCAGTGGAAGAAAAAAGAATTCTGAAGATGGAGCTGAACTAGTTTACTTATTGAATCACAAGTTAGTGTTTTGGAGCTGGCTGTTGGTGCCAAAGAATAGTTCTTCCAACTCTACTTTCAAGTGTAATATTCCACAAATTTTGTTTCTGGTGCGTTTTTCTACCTTTTGCTGAACATAGATGGGATTTTCAAAGAAACACCAAAATCCCGTGGTTGTTCTTTGAGCACAGGGCATCTGCCTTTCTTCTGTGTCTTGGAAAAAACAACTGGAGCCAGTAATGATGGGATGATCACAGACATCATTTCAGCCTTCTGTCAGAATATAAAAATGCGGTGCCAGAGTAAGAACCATGAGCTTGAAGTATTGACTGGACTGTTAGAGTTAACAGTGAATTTGCTCTCTTTTAAATGTGTTAAAGCCGACCCTAGATTAAATTTAAACTACTTTGCTACAGCAAAATCCACCAGGGACACCCTGACTTTCCATTGACTTTAATGGAGCCTCTACTAAACAATTAGAGAAAAGCACAAAATCTGCAGTATGGCTGTAGCGAAGAAGTGGTTAACATCCTTTTTTAAGTTTGCTTTTTTTTTTTTTTCTTAATTGTGGGTAATTTCCCCTTTTACTTCTTACTGTGTCATTATAATTAGCAAAACCCAAGGGTTCAGATCTGAACTAACAAAGGGCAGCGGCGGGATAGTTTGTGTTTTGTTACTGCTGCTTATTACATCTATCATTATCAGCTCGCCATGACCTTAGGCTTCCCTCTCTGGTTTCTCATCTCTTCTCTCCATCTCATAGGGCTGCTGTAAGCTCTTTGGGGCAGATCTGGTGGTTTGGTGGTCCAGAACTACAACAGCAGGAGTCTATTCTACATCGAGGCTTGTAGGAGCAGCAGTACAACTTTGAGAAAGAGGGCTGACATGTGCATTGTTTAATGGCCTTTAGGTCTTTTGGAAGGGCAAATGCTGCCATGTCACGTGTGTCCTCCTGGGGTGTGTTGTGGGGACAAAAAAGGGCTGAGCCATAAGTAACAGCACATTACAGGACAGGGCAGGGAACACCTCTGCTCTGCCTCAAAACACAGGCAGCTCTTCTGCAATTGTAGGGACACGCTGGGTGAGGTGGTGCAGGAAGTCACAGGAAAAAAGGAAAAAGGGGATGTACCTCCAGTTCAGTTTTAAGAGAGCTCAACCATGGATTGATCAGACTCACTCATCAGCAGGACATTTCCCTCCAGGACAGACTGTCAAGATCTCTGCAGCCTGTTGCATCCTCTGCTGAAGTCCAGACACAGCTGCACCAGCAGCTGCAGAGGCTCCATGGGCTGGTGGTGTGTTGGTGTCTCCCATGCTCTGCTGACAGTGAGTCTTCAAAAAAGCTGAGATATTTTTCTCTATCTGATGTCTCTGGGCTAATGCAGGGGTGCATGGATGGAACATAGTAGCTCCTTAATGATTAAAGGGGAGATCAGACCAGACAATTTATGGCTCCCTTTTGGCCGAAAATCTGTGGAACAATATGTTGTCCCTGACTGGGCAAGGACTTCTGAGAAGCCCATAATTTAGCTCGTAATGTAGGAGAGGTTTAATATTACAACATTCAGTACAATGGGTTGAAGAGAACCAGTCGAGTCTTGACATCACCAGCCTTTTCTTCCATCAGTTCCCCAGCACAGTTGCTATTGTACAAGCCTCATCACTAATGGCACTGGAGAGGAATCCAGCTTCGGCCAACTGCTGGGGCTCCTGCCACCGTGTCATTATTTCTGCTTCTGGTAGATTTAGGCAGGACCATGATCAAAATATCACAGGCTGCCAGCAAACTTCTGCTGCTGCGAGAGGAGCTGAACTGTGTTTGCGAGGGGAGGATGGAAATTTCAAAGTTAATCTGGTTCCCATCTCTGGAAGTGTTTAACTGTAGCACACAAAGCGTTCACAGTACACCGGGAATTCGGTCGTTTTATGCAGGTCAGTTGTACAATAAAAAAATTTTATATCAAAATGTTTAACTTCAGAAAGGGTTATATTCAATTTCCTGGTGAAGGATTGAGTCAGTTCTCATTTTAATCTCACCTGCGTGTCTGCCCCTAGGTAAAATGTCATTGTATTGTCACATTTGATTGTAATAATCATAGTCGCTTGGCCGGCAACAAAATCAGAGGCCTGAACATTCCTGATGATTTAATCCAAATTCAGATCCAGATAGGTCACCTGTCCCACTTCTGAAGTAAATGGAGCCATTTATTTGCACCTGGATCATCAAATTAGGATGCAGCTCTGTCCTCTGAGGTCTTTGCTTCTATCTTACCTTATCTCCTGCTCCCCAGACAACATTTTTCCTGCTTAGGGCAGCGGCTCCAATGACTGATTCTGAAACTGCTGAAATAATGCAGACTCTTCCCAGTCCAGAGAAACCAGCGTTGCCATATTGTTTGTGTCTTTCCTTTCATAAGTAGCCCATGAATATGCTTCCTTAAGTCACTGAAGGAAAATACTTCCAAGAAAAAACTCCTGTCTTGTCTATAAGAAAAATATTTGGACTGGTAAAATGCATTGTACTGTGAAGGATAGTTCCAATTTACAGACTCATGAGCTTATGAGTGGAATAAGCCTCCATCCTTATCTTTATGTTACAGCAATGGCACCCACATACGATAAGTCTTCGCTGGCAGAATTTTGAAAAAGTAATTCCAGAGCAGTGAATATAAAATAAATGCTATCAAGGAAAAATATTTTTTGCTCCCCTGGAATAGAAAACATTATTGAAACTGTTGGATGCCTCAGGAGTCTATTCATGCAAAATCTATTTCTGCAGTCAAAATATATTCTATTCTGCAGATATTTTTTCAGTATGTGACTGAGACTTCAAGACAGAAAGAAATAGCCAGTTTGGCCAGGAAAGAACTGGCATGCGGTCTGGTTTTAGGTGAGCATAGATTTTTGCATGAAAATTATAGTAATTATGGGTATTTGTAAACAGCGATTTTTGCACTTTAACGGCCTAATCGCATGGTCAACAGCTGGAAGTTGCTCTATGCAGATTCTTACCTAACACAGAATAAAAGTCACCCTTTGCTGCATTTCCACAAAGAAACAAATTATAGCACAAAAGAGACCTGCCAAATGCAATCTTTCATCCTCTTCTGCTTCTTAAAGAGGATGTTTGAATATTCCCATTTTAAAAACGGGACAAAACAAAAGGAACAATAATTTATGGATATCTAAAATGCATGTCTAAAGAAAAAAAAATAGACAGGAAAATGCTGATGTATATGTACTACTTAGGCATTTATTGTAATCTGTGCATTTCCTTTGCATTTGAAAGTTCACGTGTCATGCATGGTACACATCTGTTCCTTTCATTTTTAATTCTTTTTTAAATACATATTTTTAATTTCTCCCTATTGTTTTCTCAAATGGTTCCATTACAGCAATTTAAAAACATATTCAACCAGCAAAACCACACAAAATGACTCTTGTCATATTAAAAATCCTGGCAACCTGATGAAGAATTCACTATCTAGCTGGAAACAAATAATAACAACCCCAAAACCAGAACAAATCTGAGCAAGCCCATCTTCTCCCTAGACTGCTGGAAAACACCTCTGTTTAGCATCCTGGTCCCCAGGTGTCCCAGTCCAGGTATAACTCAATTAGAAGATGCACAAGCTGGTGTTAGTGGTCTACATGAATCTTTTTCTTTGCATTTAGAAGTGCCTGGGAAATAAAAAGGCGGTTGCTGTAGCTCAGTTGAGAAATGGTAACTCAAATCCTTAATTTGCTTGTGATGAACACCCTTTATCCTTAGGCTTTCTAATAAGATGCTGTCAATACGTATCACTTCCAATCTTCTGCATCTTTGTCCCTGTTCCTGTGCTGATCGTCGGCTGACAGTTGTGCTCAGGATTTTCTATAGCCAAGTTTTCAAAAATGAGTGCATAAAAAACTTGTGATAAGCCCACGGCTTCACCAGGAGCTGGGAAGAAATGCACAGCTTCAGCCCTCTCTCTTCCTTGCCTTCATAGTTACTTCCCTCCAGTCAACTCCCTGATACTTCTGTAGGTTCTGTTAATACGCATGGAGGTACATAAAGCTGGGCACCCCTGGGTTAATTTGTGTATGGCATCAGTGAGTTTGTACGTGCAGTTTCTAATGTCAACACTAGCTACTGGAGCTCAAAGTATAAATTTAGTCTAAAACTTGCCATGGAGGAGAAACAAATGCTGGGAGACTATGGAGGAGTGGAAACCATGAGGAACTCCATACCCCTTGTAAGAAAACACATTTTAAAGGATCAGCAGCAGATACCAAAAACACTTGGCCCTTGGCACCCCTCCCTGTAGCGCACTATTCTGTTGGGGCAAGGGGGGGATGCCAGTTTTTTGGGCTGTAACTGGGACCTGAACATCCCTGCCAAGCCTCAGCTGAGGTGGAGCTCAGAGGAATGCTCTGGAGCACTCTGGCATAGAGCAGGTCCCTCGCAGTTAATACCAGCCTGACATTTGGGGCTGCTTTGCAGGTCTAGGGCAGGCACAGCTGCTGGTGGAGACTAGGTGTAAGGGATGCAGCAGTGAAGGTTGCTCTTTCTTTCCCACGCTGTTACAGGGGCTTCCCAGCTGCTAACTGGGCTGGGAGACACAGCTCCCATGTTGCACCTACAAGCCTTACCTCAAGGCTCACTTGCCCCTTCCTTTCCCTGAGAAACCCATTCCATCAGCAGGCACTTGACATATATTTGCATCCATTTTGCTCTTTCTCCCTTTTTGCCTCTGTATATGTTCTTCCTTGTTAATTTATGAATCTCTGTGAGTCTTTGGCTTGATTCTTATTAAATATTGTGCATTTTAAAGGTGTTTGGTTCTTTCATTGCTAGTATTAATCGCTTCACTATCAATTCCCTATTCCCATCTGTTGTTTTGAAATAGCATTATATATTATTATGCCTCTTCATTGCTTTGGCTCTCTGTCACAGCTGACTGCTTGTTTACCTCACTCTCTGTGGAGCTTCCAAAATCCTTTTTCTCTCTTGTTCTCATGGCAATGCTCCAGTTCCCCGAGTCCTGATGTGTTCAGCAGAGGTTCTCCTGGGTAACCTTTAGGGCATCTTGCTCCAGAGTTTTAACATCTCTCTCAGTTTCTCTCCCTCTTCCTCCCCAGCTACTTGCCCTGTCCTTCTGCTAAAGGTAACTGTCCTGTAGTAGTACCAGCAGAAGTGGATTCCGAGCTGTGACTCAGCCACCAGCCTGGCATTTCAGCTGAAATCACCAGAGGGGAGAAGAGGCATAGCTGAGTTACTGGGAAGCCTTTGCTGACTCCATTCATCTCTGACAGGTCCCCCTCAGCTTCCCCAAGAGCACCCATGGGAGTTGATTAGGTGTTTCATGGCAAGATTACTTAGTATCTTGCTGTAGTATCCCATTTACTGCTTTTTTTTCCTTGCTTATCCTTTCCTTCTATAGCATTTTTGTGCCCTTTTCCTGCCTAATTGGCTTCCCAATTTTATTGCCTCTTCTTTCCTCCCTGCTAATAGCAGGATTGTTTCCAAGCTGTTTTGTCACTTCTCTACTACACCTATTTTGTCCTCCAGCCATCTACCCAACATATTTTATGGACGCTTCCAATATTCATGACATCAAATGTCATTCCCACCTGCGTTTCAGGCTGTTTAATTTCTAGCATCTGAAAAAACAAGGTATTTAGGCTTTAAAGGGATAATAATGTCATTAATAAAGGGTTTTTTTCCACAGCCTTTCATAGGACCATCCATAACTTGCATTTTACTCCTTGCAGTGCTAAGGGCTTATGAGCAGAGATGATAATAATGATAAAAACCACTTCAGCCAACGTCCCCCAGCACGGCCATTGCTGCAATCTCTTCTCTGCCCTTCACAGTGACCTTGTCCCACGCTGCTTGGATGAATTCCTGCTGCTCGCTTTTCAATCATGAAAATTTTCTGTACATTATAGTTTGTATGACTCTGTATATGCAGAACTCTGGAGCAGAGGGAAATACATAGCTGGGAACAGGAACCTCAGTCTGGCAGAGGGTTAGGAATCAATTGTGTTTTCTGTATTTTTTTCTCCTTGACTTTCTAAATTTATGGGAGGCCAGTTTCCATGCAGTTTTTCTTGCCCAGTGAATGGCTCAGGTAAACTTATTTTTTCTCCTATAACAGGTATTTATATAACTGCCTGCTTCTAAAGCATCTCCACATCAATTTCAGTTTGAACTTCTGGGTTTTGAACACGGGTAGCCAGAGGAGACAGTGTTTCAGATCTTGTTGCAACACTGCTTCATACAGTTATCTTAATACTTTCCTGTTCCTACTGGGACTACCTTGCCTGTCACGGGCTGCATTTTGCCTTTCAGGGGTGGATTGCATTAGTAGCTTAGAGTCATTCACACTCTCATGAGCTGCTTTACCATCTTAACCACATCTCAGTCATTTTCAAACAATGAGGGCTATTTTACAACAGCTTTAGTATCAGTCCCTCAATGCACGAGTCTGTATTGCATATTATTGAATGACTTTAATTCCAGTCTAGTCCTTGAGTGCATCTGTTCTTCCTGTCCTCTGCACCTGATCCTCTCCTGTATTAACACATTCTTTTAGCTGTGGACAGTTGTTAGTGTCCCACTCAGGGTCCCAAAAGTAAGCCCCGTTCCTATTTATATCCAGGCCATCAGAAAATAGAGAAAGAAAGATCCCAAAATGGATCCTGGAGAAACTTCCTTCATGTCTGTCCTTCAGCCCAACAGTTTTCTTTGCGGTACTGCCAGTGGTTGTCTTCCTTTCAGCAGGCTCCCACTCACTCTGTGCATCCCTATTTTCTCTACTTTAAGAAATGATTTCCCCTCTGGCACCTGATTAAATGCTTTGCTGAAGCCCAGATAAATTATACTCCTATATTTCCTTTGTCTAGAAAATCATTAATCTTTTAAAAACCTACCAGGTTAGTCTAAAACAATCTACCCTTAGCAAACCTAAACCCTTTGGTAATTTTTGTAGCCCATTCCCAGTTTATGTCCATGACTTAAATTACTTCTTTCTTTCAAAGCCTGTTCCAAAGCCTTCAGACATTTGAGATCTGACCAACTTGTAATTGGCACATTTTTTTTCTTCTTCCTCTTAACTGTAGGTACTGCATTTGCTGGTTTTGCATCCCATGAGTTGATAGCCTTGTCAAGAATACCTGCAGCAGTTCCTGTAGTTTCATGTGCCAGTTCTTTCCTAATTCTGAATGAAATTATCCAGGTCCTCCCAAAAGGAGACAATTGAGCTCTTCTTTTTTTTGCTGTTGTTTCCAGTGTAGTCAAACCTCATTCTGATTATTTGTCTTTTCTTTGCCCTTCTCTCAATGTCATTCCTTTAATAACAGTTTGAGCTAAAGATGCTTTAAGTGGCTCTTTATCTATCAGGTCTGTAGATCCTTCTTTTTTTGCCCTCCTGCTAGGAATAGAGATTTGAGATCTTATTATCACCAGTGATTTGAAGAATCCCCATGCCTCTTCCCCATCCAAGGCCCAAGACATACAGTATCTTGACTTCAGCAGCTAAGGCACCCAGAGCACTTAGTCCATCAGTGCTTGCCCTTTTGAAATGGAGAACATTAGCTCCAGTTGTACTTTTGTTTGCTCTTCCATTTAATTTATACTGACTCAAGGCATGATCACTGGAGCCAATGCTCTTTCTCAGCTCAGGTCTACTAAAATGTCTTTATTGCTTACCCAAACCAATGGAAAATTCCAGTCATGCTTTTAATATCTTTCTGTAATAAACACAACTGTATGTATTATTTATAATTGTCTTTGCCAGCTACTTCATTGCAGTGTTACTAGAATGGCCAGCAGTCTTTTTAGGAGGCATTTTGTCTTGATTGTGCTTAGTAGAGAGGGATAGAGAACCTGACAGACAGGAGGAATCATAAAAGGAGGTGATTGAAATTTGACTGTGACAAATACCAGACTTTTTAGCCCAAATAGGAATGAAACATAGAAGTATATCTATTAAAAGGGGAATGTTTGCAGGTCAAATGAACTGCTTGAAATGTTCCATTTTGTTTTAAATCCATTAGAACTGATTCAATAGCATTTTCATTTTTTTTTCCCCTCTGGCATTTTGAAATAAAAAATAAAAAAAAATCTGACCTGCCAGAGATGAAAATGACTTTAATATTAAATCTTCATATTTTAATTCATCCTTGAAAGTGTGGTTTTAAAATGACTTCCTATGCTGTTTCATACCAGGCAGTGGATTACAAATATGCTCACCCTGTAACAGGAATTAAACAGGAACGTGCGATGCACGTGATCAATCACAGCTGAGCAAACTCTGCAAGCTGTAGAAATGTTGGCTGAGTTATTCTCAGGGTGACCCGGGGTCCTGTTAGGGGTATTTCTACAGTGCAGCCTTTTGCTTTGTAATCACTGCAAGTTTGGTGGCATGTTTCCTGGGAGGGAAAAAAGGTCCCTTGATGGAAACATTACGCTGACTGTGGCAGATTTTAAGGGCTTGTTGTCTCTGCAGAGAGTATGGTCCTAATAAAGAGGCATCTGGGCGTTCTTGTCTCTTTTCTTCTATTAAGATATGTCAGGCCAGGCTCTGGACAGCTGGATTGTGATGGTTTTGCCCCCAGGGTGTTTTGGGGTAGTGTGGTAGGAGAGCATTGCTATCTCCAGGAGCCGGTGAATCTGAGAATATGTCTCAAGGATGAAACCTGGAGAAGTGCAAAGAATGATTTCATCTTGATTAATTACACAGTATTGATCCTCTGTGGAAAGAGCAATTATCCCAGACACTCTTCTCGCTCAAGTGAAAGCCACCGGGAAAGCCACTCTGATAAAGAGGATGAACGTTTTTCCTCCAAAGGGCTCAACTGGTTTTATCCTCAGGGTCTGCAGTGTTAAATTTAAACGCAAAGGGGAGGAAAAAAAAAAAAGATCCTTAGTGTAGATGTGCTCAGTTTATATTAAGTGCAGCAGAAGCTGCACAGACAAGTGGCAGCATTAAAACCCGACTCTGGTCAGTAAAGTGTGAAATCTACCCTTGTGCATCTTCTCATGAATAGTTTTGTTCAGAGTTTTCAAAATCTGCAGGTTGTCTGCTGAATGTTATCATAATGAGGACGTCATTCTCCCTCACTCCCTGCCTTGCCAAGCTGCGGATATCTCCATAGGCATTGATCTGAAGGATGCCAGATTCCACCCTATGCATCGAGGAAATAAAGCTTCTTAACCAAGAACATGAATCTGTTTAGGTGCAGGCTGTCTCACAGAGATATGCTGACATTGTCTTCTCCTCTGATCTTGCAAGGAGGTGTGAGTCTTGAACTGTTGGGTTTTATTAAGTTCAGTGCTGCTGGTCTGTATTGATCTACAAGATGGGCACATCAATAGAATATATAGTATTGGTCTAAGCTTAAACTATGCTCAAAGCTCACTCCTTTCCCAGACATTGTGTGTTTGTTTGTTGTTTTGTTTTGGGTTTTTTTACCAGACTACATTGTCTAAAATGGAAGTGTTTCCAGTCAGTAAAAGGGTAGAGGCACCAATATCCAGTCAAATTAGTGTTAATCTATATGCCCTGTACTTGCTCTCTTCTGGTCCTCCACCATCCCCTTAGTCCAAGGCTGGTGTGACTCTGAAGCCCTCCATGATCAAAATGCCCGAGGATTTCTCAGCTTTTTGTCAATACCATCATTCTCTTTTTGCCCATTGAGGTAGGCAAGGAATTTGAGGTAGAAACCAGCCTTAGCCTTTCCCGCTGAAGCCTTGTTGGTCCCATAAAGTTTGTGTAGATCCCCTCAGGGTGTTACCCTTGACATAGCTACCCTCCACCTTTCTCTTTTCCCCTGGTGCAGTCCTGTGTTAAGAATCACACGTGTTAACCACTTGCCTGAACAAATCCAGACAAATTGCTAGCTTGTGCCTGCTGCTTTGATGTCATAGCTTAGCCATTGGCTCCCTTGCCGAACCCATCTCGATCCCTTTTTACTGGGATTTTGTCCTGGTCCATAACCCTTCTTTTTCTCGGTTGTTGATCACCATGGGAAGCTTTACAGAAAGGTTTAAATGTTTTGAGAAATCTTTCAGTCCTCTTCCAGTCAGTGCCATGCCAAACACATGAAGTGCACTTTCCTCCAACAGCTGTCCCTGCTTTTTAAGAAACAAACTGCTCTATTCTTCTGCTCAGATTCTGCAAACTCCAATTCCTGCAGTACCACTCAGAGAAACACACAGCTTTGGTGATGTCAGTATCTTGTACTCAGCCACAGTTGGGATTTGGAGGAAAACAATTTTCTAGGTATGTATAGTATCAGAAGATGACTGGCTTTTGTAGCAGCAAGCTGTATATCAAAATATTTCCCACTTTGGGGAAGTGGGTGAAATAGCCAATGTGATCGTAATGCGAGCTATAAAAAGATCAAAGTTGCAATGCTCTGCAATGGCATCATCCATTGAAATGTAGCAGGAGCTCGCTGGAAAAAAAAAATGTTCATGCAATATAGAAGACATTAAAAATTCTGTTACATTACTCTTGCCACAAAGATTGTAATGAAAATGGGAAATGGCACAAACGTAACCCATTCTCATTACAATCGTTAGATTGTAATCTTGTGCTCTCCTTCTCAAGAGAATGCTAAATGAGATTTTAAAGTATGGAAAATAAAGGAGCAAATAGAAACTGGAAAGCAAAAGAGGTGAGGCATGATAGACTGTTCCTGCATTCTTATGTTCTTTATTTTTGCAGTAAAGTAGGAGAGAATGGTACGATTTCAAAGAAAGATGTATGCACACATAGTTATCTTTCTTTTTGCTTTCTTTTGAAAATACACTCTTTCAATATTCTTATCTTCTTCACTCTTACTTAAAAAAAAAGTAAAAATCCCCTGAAATCAAAGAGACAAAGTTACACCTCCTATAGCTACATCAACAGATTTATTTTAACAGTGTAGAACTTGCCCTTATCCATCATAGTATGACCTGAAGGTAACACCTCCCAGAGAGAGAGAAGAACTGTATGACTTAGGAGACTAGCAATTAAAAATCTGTCAGTCACAGGTTTGGATCCAGCCCTGATTAGACAGTGACCAAAAGTTGTTCATATTAGGTGATCACTATGGAAGGAAGTGCCTCATCTCGTTCCAATCCCCAGCAAGCGTTTCACTGACATGCTGTAGCTGTCACTCAGCACTGCTGTTGGTTCTACCAGCAGAAGACTGGGCATTAGAAGTGTTTAAGAAGTGGTCTAACCCCATCTCCTCCCCCGTGACAGTCGCTCATGCACAGGGTTTGGAGCTGGTGGAACAGGTGGCTCCTTCCAGAGCCCTATGGGGAAGGAAAGGGAATTCTGGCCTCTCCCTGGGCTCTGCATTCAGGAGCTGGCAGGACCACTTAAAATAGGAATTGATGGGAAAAAAAAAATCCAGTCAAGATTCAAAGGCAGAATCACAGCAAAGGCTCGAGACCCAGCATTTAATAGCTCTGCTTTGCTTGGAGATTCAGTGGGGGTGAGTGATTGTTATGCACAGGAATCAAAAGGGCTCCTTAGTGAGAGGTAAGAAAGATCAAAGGCATCAGAAATAATTTAGGATTTTGCAGTTGTTTTGGAGATGTGTCTTCTTGTCTGGCCCTGGATTTTATGTTCACCTATTTTTTTTTATTTTTTTTTTTTCCAACTCTCTTTTTTTGGTGTTTTTTTTTTGTTCCTTCACTCTGGGTTTTGTTTACCCAATGAATTATTTGGAGTCCCCTCCCTTCCCTCACTGACCTTCCCCAAGGAGGTGATCGTGGGCTGCTCCAAGTGAAAGCAGAAGATGGAACCTGTCCCTATAAACAAATCACCTGTCATAGCTTCCTGTAACCGTCTGGATATTTTAGGTAAAATTTGCTCACTTAAAATCTATCAAGAAATTATAAAAGAAGAAATCTGATATTTCATGGGTTTGTACCAGAAAGAACCATGGCCTTTGTTGTTTGTAAACAGTCTCCAAAGGTCAGATTTTTTCTGACCCATATACAGACACTGGAGGTGACATGTTAATGATTTGTCCAGCTTTCTAGTGGGAAATCAAATCTGTTCTTCAAAGAACATATGTAAATCTTACTTGTAACTTCAGAATGACTTGCAGGTTTTTCTTTAATACTGGTTCAAAGTGTTTACATCTGAGTTGACTTCTGATTTGTGAGGCTGCCCTATCATGGAGATGTTTATAGCCCAACTAGAATTACTGACAGCTCTTATTTTTTAACTGCCAAGAGATTTTGGACTATTAGAAAGAACTGCATTACAGATGGTTTTACTGCATCTGGCCTATGATAAACAGAGGACTTTTAATTTCCCAAGTATCCAGTCCCTCCAACACCACAACCCACTAAAATTAAAAATAAAATTTTCATTCTGAAGCTTAAAATTAATTTAGTTTCTGTTGTAGTGCTGTAATAAGTAGATCTAATTTAACCAGTCAGCAGTTCCTTCCATTGGACATTAATTTTTTAAAGTCTGTAAGTTAATCAACCTGTTTTATGGTGAAATGTGTTTTTACACCAAAACTCCTCATTATTTCTTTTTTATTTTTCTGTTAAGTGTCTGGCTAAGTGAAAATAGCTTCTGAATATAAAAGAATCAATTAATGTTTCAATATAAGGAAAAAAATGTCATTCCCCAAACGGGCAAGTTTTGCTCAGTGCTACAGATTGTTTCTCTTGCAGCTGTCTTCAGAGCGCGATCTGTCAGTGCCACCTGCTAACTAAACTGGTCTTTACAGGCATAATATATGGTCAGGAAATGAAGAAAACCCTGAATTTTCTATTTTTGATTTTAATAGTCCCTCTGAAATATAAAATTACTCCCAAGGATTTGGGAAGCCATATCCTCACGTTTATTAAAGAAGAATTGATCCGAGGACAGAGATTTTAGATAATGGAGTATGCTATTTATGGGTAAAGATGAGGCTTTGTGTCTGAGAGGTAACAGCCAAAGCCGGGCTTCCATTTGGATCAATTTTTTTCAGTAGCACCCTGTGGCCATGTTTCACCAAATGTTTTAGACATTTGGCTCCTCGGTTCCTGCCCTCTGAGGAGAGATGTCCAGGAGCAGCCTGGGCAAATTCTTTGTTGTTTTAAGTGGGATCTTGCAGATGCACTCAAGGGCTGCATGACAGTGCTGCCCCTGAGAGTACGTGACCACGCACGTGTCCGGTTTCTTAATGCCAAAGAGCAAGCTTCTAAATGAAGTGAAAAGTCCAAGTGTATCATTCTGGCTTTCTCCTTTGTTTTTGCTGATACGTCAAAATTCAGCAAGCACAATACATGTGTTCCCTGGACCTTCAACCCATCATCTCTCCTTCCTGCAAATCAGTTTGTGCCTCGGTGTGTCTCAGCTGCTGCAATAACTATAATTCCAATCATAGCCATCCACTTTAATGGGCTCCCTGTGTCCATCGGGAAGAGCCATCCCATATGCAATGTCAGCTCCCAGCACCTAGAGCAAGCATCGTCTTTCTGCCATCTTTTAAGGAGAGCTGCAGTTCCGTGGTGACATTTGAGAGCTTTCATTATCTCAGTGCAAGAATCTCTGGGGCACACTCTGCTCTCTTAACGTGTCCTTGTTTAACGGCGCTCCTTACCTTTGGCTGCCTGCGTTCAGCTAACCAAGTGGTGGCAGAGATGTGTATAGTCCCTCTTAAATCATTCTGATTTTCCCAAGTCCCTCTGCAGATTTTTGATGGAACATATGGCAATGTTATGTCTATTTGAAAAAGCCTTTGCATCATATGTTTATACAACTGCTCACTATCCCAAGACAAAAATTCTTTCCTGTTATTGCCCATTTGCTGACTAAAGAAATTATCCTCTTTATGTATTCTGGTACTTTACCTTGATACCTTACATGTTTAATTATGTTGTCCTCGGTCCATAATCCATATGATTCACTCACCATATAATACAACTCTCATCAGTTTTATTTGTTTTAACCCTTGCCCTTCCTTTCTCATTGCTTGCCTTTGTCAACCTTTGTTATCTATTAGGTTTGGGGTCTCAGCCCAACTCCAATTAAGTTTTTCCTTCTTGGTGACAAAACAGTCAAAGAGTCCACTGGGACAGGACTTGACTTATAGAAGAAGAGCCCCTGATGCTTAAAGATGAAAGATTAAAAAAAAGAAAAAGCAAAAGCAAAGAAACCCCAAAGGAAACTCCAGTTATGTACAACATAAAGGAAAAGCACCAGAATGGAGAAAAAGGAATGGGGTTTGTGGCTCCAGAAGCAAATGGCGAAGCAGCATTCTGCCTTTGGCTCTTTTTCTTTCTTTATCGGTGCTGCCAGCTAGTGACTTCAGCCATCTGTGGAAATCAGGAATTTCCACCAGTCAGTGGCAAAGTGAGCTGCACACAGGATCTTTCCATTCTCCAAGCAAAGGAGGAATAATGATTTTTCTCTTCCTTGGGTTAGAGGTGGGTGAGGTCAGAAAAACCCTGGAATCTTTTAAGAGTGAAAACAATTTTTCCCTCTGAGGTTTGCTCTAAAAAAAACCCCAACAACATGAACATAAAGCTGTATGTGGGTTTCTTTTTTTCTTCAGAAGAAGCAGTGAAATAATTTTTTAGAGTATTATTTAAAATGGACTTTTTACAATTGAACTTTCTTTCTTCAGAATTCTTTCTATGACCACTGACAACTTCAGGTGAAGTAACTTTATTTCAAAACATGGATTATTAGGGAAATATGTCTAATATACTGTAGATCTACAGGTAACAAGCTCAATTTCTGTTGGTCCTTTGTATTCTGCTGTCTCCAGTGCACCTTAATGGACCAATCTAGGGACTTTGTGCTCATCATTTTAGGCTTTCTAGAAATTTGGACTTTTTCTGAGTCTGCATTATTATAAAATATAGCTATTTCCAGGAGATTCCTGAGCTCTACTGATATAACTATCCTTTTTATTTGCAAGTCAATAATATCAAGGCTTTCTTTTCAACATTTTGTTCTTTGCCTTCTTATTTAGCAAAAAAATAAGTCAATAGGTAAAAATCAAGTGCAAGTGTTTCCCTACTTGGTGTAGCTCATCTCTCATACTGGGTACATTTGTCACCACACTTAAATAAGAAATTTTTACTTGCAGTATACATTTACTTTGTAAACATTCCTGCAAGTACATCCAATACATTTCCATTTTTTGATGGAAATACTTTCCAGTCTTTTTCCTTTATCTTGAATTTTTTTTTTTTCAGACAACATGTTTTCTGGTGGTGGGGAGACCAACATGGTGAATGAAATTCATTAAAATCATTCTGATACCCAGGGACTAATAACTGTGGTAGAATACTAGAGAAGAAAAATTAAAGGTTTCTAAAACACATTTCCTCCTCACAGGCATCTTGCTTCTCTGAATCCAGGATGAGCCAGCCACATTAGATCCAGTTTTACCAGGGGAGGCTGGAAGGTGGCACCAGAGCGCATAAAAACCCCATGTTCGTGGTGGCTCAGACAGTTGGAAGAACAGGCTTTGGGGTGAGACCCAGAGTGGTTCTGCTCTGGGAAAGGGAGAGAAGGGTTTTTATGTAAGGGGAATATAACCATGAGGAAATGGCAGAAGGGTTAAACATAAGATACTGGGGGGAAAATGAGGGCCAAGGAATTTTAAATTATGATTTCGGACTCAGTCCTAGAAGCTCCTTGTTGTAGGTGGACTTCTGCTCTTGTGCCCAGCACAGTCACTGTTCACCGTGCTCAGGGCATGGTGGAAAACTGTTTGGCTGCACAACACACGTGAAGATGCCAGAATGCTGATGGGAGTTACTCTTCTGACTCAACATTTTACTCTTCCTTATTCTGGGGCTACAAGACTGTTCAGCGTCTCCTAATTGACCTGATGGTCTTGCTGGAAAAAATATGTTGCAGCTTTTTTTTTCTCCTGAATTATTTACAGGTGGAAAATATCTGCCTTGCTGGATCTTACCCAAAAGGCACTAAAATGTTTCTTGCAGCCTGATACTATGTTTTTCTCTGCTTTTCATTTGGCTAGCAAAAAAAAAAAAAAAATTGGTTCAATCAGATCTGATTCTTTTTTTTCCCATTATTTTTTCTTCTGGTTTAGGGAGTGAAACAATTATTTACACCACCCTATTCCTGATAGCAACCATATGTCTGGACTGCACTGCAATGAGCCTTGCAGTCCTCCTTCTGGCAACTGTCCCCTGGCCACAATGGCATCCCTCAGCGCTCCAAATGGGAGTAGGTGCTGTGGAGCCCTTTCCATGCCATCGGCACCTCCCAGATTCCAACATGTTACCTCATTTGCCATCACTGTTCTCCAGAAAGCTGTTGCAGCCAGGCATTTGGTAAGCTCTGTGGCACAGGCGATGTTTGGAAGCCTGAAGCCCTCAAAAACTGTGATGCTGAGATGGGTCAGAGATTAGAAAAACAGGGTGACTGAGTGAGCTTGGCTGTCTAGATTCTCATCAGTTTGGAGCCTCTGCAGAGCCTGATTGCATCCCCTAGAAAAAACTGTGATACAGACACTCACCTCCCATCAGAGAACTAAGAAACCCGCCTGCTTGCCTGGTTGGGATGGATACTTCCTGAGGAATGGAACTTGAGTGGAAAATGCTTTCTTGTCATACAATTCCCCTTCTCTTCCATCTTCTTTATTTTCTTCCTTAGGAAAACAGAGCTGTGCTTTAATAAAAACATCTGATCTTCATTTGTAGAGGATCTGGAAGTGACCCCAGCCTTGCTGGGAAAGCCCCATTGAACTGCAATGGAAACACATCTCCCGATCCGATGGAAAGGGACACATGGAGGTCCTGAGGGAGATGATGGTTTAGAAGACTGAAGTTCAGTAGGACGTTGATGGTGAGAGTATGAGAGGGTTAAAGGCTCAGTTAGCTCAGGATCTGAAGCCATCCTCCCAATGACTGGCTGATCCTCTGTGCTTGCACAAGGCAGGAGAGAAGGACGCGTGGCTTCCATGGCTGGTGGGAGACCAACTCACCAACTCCAGCCCCTGTACCTTTGCCAGTGCAGAGGCTGGAGGGACTTGTCTTGCTACTGAGTGTGGGTGTGATTTCTTCCAAATGGGTGGTGTAAGTGGAGCAGGACTCAGCAGGACAACTTCTGCCTTCTGCAAACACGTTGAACTCAGCCCAGCGTGAGATCTGTCTGTGGGAAATGCAGTAGAAGGTTGTGCTGTGGTGCTTTTATCAACTGCAGATCAGAAGGGGAAATTTCAGTCTCTTTCCTCCTATTTCTAGTGCAGTAATATTTCAGTGTTGTGCTTCAACCCATGGTTCACAGCTGAGTGGTAGTTTTATGATTTTATGAGGCCTCAGACCACAGTGTCTTTAAATGTTCTAGAAAATACACAGGTTAATCACCTGACCCCTGCAAACTTCTTGAAAGAACTTGTATTGCATTAGCTAATGCATTGCAATGTCTTACTGGAGCTGCAGAAAAACATTGTACATGAAAAGCAAACCTGTCAAACTTGTAGCTTTGCTAACTTTGCACAAAACAGAAAAAAACAATAAAAAAAAGCCCTTTAACCAGTGCAAAACAAGATAAAACCACAAACTTGATGGCCTTTTGTGCAACCTCAATTGGACATTGCAGCTCTATGCTGTAATCTCCAAACAGAGGCTTTATCATCTTGGGTGCACTAGCATTGACCCATAACACAGAGTCTTAAATAAAAAGCAAACCATATTGTCAAAGCAAAAGTCAGTATCTCAGCAAGTCTGTCCTCAAGTGTGGGAGTGTGAAGAGAGAAAACTCAGAGTAAGGAGAAAGCTGGATGGGTTCGAAGGAGAAAAAAAAAAATGAAACAACAACCTCTAGTAAAAATAACAGGGTGGAGCAGAAATAAAAATACTTTGGACAAGCAAATCCCTACAGACTCCAAAGAGTGAGGGAAAAAAGGTCTAATTCTTGCCTCTCCAGTGCCTGAGCTGATGTGGGTCAGCTGTGGTGAGAGAAGGGCTGGCAGCTCAGATTTTGAAACATCCTTGCAGAGGTGGTCCAGCAGGACTGCGGTGGCAGAGATGGCATTGTGGAAGAGTTGGGCCGGGCTGTAATTTATGGACAGACTGCTCTGGGGCTAAACAGCCAATGGAGACAGCATCGCATTCCCCCACAGGAGACCAACCAGTGCTTCTCTCTTGGCTGGGGGTGGGGACATTGTTCTGTGATCCTCAGTCCTAAGGATTCTGTGCTCCTTCCTGCCCTTTCAAGTAATTTGTGTGCCTGGGTGAGTTAACACTGAGCACTTGCTGCTTTCCCTTGAGTGGTGCTTCCGCCCATCCTACAGCAAACAGAGAGGGATGCAGAGGCACGGCTGAAACCAGAGTCCTGTCCAGAGACAGGGCATGTGCTTCTCTTGGTCCACAGCCCTGCACTTTGCTTCTGCTTATGTCCTCTCCCTCTCTGCAGAAAAGCCAAGTCCTCCACAGGAAGAGATTCTCCTTCCCATCAGTTTGTGCATCCCTGAAAGGGACAGGAGGGACCCCACCTCCTGCAGAGAACATGGTGGTTCCTGGTGAGTTTCTCACAGCTCCAGGAAGAGCTGCTGGCTCTTCAGACTCTGGGAAGTTGAAGCAGTGCTATAATGCAGCCTGTCCAGAGCAAGGTTTGAGTCCTATTGTGGAAAGCCCCTTGCCCAAGAAATATTTGCTTGGCAGCAGCTCATGCAATTGAAAAGCAATTTGATCTCATTCAAATTATCTCATACCTTGTTTCCTACTTCTCTTAATCCTTGGCAGTTTCATTAAGTTTCATGAAACTCACTTTAGAAGGGAGTGGGATGAGTTCACCTACAACAAGAGAGAGATGGCTGCACCCCTGGGTCCAAACAATGGTCATTTACCTGCCCAGTGTATGCACCATGGCCAGCCAGGGCTGCTCTCACCTCACTGTTGAGTGCACAACCGACTGCTCACTCTGTGTTTCCAGCTCCCAGGAGTCACTGACTTGTGGCTTTCAAGATTTTATGGAGTCTTTCTCTGTGCTTCAGTAAGGTCCTTTGCTCAGAACCATCAGCTTCTAGGGAGCGCAATGTGTGTAGACTCTGAAGTCCCATCTGCAAGTGGCTCCTTGTCACTGGGAGGCGAGAAAAAGGGACAGAACAAGGACCCATGTCAGCACCAGGCAAACAGGCTGCACTGTAAAACCAAGGACAGTAGGATCTCTGGTGAAGTCAGCAGGTTTTATAGGCAACACGGGGTTGATTTTCTCTTTAAAGAAGAGAGTCACTCACTCTCTTTTGTGGATTCCCTGAAACAGAAAAATCTCCTCAGTCAGATGAGATAGGTGGAGCTGAAAGTCTTACATCAAACCCCACCTGGAGACAGAGGCCACAGAGGGGATTACACCATCTAAGTATCATATGCTACATACAGTAGAGCCATAGAGGTGACTGAGCAAGAAGATCATTTGGGTAGCACCCTGCAAATGTTATATTGGTCAATCTTTTACCTTTTGAGCCCCTTGCTGATATGTTGGTCGAGATGGCACTCATACCAGGGAGCTTCCAAATTTCTGTGCCATGTTTCTCTCCTCTGAACATCTCAGTATGCCCTGCTGATCTGTGTGTTGTGCATCCCACTCAGTACTCTTGTGTTGTCCTGTGCTGCTTACAGCTGCATTTCCTGCCAGCTGGCCAAGGTCCACCCCTGCCCAGGACAGAAGTGTCAAATGGCCTAATGAGGAGATGGCTTCAAACTGGTGACACTTTTATTGGTGAGCCAGAAACAGAAAAGACCCTGGAATTGCCTATCTGTCATGTTGTGTCTTCAACACTCACCCTTGGGAGCCAACCACAAGGCAGAGCACCTGGCTCACACTCCATAAGGACTCAGTTTAAAACAAAAAAAAAACCCTAACCTTTCCCACCCTGTGCCAGTGCCCCACCACAGAACTCCTCCTTGCTTTGCAGATCATTCCACTGCAGAAGGGATTTTCAGAAAAAAGACATTGCTCTACTTCAGCTCAGACATCAGCCCAAGAAAGCAGTTTTGTGGGGCCAGATTTTATGCTCCTAGCAGCTCTCAGCAGGGTGAACTGCAACAACTACACTTCATAGGCACTCACTCATCTTCTCACTAGACTGCCCCAGCAATCCCTAACTGTGAGCTGCTGTCCAGCCCTGCAAGCCTGGAGATCACACACAGACAGGCTGTGGAAACATCTTACTTGTCCCTCATCCCAGCAGAAATCTGTGACTGGCTTTCAGCCAGGTCTGCAGGTTTCCTCCATGGATGCCCTGTGAGCGACCGTAAGGGCTAGTGCTGGCACAGGGATGAAAACAGTGGGAACACAGCTGGGGAGGGCAGCTTCACAGCAGCCCAGAGCAGTTAAAGCTGCCCCAAGCTCATACCAGGGTGGTGGACCTGTGGGAATGAAACTCTAGAACAAGGGTGAAAGCATCATTATAGAGCTTGGGGAAAAAAATTTGGAAAATGTTAATTTTGCTCATTCTTTCCTTATTTTTTCCAGTCTCCCTCACTTTTCCTCCCTCATAACATCAACCTGATGAAAAGGGGAGACAAAGCTGAGAAAATGGTCACTATGTCAAAGATGTTGATAATGGTCAGCTAAATAACCATATTGCAACTGCACCTCAGCCCTGGAAACTAAGACTTCTTGTGCCCAAATTCTCATGTAATTGTAATTTTTTTAATAACTATTAATTATTCACAGTACATGCACAATGTTCAATTTATTGTATTTGTTGTTATTTGTGAAAAAAAGAAAAAAATCATTGAAGATGTCTTTTCATTCATGGGTCTGAGTCTTGCACAACTCATTGAAATGCTTGGCATCACTGCCATAAAATACACACACTGAAGGTAATAAAATCCAGCTACACAGTACAGTAAAAATCCCAACAACAAAAAAATATAATAAAATGGACGTAAGAATCTTGATAAAATCCATGCAGCACTGTGCTGCACCTTCACAGGAATTAGGGATGCACAGTAATCCTGGAGGAAGCCCTGATGTCACAGGACTCACTGTCTACAGAAGCACCATAAAATGCAAAGGGGAAGACAGTGCAGCCCTGTCTCTCTCATTATGCACAGCTCTAACCCTTCCCAGCAGACTCCTCTTGGCCCTGTGAAATGTTCTCTAGTTCAGCACACCACTCCTAGCAGCTGGGCTCCAGCTTCACCTCCCTGGCCTCCTAGAGGCTGTGAGACACCAGTCAGGCAGTGCTGGGAGACTGGTAGAGCTCCACAGCCTCCAGGTGTATGATCGTCTCCCTCCTCTGTCTGTCAGCTTCCCAAATGCTTGTTTCACCATCATCCTACAAATGTAATCTGCAACTTCTAGGAAAAAAATCTGGTCTCCTGTCCCACTAAGACAGCCCATAAACCTGAGTAGCAGAGAGGAAAGCAGGGAGGGTCTCCCAAAATGTTTGGAATAAAGCTTTCCATAGCAACCAGTAGAGCAAAACAGCCCAGAGCTCCTACGGGTGCCAATAATATCAGCCTTCCTGTGCCACTGGAAAGATACCATGCATAGTGGTGGGCTCCATGAAGGCCTGTAAAGCCTTTGAAGCATCACAGCGAAGCACTCATTGCAACATCAATTGTTCATGAGTCACAACATAGGAGGGCAGAGACCAAACATTGCAGCAGCTTTGGCACAGCCTAGGAACCCTGAGACCCTTGGCATTGGCCAGCGTTGTGATCCAGTGCAACAGCACGTTCTGGATAGCAGCAGGGAACTTCCCTACAGTAACCACAGCCTTGCATCCCCCAGCTTGTTAGCTCAGTCAGTGCTCTCGCAGGTAAGAGCTCCCTGGGAGATTTTGTGTCACTAAGCTCTGAAGTGAGCTCTGCACAGCCTTGCAGAAAATATTTTTTAATAGGCTGAAGTCTGGCTTCTGCTTTTGCTCACTTTGGCTGTGCAACATCTCCTTAATCACTGCTTGATGCTGCGTGGGTGAGCTGGACCATGGCTGTGCACTGAAGGCCAGAAAAGACCTTGGAGAAGAATAGCACCACCTGCCAGGACCTGTCTCACAACAGCAGCAGAAAAATCCCTGCACATCAGGATTAGGGGCATGGATTAATTTGAAGCCTCACCCTAGTTCCGTGGCATCAAGGATTTGAGACAGGAGCAGACCGTTGCAGGACAGTGATGTGGTTTCTTTGTTCCACTCATGCCTCCGTGTTCATGCCATCATTTCTTCACACTGCTCAGATAGAGAGAGGAAACCTTTTCTCTGAAACCACAGTGGTGGAGTTCCCGAGGAGGGATGCAGAGAAGCAATAGGGATGCACGTGGGTGCTCTGCTGAATCTGCCCATGCCTGTGGATTTCTCTGGGACAGATCAATGCAGGCCAGTAGTGTGGTTCTCTGTCCCACTTTCTCCCTCTGTAAAACAGACATAATGATACTGACCTAGTTCACTGGGGAGCCTGGAGAGGCCAGATAATGTTTCTAAGGCTCTTTGAAAATAAAACGGTCTGTGACGGTGCTGTTATTATTCATGCATTGTAATTCTGACCTGTAAGGGACTTCTCTTTCGAAGGAGATTTTCAGTTACTCCAGCAGCTGAAAGGAGGGGTTTGCATTTAATCTTTAGCTATATATATATATATTAACAGCACACAAGCGATTTCATCACAGGTGTGAAAGGAGGGTGAACTCTACACCAGTGTCAGGTGTTGCACTGCAGTGGCTTGGTACAGAGGAGCCCCAGCTTCCAGCATCTGTGAGAGTTCAGCTGTTGTCTAAAGACCTGGTACCAGTTGACAAAATCAAGTGTTTCTGACCTTGATCCTGCAACCTGAAATTCTGCCACGGACTTTAGCAAGAGCTGGAGTGGTGCCCAAATCAGAAAGGCTGGAGTTATGTATTTTACTGTGCAACAAATGCTAAGCAAGGGAGTGTATAAATGTGTAGAAGGAACAGAGTGGTTTCACAGAGGTCTTTTCTCTTAGAACTTATTCACCTCTCTCCAACAAGATCAGCAACACAGTATGGCATGTGTAATTCTAAAAATCATAAAAGTACCAAACAGGGCTTTTTGTAACTTATCATGCCTTCCTGACATATATTGCTGTTCTGGCAGTGACTTATATGCTACACATTTCCAAGACCACCACTTCTACTGTTTGGATTCTGCTGACCTCCCGGAGGAGCTAACTGCATATTGGAATCTTGCACCAGGTAATGGAGAGAAGAAAGCACAGGGCTCACATGCAAGCAGGTTACAACCTTCCCAGCAAGAAGCAGGATTATTACTTGATTAAATCACATGGGAGAGAACGGTATATGCACCATGAAAATAAAAACAAATGTTTTCACATTATTTACAAATCACTTTGACGTGTTACACATGATGGCCTGGAAGATGGTGACTATTTGCCCTGAGTTTTTGCTGCTTTATGGAATAGGAGTAATGTAAGATGGAGCTGCTAAAAAGAATCTTCTCTTCTTATTATGTATCTCCATATATAACATTTAATATCATAACAATGAGCAGAACAGAAAGAAGTGCAAATCTTGACTGTGGAGAGCCGTATTTTCCCTGTTGCCTCCTCTATCTTTACGTTATAGAAACTCAATGAGCCTTTTATATATGAGGCACATCTGAAGCACTGAAGCTCCCATCCTCCCTTCATATATGAATAAATGAATTTGTTTACTGTGCTGTCTGAATAAGTGTGTTTCAAAACAATGACAGATTTCAGGGCATTAGCTCCAGCACTTCTTTTCAGCAGAGTCTTTTCATCTTTATTCCACAATTTCTAAGTGCAACAACGCATAACATTTCCTACACAAGCTCCTCACACACCACCTCGTGACTGAAGGGGGGACTGCAGCACATGGGAAAATGTCACCCCACACTGCACCATTCAGCTGCTGGTTGAAAGACTGGAATATCTGTCATTTCACAGAGAGAGGTTTTCTTTCCCCCAGATTTGGGACAGCTGCTCTACAGCCACTTGCCATTAGTCCAGTTGTGGTTTTTTATGGGTTTTGGCACAACGATCCACATTTTGAGGTGATATTTCAAAGGTTCTTTGGTTGATTTGTTTTTTTTTCATGAAGAACAGTTACAAGGAATTGGTATTTTCTATTAAGCTTCATTGCTCTGTTCCTCACTAGCTGTGCTGTTCAGGAATTCAGTACACTGTTAACAAATGCACTAACTCTTCACTGTAAATGATTGTGCCCAGTATGGTTTTTTCCTATATCCTGGAACTATTTACATTATGAGTCATGGATTATTTATGGAGATCTTCATGGTGCTTTTCTTGGACATGCCCTGTAAAGAAATCAGTAAGCTGGAGGGAAAGAACAACGGGGAGCTCTTGGGAGTGGACTTTTAGGTTTGTTTTTACATTTTTTAAAGTCTTCAGTGCCATCAAAAATCACTATTAATACTTGGCATATTTCTGCCGACCTCTATTGGAGCATCTCAAATGGAAATGGACACTCAGGAAGCAGGTGTAATGATAGCACTGCCTCTCGTGTTATGGTCTCCATTGCAGAGGTTGGATGAAACATGGAGAAATTTTAGGCTCGACCCTAAAGCCAGTGGGAATTTTGACCCTACTGCTGCCAGTGTATACTGAGGTGACACTGCTGATGACTACCCAAGAATCACAGAGGAAGAGTATCTCTGGAGCCAGCATCAGAACTCAGCTCTCCTAACTTTTGACCCCATTTTAGAGGTTACAGAGCACTGACAGTCCTGCGAGGACCACCTGGCCCCTCCTGCACTGAGAATATAGGGTGCTGCCTGTTGGGGGTCACAGCGGACAGCGTGCATTCTGGGCTAGGTCTCGGTTTCGACAGACAGGACCTTCCAATTGTGCTTCATTTTTGTTTTGATTTGTGGTTTGTTTCTAATTTGGTGGTTTGAGACATTGTGTGCATGAGAGAGGGAGAGAGGGAATGGCAAGCTACCTAGGGACGGAGGAGTCCAACTTGCTTAAAAGGGAAATGTTGCCGGAGAAACACAAATTGGTGCATGCCACATCATTAGGAGAAAGTTGCCTATCATTAAGGACTGTGTAGTGCACCCTGTGAGCCTGAAATAAGTCTCCAGGGGATATACAATCATACTTGCCACAGCAGAAAGTGAAGATGAGCCACTGCACCGTCTGGGTGTCCACCTCCCACCTGTGTTAGCATCATTATATGCATGCTGGACTGGCTGAGCACACTGAGGAGGAAGATGGCCATGCCATTCTCTTTTACCATCTGGGTAATTTACTCTGTGAGTTTCATAGAGAGGGAATTCATTAATGCAGATATGCAGGATGTAATTATTCAGATGACGCTGTGGGAGGAAGATGTACAAAATTTGCAAAGTGAGTTCTGCTGGTACCCTGGGCTGTGTTTTTCTGGGTGGTCCTGCTGGAAAGAAAAAGAAAAATAATAATAACCAAAAAAATAAATTAAATTTAAAAAATCATACCGAGGAATGCCTTGATGACTTCTCACCAGATCCCAGCAGGTCCC
Organism: Chloroceryle aenea; assembly: GCA_013399075.1. Taxonomy (NCBI): domain Eukaryota; kingdom Metazoa; phylum Chordata; class Aves; order Coraciiformes; family Cerylidae; genus Chloroceryle; species Chloroceryle aenea. Next base: position 105,214 of record VWZY01005697.1, on the reverse strand, counting down.
AGATCCCAGCTCCTCCCAACTGGCATCAGTGGGAGCTGTTCTTCCCGGGTGAGGGCACTATTAGAAGACTCCCAGTTAGCATCCGTCACAACAGAGAGGAAATCTGTGGGAATTGCTGATCATTTATATCAAAATTAATGAGGTTTTCCCTCTCTGAACACGAGGGCTGAGTTGTATGCTGACTACGGGGCGGAGGGGAATCCAGCCATGGATATCTAGTTTGCCTTTTTTATTTATATTTTTTTTTTTCCAGGGGTCTTGTATAATTGATGACGCTGCCTATTCGGCAAAGGAATTTTCTGAGCACAAAATTCATTTTAACAGTAATTTTTTCCCATTAAACAAACTGTTGGGTTTTTTTCCCTCCTACATCTGAAGCCAAAATCACAGGACCACAAAACAAATCAGCCTAATTTCACTCTGAACTTTTCCTTTGACATCCTTCTATTTTTCAAAGAGAATAAATGTGTTGTTACATGACTGGTCTTTTCCAGACAGAAGAGGCAGAGAGCTATTTTTGAAGCTTCTTAAATCAGAAGCTCTGGCTCTTTACAAAAGCATCCCCACAGGATATCAGGACTGTGTTTGGAAACATATGTGATAAAAAAAAAAATCAAACCATAAAAATGAACTGGGATCACCTTGTAATTGGGCAGAGAAGACTTCCTGCTGCCGTCTGTATTTTTGATAAAAGCCAGTGTTTCTGCATTTCTCACCTTTTGCTGTGAGAGAATGTACACAAAATCTCTGATTGCCAAGAAAATCAAAGCCAAGAGGGAGACCCCCTGTTTGGAGGAGACCATCCCCCTCCTATATTCTCTTTTACTGATGTTATGTGGGGAAAATTAGATGTACAGAATGAATCAAAAGTCACTGTGAAAAAAGAAAATAAAAACACCACCACTGGAACAGAGCTATATGGAGGACTCGGAGGAGATCTTAGAATGCACCAGCTTCCATATAGAGAGGCAAGCTAATAGGCAGTTCATTGAAGCTAAAGTATAACATAAACCATAAAATTACAGAGAAAATGGCTGAAAATATAATAAAAAATAATTAAAAATCGTGTAGGAAGGTGGCATATCAACATCTGATGTAAATACAGACGTAGGAAGTGCAGTTCATCATTTGAATGGATGATACAGTTCAAAATGGTAACAAAATTTGTAGGTTTTAATTTTTTTTTCCCACAAATTTGAGAAAACCCCAATGGTTCCAGAAACAGCTTTCCATTTACTTCTGTCAAAAGGTGATTTTTATGTTTTACTCAGTTACCAGGATTCTTAAGGAAAAGAAGATCAAACTACTGTAAAATTAAATTCAAAATAAAAAAAAAAGGAAGGGAATTCACAGTCATTTTCCTGATCTTTAAATGTTAAACACACTCTGGAAAGACACTAGTGTCTCCACTACTTAGGCATCATATGAACCTTCTAATAGAGACCAGACTTCTATTTTCTCTTGTCTGCTTCTTTCCCCTCTTCAATGAAATAAAATCTCAACACTGCTGAAGTCTTGTGGCAAAATGATATTTTTTTCATGAAGATGTATGACAAATTGGACAAGGCAATGAGAGAATATGGAATATAGGCAGCATTCCTCCTTCCTTGGAAATTTTCCTCCTAGTATCTGCAGCCACATCATTAATACTCAGTGTCTCCCAGCATGGTGTACATCACACTAATAATGCATTTTTTTTTTTTTTTCCTTTCATAGCCTGGCACGTGGAATTAGTTTGTTGAAAGCTAATTAGCAACATTCAGGCTGCAAACTTTTTAAGGATGGAGTGTCTTTCTGTTTTCTGGACCAAGCCCTGACTCCTACACACAAGGTCAATACTCAGACTGGCCTTACAGTGTTAAGAGTGACCATCACATAAGAGACTGTATCTGTATTGGTCTTTGAGTTTGCACAACACATGAGAATGTATATGTGTATGTGTGCAAATAAATGCCTGCATTTTGGGTTGCTATTTCTGTATTTTCACCTGTGTGAGTATAGTTATATATGTACACACACATATATGTGTGTGTTGAGAAGAATTCATGCTCAGTTTGATGGAACCCATGTAACAGCAGTAGCAAAGCAAAGACAGTGACAAGGCTGCTGCATCTTTTCCCTCAGCACACCCAGGCAGAGTTCCCAGACCAAAAGGAAACATTCTTCACAATGCAAATCTGCTGCTTTTCCAAGACCTGGCAAGGGTACTTTCCTTTTTTTTCTCCTCACCCAGCAGCAAGCACGACAGCATTGGCTCCCTCCTCAGCATGGGCAGGTTTTTTTTGCACATATGCTTATAAATTCTGGCAAGTACAGAGGATATAGTATAGGGCAAAGCTTTGAAAATGTGGCTTTTCAAGTTAAAAAAAAAAACACAACAAGAGTGTTTCTTTTGCACACATAGATACATGCAAACATATGTGTTGTAGTAGTGCCTATGACAAGGGTTGGGAAGCTATGGTGCAAAATAAGGTGCAGGTTTAGGTATGGGTGAGGTGCAGCTGAATACAGTTGGTGTCTATGCTATGGAGAGCTTGAAATCCAACAGAGCTACTTTATAGTGCAATATAAATATTTTAAAAATAGCTTATTTAATAGCTGATAAAAGCAGGGGTCAGCTTCCTGTGAAAAGCAGGAGGTGCACAGCTTTAAATACCTGCAGTTATTTTCAGAACATGGGTGATTAAATTTCTAGCAACTCTGCAATTTCAAATGCAATTGGAAGTAAAGGAGAAATAAAAAATATTATGTCACTTGCTCTGAATTTATTTTGTGGGTTTTCTCCATCTTTCTGTGTCTGTCCACTTTCATTTGCTTTTCTTTTCTCTCTTGGCTCCAGGCTTTGTTCAAGTTTCCACCATCCTAAGTAAAAGATCTCTTGAATATCTATCTATCTATCTATCTATCTATCTATCTATCTATCTATCTATCATCTATATATCTTATCTATCTAATCTATGTCTATCTATCTACGTATTGTATCTATTCATTCACACACACAAACCAGTTCTTTACACAATATTCAAACACATATGTCCAGTGTTTTATCTCCTTACTTTTATAAACATTTTCCCAATAATAGTTGAAAAGGGGGGGTCTCCCCCTTAGAAAAACAGAAATGAAGGTGTGAATTATCAGGGAAACTTGTAGGTAACAGCTCTAAATTCCCATCTTGTTTAAAAGTTTGCATAATTTCAGGTTTTGGAAGTCAAAACCCACTGGCCAAGAGATGAAAGCAAAGAAAGGGGCTAGAAAAGTGGAAGCATTTCTGTGCAGTGATGGAAAACAAACTGCGTAAACCGCTGATCAAATATGAAGAACTGGACAAAAAAAAAAAGAGAAAACTCTGGCCCATGTTCATGGCTGCCTGTACATTTCTTGTAAGGACATTTGGGAAGTGTTGCTGAAAGCATTAGCAAGTCTAACCTCATAAATGAAGAGCCAATCTCCTCTCCCTTCCCCAGTTTTATGCCTAAACTTGTAGTACAGCTACAGCATTTTGCCCAAGTCAGCACCTCAGGCATTGCCCAGGGGACAGGATGGGATGCTGTACTCAGGAGTGGGCAGTAGTGTAACAGGTCTCTTCAAAGGAACACAAAACAGTTGCATATAATCAAGTAGAATATACATTAAGCAATTAATAAGGCCTGTCTGCCACTTGTATCTAAACGAGCATCCAAGCTGCCTTGTTGTTTCACCTTGTAGGTGTGCATGGTTTACAGGAAAAGACAAGGGATTTTGTGTGCTGGAAATAGAGAACAGGAGGGAAGGATGCTGGATGGGTACCTCTTTTTCACCCTCTCCCCAAATCCAAATTTACCAGCTCTGTGACCTGTAGTGGTCCTCAGTCAGGTTGAGGGTTTCAGGGAGGGAGGAAAAAGGTGCTGGAAACAGTGTGGTGTTGCACCAAGCTGTGAAAATACGTATGTAGGGATGACATATCATTTTTTCAATGACTGTGACAGCGTGCTCTTTTTTGAGCAGAAATGTGATTGTTCCCTAGAGAAAGAACAATAATCAGTGCAGAGGAATTTTTTTTTGGTGGATATATGAAAAAAACAACCCAACACAGAACCAAACAAACCACAAAGGAGGGATGTCGATGAGTGGAGTCCCAGGGATATGCTGCTGAGACTCTGTATTGCATCCTATCTGTAAAACAGAATGAAAGTGTCTGTGATGCCATTTACTGATGAGGCAATGCTATGCTCAACACAAACCCAAAACCTGACTTCAGTGAGATATGGAAGAGCTTCATGCCACTGATCATGGAGCAACTAAGCAATAAAATCCCAGGTGAATATCAGTGCTAATAAATGTCAAGTAACAGGTGTATAGGAAAAATATGCTAAGTATACAAGCAAGGTATTAGGGTAAAATTAGCTGTTGATACTTCAAAAAGATGTTTTCGAGTCATTGTGACTTGCTTTATGAAAAAAGAAAAATAAAAGAAAAAGAATTTTAGGCATTCTCAAAAGGAAAAATAAAAGGGCCATCAAATGAAAATATTGGGCAGCAAGCAAAACATAAACAAAAGGAAGAAACTCAGAGTCACAGGATCTTGAGGCCAAAAATGTACATAAGTCCCAAACGTAATAGGTTCAACTCACAGAAGAAACATCTGTGAAAGGCTGAACAGCACAAAAACCACAAGTTCCCAGATTGGGGACTTTCTAAACCAGAGTCTGTACCTGCATTGTGTTTTCATTAGTGAAGCTATAGCCTAAGGATGCCTCAGCCTAAAGTTCTTGTGCTACTTCTAAAAACAAATCTCTTCACTTGGAGAGTTTTATTGGTGTGGGGATTTAGCCAAGAGACTTGCTAGCTTTTTTTTTTTTGGGGAAGGGATCTGTAGACTAGCAGGTGACCGTTTTGTGCCCCAGTTCAGTGTGAGAGCGCTGAAGAACTGACATACCTACAAGTTGTATCTAGAGGGCTACCTTCACCCATGCACACAGCAGGCAGATTTCCCTATGGCTGTGAAGAGCGGTGGTGTGCTAGCAAACGCCTCTTCCCACAGGCGTATTCTGTTTGCTCCCTGAACTCTGCTTTGGAGGGAAATTCCCAAGCAAATGGGAGCGATGCAGGACGCTGCGCGTACCGGGGCGATGCGCTGTGCTGCCAGTGGCACTGCTCCTTGCTGGACACGCTCAGATGCTAAATGTCGGATCCAAATTTGCAGCAGAAAATGGGAACAAAGCAAATTTGAAATGCCTGTGTTGTTTCCAGCCCCTCCCCTGCTGCTCGCTGTCACCTATCCTGGTCACAGTTGCTGTGAGCAAAGGGTGTTTTCGATGGGGAAATCGCGGCGGCCTGGGGAAGGGGAGCAAGGGCACCGAGCGAGAGCAGGGAGCTGTAGCTTGTATTTTGGTGAACTTAATGACTAGTTTTGAGGCAAAGACTTGAAGGCCAAAGTCTGACAGGCTGTCAGGCACTGATTGCCATTTTCATAAAGGGCGCTATGCAAGTGTAAGTGATTGATAGATTGATTGATTTATTTTGCTGAGGCTCCTTTGTGGTCTCCTGGGGGGATTTCTGGCCACACCTCTCAGGCTGAAAGCACTTGCTCTGCCTGCTGTTGCTTTTTTTTTTTTATTTGTGGGTAATGAAAATTTGTCATAAGCCTTCCCTTTCATCTGTACATGGCAGGCTGTCACACAGAAACAAGCCATTCTGGAACCTTGCTTCCTTCCAAATTGCTAAATATTTTTCTTCAAATTGCTTCCCTAATGGGCTAGTATAATAGGAGCAGCATGCTCTCTGCCCACGCTGAAGATGCCAGAGCATTTGTCCAGTGCACATGTGTGTTGGGCACAATAAACTCATTGCCTGGCCTGGAGACAGTGCAGCACTGCTGCTGATCTAATCTGTACCCCACGTTCCTTGGGTGCAGTCACGCACGCCATGGATATGCACATGGATAGGTACTTCTGCCTCCCCGAAGGGAAACGCAGGTCTTCAGGGAGGCAGCCGGCTATACAGCTATACATCCTGCTTTCCTGGGGAAGGAGCACTGATTGCATTTCACAGGGTGAGACACAATGGCAAGAGGAGGTGGAGGAGGCTCCACAGCCACCGAGGAAGCCATGCGAGCAGTGACAGAGCTGGGCTCACTAATGGCCTGGCCTGGCCAGTTTTTTATTGACTCCAGTTGCTGCTTTTTGGAGGGGCAGACACCAGTGGTCCCCAAGGTCAGCAGTTCCATGTGCTCTGTACTAAACTGTTGCGGACCCACTGCTTTATGAGCCTAAGTGCTTATCCAGGAACAGAAGTGAATAGGTTGTGTGTGATAAGAAAATAATTTGCCAAAACTGCAACAATAAAGAAAGCCTGATGGGATCTCTTATGGTATGAATAGCCTGGAGCAGCTGCAGATTTCTCTCTGCTTTCACAATTATTTTCATTTTTATAACAACTAAAAAGGGAGCATTGTCCACAGGCTCCTACAGCCCGTATTTTCATATCCAGATCTAATATTTCCATATACATATTATACATTGTGGATCTTTCTGAATAAAAGACAGGAACAGAGAAAGAAAGAAAAAGGAAAAGCCTTCTCAGATAAGAGACCTATTGACACACGAGCTTAACCCATTCCTCTTTTCTGTTTTGCTCACAACCTCCTTGCTGCATTTCTCCAGATCCCAGAGCAGCCATCCCAAGACACGTGGAGCAATGTTTTCTGGGTGCTGTGCACAGGTGCCCAGCATGGCTGAACACAGGGCAGCTTTCAGTGCCGTGATGTAGCTCCGTGCTGGGGGGCAGCCATCCTCCCCCATTCTCTGCAGGGCTGGGAAGGTGGCTCAAATGCTCCTGTCCCCCACCCTGTGGCAGGGACTGTTGAGAAGGATGAGTATATTTTTGCTTGCTTCCTATTTAGGTGTTACAGAGGGGCTTCAGTCTGACAGTTGACTCTGCACAGCCCTCCTGAGCTCACCCCATTCCCTACCTCCTCAACCAGTCTATGGCATTTTTATGCTCTGGGAGCACAACCAGGTCTGATGCTCAACCCACGCTCAGTTCCCCACCTCAGAGAGCCCTGGGGCTGCAGGACCTGGTGGCAGGCCCTATGCTGTGGCCCTCTTACTTGCCCCACCAGTCCCAGATTGGGCAGTGGTTTGCCCAGAGAGCGCTCCCTGTGACCTGAAGCCCTGGAAGCCCAGGGCTCCTTCCCAAAGCTACATCAGAGACAACCTCTTTGCAGAGGTATCACACACAAGGGAGCCCAGGTCTCTGGAACTCTCTGAGAACATCTAAAACCACCAGAGAAGGGAGAATTCATAAAAATAAACTCTTCTTGCAGTTCAGTTCTGCATAAGGAGAAGACCAGACTCCAGGCTTGGATGTCACAGCAGGGTCAGCTATGCAGAGTTCAGAAAATAGTTGTATAAAGAAAGACACAAAGAATTGACTCAGATTTTAGCCAACCGCCTTTCTGATTTCTCAAGAGGTCTCCAGTGAATCAGGCTGAATGAGCTTTTTGTTGCCTTTACTGTTTACAGGAGTAGCTGAAGTCAGAGAGAGTTCTCTTGTCTTCCTGCTGACAGCTACAGTACGGCAGGGCTGCGGTGCCTTAGCATATAATGATCAATCTCATTTCAGTTCATTTTGCTAGAATTTAATTTTCACATGGCCCAGTGTGACCACATCCCACTAATTTCCCACTTGGATATTTTCTTAAAACAGAAAGACCAGTTGAAGATTCTGCAACTCCTGTTGGTGAAATAATAATAATTTACATTTATTAAGTGTTGTTCTTCCCAAAGGACTGCCCAAATGCATTCCAAAATTTGTGTATGCAGGAATTCCTTCACCAAGGAAAAAAAAAAAAAAAGCATCTGCTTCATTGGCACAGAGCAGCACTAGCACAGGATAGGGTGGGGAATGAATCAAAGGTTTAATGTTATTAGATCTTTGTGGTTCTCCTACAGTAACACCCAGAAGTCCCAAGAGGCACCAAGGCCCCTCTTGGGCAGGGTGAAATAAGTAGTGAGGTTATTAAAAGAGAACCAAGGAACAGAATATGGTAAAAAGCACACTAAAGGAAGAGTAGGAAGAGAAAGAGCATGATAGATAAATTCACACGTGATTGCATAGATTTGAAAGATGTGATAAAGCCATGGGATTGGAAGGGACCTGTGATGTTATCCCACATACTTTTCTGTCCTAAGGCAGCTTCATTTCTATTTAATCACTAATAAGCATTTCTGTAACTTGTTCCTAATGATCTCCACTGATGAAGATTTTACAGCCTTCTGAGGTAGCTGCTTCTTAGCCTGTACTCTGTCCTTACCATTAACATAACCTTGAATGTTTCTCACTGTAACATAAAGCTCTTACTTCTTGCCCAACAAAATCTTTGCAGGTTGTCATTTTGTCATTTCTGGGATGAAAACAGAAAGGAGACATATCCACTAGTCAGTAGACATCCTACAGAGAGGTCTTAGGGTGTTGTTTAACACGCTCCATAAGGTGGTATCTAGAGGAGGACATGGCATGGGTCTTCCTACCTCCATGGGGAGCTGTGGGGGAGAGGTGCTTCTGGGACAAACAGGTAGAGGGATGGAGGCTACAAGGCTGGGATTTGCAGTCCTGTGTGAAAAGTGAGCTGAGTGGAATAGGTGATGGTGTTAAGACCAGAAATGTCCATCTCCACGCTTGTGGATCATTTGGAAAATATATTTCAAGAGTTCAAAGCAGCAGGTAAAGTGGCTGAAGCACGGAGCTGGAGTGGACAGTTGTGGCAGCAGCACCAGCGAGGACTGACAGGAGAGTGGCTGCAGCAGTGAAGGACAGAGGGGAAGAGGTTGTGATGGAAACAGTGTGAGCTCAGCTAAGCGAGGTACGCAGGAGATGCCATGTAGCCACAGGCAACAGTTTCTGGAGGAGAAAATAAAAATGACCACTGCAACACGGAGCTAAATGACTGAAAGCTTAATGACATTATCATCGGGCAGTGGCAGAAGCAAAGGGGTCTGGGAAAGGAACACTAGTAGCTCTGTGCTAATGAGCTGGTACCAGCAAGACCTCTGTGAGGAGAGTTTGCTGATGCAGGAGGAGATACAGGGCTGGAAGGAATAAAGGTATCCTGCAGATATCAATTTGTGAGCATTCAGAAAGAATATGTGTATTGATTTGGAGCCCCAGTTCACAAATGTGAATAGATACAGAAAGATAAAAATCATTTCTTCTCTCTTATTTTCTCCCACAAGAAAAGCAGTTTTAGGTGTTAATGTCCCCTCTACCGAGTCTCCTTCATCCCCATCATCTTTGACCTGATTTGGAATACTGCTTGTTTGCCAGGCAGGAGGAGTCTTTCTAGTTCTTCATCTACAAAGCACACCAACCCTGATCCCAACAGCGTGCAACTACTCATGTAGAAGAGAGTGAGATCTTCGGGGTGTTTGTCCTGAAATGAGATCTGTTAGAGGGACTAAGGAAACTGGAAAATTTTACAAGTTTTAAAATTTCCTTTTTCCTTCCCTTCTTTTCCCTTCCCGGGGAAGGGAGGGTGCTTTGCACTACACAGGCAGTGTTCAGGGGGCCCCAGCTGAAGGGCATCCCAACACCCAGACCTCCTCCTCCTCGGACACTACCCAGGGACGCATTAAAACTGAGCTTTAAACCACCCCATGTCCCGTCAATGTCTTTTGCACTTCTTTAACAACAGAATTTAGCAAGGCAGATTTGAGCTTCACCTCCACAGACCCAGATCCACTTGTTTAAGTAGAATATTTTTTTGTTTATGCTGGAGGCTAAACAACTAGGTTTACCTAGGGTCTCTTGTTAAAATGAGCCATCTGTGGCAGCTGTGGTAATTATACCCAGACTACTGTACCTTTCATGCAGAGCGCTTAGATTTGTGTTGAGACTTTGAAAACAAGAGGAACAATGGCACAAGGGGAAAGAAAATATCTCCATAGAGTGAAAACTATCATGAGGTCCTCCCTTCTTTCCTTTTCAAGTCTTCCCTGGATTAACCACAATCCTCAAGTTGCTTGACGGTTGTTGCCTGTGACAAAGGACTACAAAACTATCTGAAGGCAAAGACCAGATGTCAGTCTGAGGTAGGTTTTGCACCTCCTCCTCCTCAGCAAATGCTTGCCCACGCTTCGGTGAGCCAAGTGAATCCAGTATTTGTGCTGCTGTGACATCTAGGCTACACAAGCCCAGAGCCACAAGTACTACCATAGGAATTAGTCTTCTGCACAGTTTTCCTTCCCTTCACCCATTCTGAAAACCTTTCTGCTACCACAACTTCTGCAAGTAGCTGCAGGGGGATTTGCTGCTCCTGTCCCCAAAGGCATCAGTGCTGCTGTGAATACAAAGCCGCAGGAATTACTCCAGAGCAATGCCAGGTATTTCCTCCTCTCCAGGGGGGGCTGAGCACACTGCCCTGGGGAGGGTCAGACCTTTCAAATCAGTTGACTCTCCAGTGCTGCCAGAGAACAGATGAACTTCTGCATGGCATATGCTAATTCTCCCTACTTTCCTCTCTTAAAAAGTTCTCCAATTAAACCACATATTGTTTTTATGCAGTAGTTACTGAATAGTGAAGTATCTGAAAACCCATGATAACTGAGTGATACTTTGAAGGAAATACGGAGACCTTTAAACTTCCAAGTTGTTGTAAATGCTGCCAAACATAATGATTTTTATCTCTAATCTTCTTGCTAAAACATAAATATGAACAGATGGAAATAAGAAAAGAAAGATTGTGGGAATAAGCATTGATGTTAGCAGCTGGAACTGACGATGACAAAAGCAGCCATTGATTCTTCGGGCTTTCAGGTAGCATAGATTATTTTCACATGCTGTATTTCTCTTATTTTGTGTTTTTCACAGTGGAATTTCATACGCTGTAGGAACAGTTCAGTCAGAAGAGTAAGTCAAGTTAGCATGGCCAGGAAAGAACAATAGATTTGATTCACTTCTCCTCTTTGTGGCACTACCGCGGCAGAAAGTCTGCCTGAGCCGGTGGGAGGTCAGAGCGGTGCAAGGTTCACAGCCCTTGCTGACTCCCTAAATGAGTGCAGCTGATCTGGAAAAATGCTGTCACCAGAGCAGAGAAGGGTGTTCTCATCGTCCTTAGCCCCTCAGCAGCTTCCAAATCACTACCGAGGTGTTTGCAGTACCAGGGTGCAATTTAAAGCTTTTGTCCACAGGGCCAGTCATCTAATGGGCATCTGCCCCATTTGGTTCAAGAGCAAAACAAGTCCACCACCTGTGTTGTCTAAAAAGTCATGGGTAAATAGACAAATAACAAACAGTATGAAGTCATTTCCTGCACAAACTTACTGCACCCTGGTCTTTACCACAAGCTCAGATTTCTTGTGTGGGCTCAGATTTTAGCAAAGAATTACGGTATATTGCTTTCCATGAGAAGAATTTCCCACTTAACAGATCTCAGGACTATTAGACCCTTGGCTAATGGAAAACCATAAACCATCCCAGAGCTTTCTAGAACTCCATGGAGAGCTGAAAGTGCAGATATTTAGCCTCTTCAAGGGCCAGGGACTGACAGAAGACTCCTTAAAGGGATGCCAAGCTAATCAAAGTTCCAAACAATTCCGTATCAAACAATTTCTAAAGGAAGAGATGACTATATTAAGATGAATGTGATTTAATGGCATCATTAGATCTTCAGTGGTGCTCCCTTCTATTCTCTGCTTGGTCTCATTGGCCACCAAACTCAGGATTCTGGGGTGATTTGGTGTTTTTTTTTTTTCTTGGGCATGGGTATTTTCTGCTACCCCTCTGTGGCTAGGTCTGTTTGGTGATGTCAACCGGCACAGTTACAAGGCTGTGCAACTTGCTGCACGTGGTCCTGAAGGTGTGCAAAGCAGCTGGGCCCAGATGTGCTCTGGCCACCTCTGTTGTCCTTGTCACACCCTCTGTACTATAAGCACTGGAGAGTTTGTCTTAGACCTATTGGACTGTTTCTCTGCCATTTGGGAGCTCTCCAGTCTCTGGCCCCACACACTTCTTCACCGGCGCTGTGTCAGGGCAAACACGTATCATCTATTAACATACCTGTACCTTGTCTGCCAGTCAGAGGAGAGTGGGGAAATGGGTCCTACTGCCACTACGATGTCCCATCAGGCGTAGCTCAGGGATTGCAATTCACTGCAGGCACTGCAGACTTAGGCATCATTTTTCACTTTAGCACATATATGCCACTTAATGTCGGAGAGGACCCCTCTGTTGGTAACTGGTGGTTTTTTGAATGGCTGCTTGCAAGTATGTTTTATTTGAATATTTCTTAACTCATCCCCTCCTAAAACAAACTCAGATTCATTCATTAAAATTAAGGCTCTAAGATTCCATAGAGACGAACCCCGGAGAGAGCTGATAAATTACACAAATAAGCTGTATTTATAATACCTCTGATGCCTTGAAAAAGGCATTTTAGAGAAGAGAAGCTCCAGCAAACTGGTAAATCTATTCTCTGATACTGCAGTTAAACTGCATTTCGATACCTGAAACATCTGTTTGATGCAAGCATCCACTCAGCATCGTACAAATACCTTAGCATAGCTCATCCCTTCATTTTCTCATAACTAGCAATTACATCCCAGGAAGAGATGACCATGTGGCAGGTTGAGCAGGAGAGAGGAAGAGAAACATATAAAGGAGATGGATTTTTATTTTTTTTCCCTTAATCTGTGCAAGCCTGACAGAGCATATGAAGATCTGTAAGCCACAGAGTGCCAGTGAGACAGAGACACAGACAAAATTATTTCCTTTGCTGGGTCTTACATTTTGGAGTAGTAGCTGCCTTATTCACAGGACTTTTTTTTCCCCAGATGCCCACCCAAGAACCATTCAGCTACATTTATTATTCTGTCAAATACAATGTGCAATAAAGAGCCAGTCTCCCTAGCGATGGGTACCTGTGCTCATAGCTCCACAGTGAAACACATAAATCACACGTGAAGGGCAATGCACATGTGCTTTTTGTTTCTTGTATCACCTTTTATTATCTTAGGACTGAAAAGTTAATAACCCAGTGGGTAATCATGCCATTATCAGTTTACATTGTAGTAAAGCCCATTCAAATGATGATTACATATGTTAATGAATGTCGTTATAATGCACTACACAGTACATTACCTTCAATAAATATAATTGTTTATGCACTTTAATGAGGGGATATAATGCCCCCAAAACTAATGGCATGGACTGAATTGTGATTTATTGCTGGAAAACTTTGCCATTAAGAAAAGAAATCTCAGAAACCCTTTCATGTTTATCTAACTTTTTTCCTTCTTTAAAAGCTGCCACTCATCTCTCCCTCCTTCTGCTTGCGAGGGGAAAATAGCTGTAAGACACTTCAGCAGTGTTCCTTGTCATTGCCTTCCTTCACCTGAAGAAGCAGGAGGTGGGTTCATTTAGAAGGTTTAATGAAGATCATTATGTTTACCCCTTAGTAAGGCTTAATGCGTTATCTGGCAACAAAACTGATAACACGTCAGAATTTTGGCTGCGACTCAAGCGACGGGAAGTAAAAATGTTGGTTGTTAAACTACAGACCAGGAATAGAAAATAAGGTTAAAGATGACATTTTGGCCAATGGTCCTTCATCTAGCTATAGAATAGTCGGAGAATAGTTGGCTGTGCAGAGCATTCAAAGCTCTCCAGCTGGGAATGAAGAAAACTAGAGGTGAAATGCCACCTGATCTCTTCAATCTCTAGGTGCTTTCTTTTCCAGAGGAGTGAGATAAAACCTTTCTTTGTGGACTCAATAAGAAATGACAAAGAGGCAGCGAATGCTAAACCAGGCAGCACTGTGTAACAGGCTGAGGGTGCAGTAGGCTGAGCGAGATGAGCTATCAGCAACTAAACTGCACAAGACTGGAGTTTCCTCTTTAATTTCCCTCCACTTGGTTTCCTTCCTGAATGGCACTGCTGTGACATTTCCATTACCGGTGAAAAGTGGTGTGCTTTGTACAGGAGTCTCTTCTATTGAAGTCAGTGGCAAAAACTCCCATTGATTTCAGCAGCAGAAGCAGCGAGGTAGCTGTGGCAGCACGGCTGCTTCTGCAGAGAATTTGCACCTGCTTATGCCCTAATTTTGTTCTCTCATCACTGTTGTCAATTTAAAAAAAAATAAAAAATTTCCTCAAGTCTTAATAAATAAAATGCTGAAAGTTAGAACAAGTAATAGGGATTCCTCCAAATGTTATTACAATTCAGATGTAACAGCAGGGAATGTGTGAAAGCTGTATGTGAAGGACTGGTACAAACTGGAGTAGTTTCTTAAGGTATATTCCCAAATATTTGTACACACTGTAATTACTTGAGAAACTTTCCAAGGATCACAGTCATGTTCCAACTAGTTTGAAAGTCAGTAGTGTAAAAAAACTTTGACATTGAGATGCAATTTGTGGTAAGATCTAATTAATTTTTTTGCTCCTAAGAATAATTTATTATTTACACTTCTTATTATATATGTATTTTAGCTTCATTAGTCTGCAATGCTGGAAAAAATTATACCTTCAAGTCCTATTTATCAAATTAATGGTGCAATTTCATAGTGACACATTTCACATTCATTAAACCAAGTACAGTAAAAATGCATTTAAATTAGATTAGTGTGATGTAATAACGATTCCAGTGTACAGGGTGATATTCTAGAAGTAAAGAAACACCCGGATTGAGTTGAAAGCAACTTTTGAGATAATTTTTCAAGATTGATTTTGGCACTAGCTGAAGTGAAAAAATAAGGACTAATGTTTCTCTCTCTAGCTTGCTCTGTGTGGGAGCACAGGGCCCTGGGCTCATGGGAAATGAGTGGCAGAGTCCTCATGGGTGCTGCGGTGGAAGAAGCTACAGCAAGCAGCTTTCTCAGCCCCATGCAACACCGGAGAGGGATGCTCACCTGACTTTTACTGGTTCTGGCATTGCACGACACCACAGAAGTTGCTGCCAGCCTCTTAAAACCCTAACTCTCCAGGCTGGCTTAGGCTGATAAAAGCTCACACACAGATTCACAGAATGATAAGGGCTGGAAGGGACCTCTGGAGACCATTAAGTCCAACGCTCTGGCCAAGGAAGGCTCACCTAAAGAAGGTTGCATGACAACATGTACAGGTGGGTTTTGAATGTCTCCAGAGGT
Organism: Chloroceryle aenea; assembly: GCA_013399075.1. Classification (NCBI taxonomy): domain Eukaryota; kingdom Metazoa; phylum Chordata; class Aves; order Coraciiformes; family Cerylidae; genus Chloroceryle; species Chloroceryle aenea. The sequence continues at coordinate 90,096 of VWZY01005697.1, read as the reverse complement.
GAAGACTCCACAACCTCTCTGAGCAGCCTGTTCCAGGCTCCATCACCCTCAAAGAAAAGAAGTTCCTCCTCATGTTTAGATGGAGCTTCCTATGTTCAAGTTTGTGTCTGTTACTTCTTGTCCTGTCTCTGGGCACCACTGAAAAAGGACTGGTCCCATACTGATGCACATACAGGCGTGGATATCAGACCTCTCAGAAATACCACTCATGTCTGTTTGCTTCCCATATCACTGCCCTCTGGCAGCATGTGAGCGCTGTCCAGGCCAGAGGGCCTGGGTGGATATCACTCCATTTCCATCAGCTTCATCTAACTCAGCAATCCTGACTGCACAGGGAAGGAGAGACTGCAGGTGGGTGCCAAATTCACTGCCCACGAGTGGCCTATAAAATCTCAAGTCCTTCTGTCTCCTTGTACCACATACACTGCCCACTTCAGCAAGCTGACTGTGAAAGAGCCAGCAACTCCCACCACCTCACTGTCCTGTCCTTCAACATCAAGTTTTAATTTAGCACGTTCCCTGTAGCTTAACTTTCCTGTCTGGAGCTGATGAGGGAGAGGGTCCCCAGTAAGCATCAGGCTGATGGAGGTTACTGGTCAAGGAGTAAACCACCAGGAATCCACATCCTGAAACTTCGACTGAGTCAAACCAGGGCTGCATGTCCCCTCTCTCCACATGCTGTTACTCCTCTTGCAGTCCTTGCAGCCCAGCGAAGATGAGTGTTTTCAGCTGGCTGACACTCAACCCCACACTGCTCCAATATCACATTAAAGAAGCAAATTAAATCAGAATAGCTCCTTAATAAAAAAAAATCTTTCTTCCAAGTATCCACAGGGAGTTGTGTATTGTGTGTATCTGTCTTTCAGACTGCAAGCCTTCAGGGCAGTGACTATCTTTATTTCTGAAACACAAACAATATTAAAACACCATTGGCACTTAATAAATCAGCAAAACTACAATCATTACACAGGCCTCTTGGTGAGCCACCAGTTACCTTAACGCATTAACAAAAGGATGCCCTTTGCATTTTGGCGTGTGGCCTGCGAGGGGCTTGCAGTGTGATGACAGGCTGAGCACCTTGGCTTTTGCAGGGTGTTATCTGCTCACCAAGGAAACCCTGGACCACTGCAAACATCGCTGCAGAGACTTCCTCAGACACCTCTGTCCTGACCCAGAGGTATGGTCTCACCAGCTCATTCTCCATCGGTATCTCTCGAGTTGAGGTGCAAAGGTGGGAAAGACTGATGTAAAACTACTTGGATTGCTCGTTTAGAGGATTTTGTGTTAGTTGTGCCTGTCAGGGTCGGTACAATCCTGACATAAAAGGCAGTGCCCCATGGTCACTGCCCAATGGTCACTTCTGAGAAGACTGAACTTGGATGGGATATAGAAAAGAGCTGGAGCTGAGCTATGCTGGTTTGAAATCGATGAACAGAGGAATGGCAACAGGGTAGGAAATTAAGAATCTTCTGGGTTGAGCTGGGTGTGCATTCATAGCAAGGTAACTGCTGCATTTTTGGAGGATGACATCAGCCCTTAATAAACCCAAATGTCATTTACAAACTTCAGCCTAGAGATACCCTCACCAAGAAAAAAACCCAACCAAACAACAAAACAAAACAAGGTTTAAATTTTTTTCCTTTAAAGATCTTCTAAAAAGGTGACTTGAATCACTGTGCACAAATTCATGCATTAATATAAACAATTAAGCTCGATTAAAAAGAAATCAGTTTTGCCTCTGGCCTAACTGACCTCAAATATCTAAGGGCTGCTTTTGCAGCCCTAAGGGCCTGAGCTATGTGTCCTTTTGACTTCAGCTTCTCCGCCTGTCATCCCCAGGCACAGCCTTTCTTCCACGCTTCCCCCTCCCCTTCTTCCAGTGGATATAAGCTTATTTAAACAATTAAAGCTGTATGCCCCTACAGCCTTCTCCAGAAAGCAAGGGGCAAGATACAACCAAGTACAGCCTGAGCACTCAGAAACAGGGAGAGCAGATCAAATGAAATGATTGCTTAAAAAAAAAAAAAGACAAAAAAAGATTAAAAAAAAAATCAAACCTAAGCTGAAATTTGCATTTGCTCATCTATCTCAATTGAAGATTTCTGTTGCCGTGCACCATATGGTGCTGTGTGAGGCTATAAATACGCTGCTTTCCCAGACCTATTTCTAATGGCATTTCCCATCAGTAAACAGGTGCTCCTGGCTTCTCCTGTGCCTCTGAGCTCACAAAACTTGAGCACCAGGTACCTCTGTGCACCTACAGGAAGCAAATGCAACTTGTCGATGGGTTAGTTCCCTTGCATCGGGCGAGAGGCTGCGTTTCCAGGGGGTGTGCAGGGCAGTGATGCCCACCCCTGCTACAATGAGTGGCTGTGGCAGCTTTTTTCCTCCACACTTTTCCCCAGCCTCTTCATGCTCATCAATAGGGCTGACCCAGCACACAGAGGCTCCTCCTGGGTGGATCCTTTACCCTGGCCTTGCAGTACCATGTTCCATGGGACCCTCCCAGGAGGGCTGAGTAGGTGCACACTCCTGCCTGCTCTTCTCTGTAGGGCTGAGGGAAAGGGAGCAACCAATACTTTATTTCCACAGGGGAAGGGTTTTTCCATGGGAGGAATTGTAGAAATCAGTCAACGAGGCTGAATCCCATCTCAAAGGGTCTTGCAAAGGTCTTGCTTAACAAGGTCTCTGGGCTTTGGCTGTTTCAGTGGCAAATCTCTTTGTCATTCTCCTGTAGGAACCAAAGCACGGTGATGGAGCACTACACCAGGCTGCAGCAGGCCTTCACGCCCTCTCTGCATTTATTTAATGTGCTGGAGTTTGGTTAGTGCTCCCCATCCACTGAGCATGAGAAAAGGGAAGCACTGTCACTGCTACCAGGGTGTACGTTATGAGGCTAATCTGAATCTTGCCTTACAAAGGCACTGTCAGCCCATTGCCTTAGATTGGGGACAAGAGCTCAGGCTGTCCACGTCAGGTGACCACACTTTCAAATCCATTGCAATGGTTCAAAAATATCCAAAAGGTCAATATATTGTTTATACCACATCAGCGATGCTAGGGGGAATAACAACCTTCAGTAAATCCTATTATTTTCACAACTATACTAATAACATGAGAAACTATAGATATAATAAAAGTTTATATCTATAGTTGCTCTGCAGACACCTCCTCTGGTATGGTATAAATATAATATATGAGACTTGCTGGTGTAATACAGTTTTTATTTCAATTTTTTAGGGATGGCCATGCACATCCATAACTCATGAAAATAAAAAGTGTATTACACTGCCAACTGTTACATATTCTCTAGTAAAGCAAAAATGGCAAGATAAATTTTATTTTCTCTTCTCTCCACCAACAAAGTGTCTAGCTGATATGGTGATGATGAAGTGTTAGAATAAATATTATTTATCCAAACACTTTCTATGACATAACCATGTCTGCCCTGTCTATCTGTCAAATGGTAGATATTTTTCCCCCTCCATGTTGGCTTTGGTTTTAATTTTATGGTGCTCTAATTGCTGCTCTTCTTCTTAGGAATGCCCTGCTCTTGAATGTTCTCAGATACATTCTCTTTGGATCTTAAGAGCTCTAACATCTGTGTGGGACATGTCTGTTGGCTTGTTAGCATAGGCAGAAGGTCTTAAAGATGTGCAAAATAGTGTAAATGAAGAAGTATCCCAGCTGTGTGTAGTGCATAAGTGGAACAAGAAGTTAAAACCCCTATGATTCATAGGTAGGGCTGGGGAAAGAATTAGCAACTCAAGTGCAGCAAGCTAAGACTCCTATACCTAAGAGAAATGGAACAAATATGTCACTCCCATACTATAAAAAGGGAAAAAGCAATAAAGTCCTGTTTTATAAAGATGTTGTTACGTTACAGTCAGCTCTTGAGTATCCATACAGCAATGATTCAGATGGCAGAGGAACGGAGCTCGGTTTGCAGGGACAGCCACTGTGGTGCTGTATGGACCAAGAGCAGACCAAGGACCACTGGGAACTGGGGCTGGAAGACCACGTGGCAGTGGGACTGGGCTGTGTCCAGCTGAGCCAAGAGCTGTTGACATGCTGTGCTGCTGCTGAAGCTGAACTGCCCCCTCCAAAGCTTTCTTGTCTGGACTTGCCCTTTGCCTCCCAGAAACTTCAGTTTGGGGGGAGAATGGCTCATCTGATTTTTGACAAGCCAGCTCTGCATTAGAGGGCATGTGATGTCTGACTGGCTGCTCAGCCATCCACGGGGCAGTCATGAACCTCTCCTCAAGGCTAGAAGAGGAGCAAGAAACCTTAATCCTCTGCAAAGTCCCCTTGGTGACACTGGTGCCAACCACCATTTTCTCTCAGCATGTATAATTATTAACATAATTAAACTCAGACAAATGTTCCTAACATGTATTTAGTTTACATGTCTTTAGTTTGAAGTTTGCTGCTTCTGTGTTGGATGTGATGTAATCTGTCACTTGTAGGTTTTCCCTAAGGATGTCAGTTGGTATCATAAAATTATTACTTCCTCTTAAAAATCACACATCTTTGATTCCCTCTTCTTCCGTTTTCCTCCTTTTCCTTTCTTTTCCTTTCCCTTCCCCCTAGGCCTTCCCTCCCCCCCGACACTTTCATATCTAGCTCTCTCTCCTTTCCCCTCTTCTGTCTCCACCCCCCCATGCCATGTCTGTGTAAAGGGATATCAGGAGACCTCGGGTCAAAGACCAAGGGATGCTGTGTCAACTGCCACATGAAAGAAACAGAAATTTGAGCTTCTCTTCTCTGGAAACAGCCTGAGTTCTCACACTGTATTGAAATCTGCCCAGAGCATCAGTGCCTTGTGGCTCTCTCCTGCACAAAATGCATCCACTGCCCCCTCACCTGGAATTCCAGCCTGGAGTTAGGATGGAAAAAAGGAGTTCACACTGTGCAAATGCAAAAAACCCCCAAACTTCCTAGCTCTATTGAGATAACTACACACAAACAATGATCAATGGCAACCATTTGGTTCCCTTCAAGACAAGTGTATAAGCCACAAAGGCACAGAGTAATGCCCAGGCAAGGAAAGAAGCATGCCCAAGACGAGGACAATGCAGGGTCTGCCACAGCCCAACTGACAACATGGTTTTCGTCACAGCCCCAGCATCCTAACACCAGACCACTGCCCAGGTGGGAGGGAGGTGCTCGAGGGCCACAGAACACAGAATTTTATCAGTGTGTCCCAATTGCAGAAACACCCGTGCTAAATAACTTTGAACACGGGTCCACTGTGAAAAGTCAGTGCTCAGTGACCCTCAAAATTTCTCATTTCTTACCTGCAGTGGGGTGGTCCTGTAGTTGAGCAGTAGTTGCACAAAACTTCCTAAATGGTTTTTCTTTCTTCTCCTTGAGGATGCTTGTCACACAGATGCACAGTCCCTAAATTGCTACCTTCCCAACTCTGCGTTTTTCTTTTCATTTCTTTTCTTCTTGAGCAGTGAAAGATGTTAGGGATGGGGTGATAAAAACACATAATAAAACAGCATCGCTGGGGAGAGCTGTGCTTTAGCATTAGAGGGACAAAGTCTGCACTCAGACAAACTTTCCATTGATGACAACGAGTTTTACCTCATGAAAAAGGGCGGAGGAGTCCTTAAAAGTGTACTTGGCCTAATTAAGGTCCTGGTTCAGTTGGAGTGCTTAATTTAAAACAGATGACTCAGTGTTGATGGTGCTGCACTTTGAGTTGGGTACCAGCCTAAGTACTTTGCTGAATGGAGGCCCAAGCAATGTATCTTTAAATGAAATAGTAGTGAAATACAACAGCCATTCTAACCACTATATATAATTGACTAAAAAAAAATCAGATCACTGAAAAAGGTGCTGCACTTAGAGTGAAAAATAATAAATAAATGTCTTACAGATTGCCAACATGACAGTCTGCAGCACAGCAGAACTCAGAGAATTCAGCTCCCATTTGAATTCATGGGAAAGCAGGGACTTTTGAAACTGCTAAGTTAACCAAAAATATATATTGTTAAAGCCAACAAATTTATTTTTCTGTTTGAAAGTCCCTGTTTTACTATATGGAGGAATAGGATCTGAATTCTCTGAATCCTCAGCATCATAAAATCTGGAGTGCCTGCTTGGGGAGGTGTCAGGAAAATATTGGTTCCCATTCTAGGCTTATGTTATATTTACACCATGGCTCACTGAAATACTGAAGCAGTAAGAGATATTATAATTAACCTCTTCAATTTTTCCCTTAAGAAGTATCTGGTTCAATGAACTGTCAATCAGCTCTCCCACCTCCTGTTAGAACAGGGTCTAATGTGCAGGACAGACAAATGAGTTCAGTGAGAGGGGAGGTGATACAGGACTATGAATACTATAGGATGGTAAATATTAAGTATGTTTTATGTAAGGACAAATTTTCAAATGCTCTGTGGCTGCTTTTCAGCTACCTCAGTCCTCTCGTTCTGTGTCCCCAGTTCCAAGGGCACACACAATTATTAGTGCAATTATGTGCCCACTCCTGCTTTGTGGGAGCAGTTTAGGTCACTGGAATTGATTTGCAGACGTGTAAACGCGACGCTTAAAGGTCTGCAGGCATGTAACTGTCCTTGATGTCATTGGGTGGGAGGCAGTTCAAACCAAGATGGGTTACCAAATATCTTTACTAAATGCTAAAATGATGTGACTTGTTCAATAATACAAAGTGTTACAGCTTAGTGCTTGAAACGTTATCCTTTTATCCTAGAATTTCAACTTTTGTAAATGTAGGTCTATTCACAGTCCCTAGTGCTGCAGCTGACTGCATTATTTATTATTTATCATTATTAATTATCACAATGTATTATTTATGCCATGCAATAGGTATGCACAGTATTTTGCCAAGAAACATCCCTCACTCTCACATTTATTAATTTCTAGAATATTCCTATGCTGTTTGACTTGGAAGCGAATCAAAACACACCTAGATATTAAAAGGAGTGACAGTGAAAAGCTTCAAAAGATCTCCTGTTTTCAGCTGGGAGAACCATGTGGCAGCCTGGGGTCCTCTTCAAGGTTGCTGCTCTCCTTTCCAAACCTTGACACTCATCCACCGGAAAGAGATGTCTGGCTTTTGAGATTGGTCTTGTGCCCTAAGCGCACTTCCCTGATCCTTCTGAAGCCACAGTATAAAAAGCAGTGTCTGGGCTGCATCTGAAGGTCACCAAGTGAATAATCTGATTGCGAGCATCCACTTACTGGTATCATGATTTCCCTTGGGTTTACTGTTTGCTAAGTTATGCCCAGTGTTTCTCAGAAAGAAAAGAGCCCACTACCCCACTGGTTTCTTGCACACATAGTAATAATGTGCCCAGGAAGGTGTACCTTTCTAAGGATTCATGTTGAAAGAAATATAAACAAAGCCTTCAATAAGGCAGGATTTTCCAAACTGCCCTGATTCTGAGCTGTGCCTATGATTCCTGAGCAGTTTTGGTAGTCTCTTGTTACAACACAAATAGCTGCTCTCTGTAAATGAATTTAGGAGTAACGAGGCTTTAGCTTAGAGCTGTGGCAATGGGTGAGGTCTCAGTTTAACATCAGGAGCTGATCACGGGCTGAGAGGAGAGCCCTGGAGGTCCAAGGCCTCCACAGCCTGCCCCTTGTTATTTGTTATTGTATCACAACAGTGCTACTTAATGACTCCTTTTATAAAAACAAAATAAGTGAAGCACGGTTGTAAATACAGAGAGAGCTCCTGTTGCAGGGAGCTCACCACACACAAAGATGTAGCAGGCTGGTGAAAGAACTGGGAGGAGCAGACTGAGCACACCTACAAAACTGCATTCCACTTTTTACACATGCAAAACCAGCTATAATCAGCTATATTTTCATCACCATCAGAAATCAACACCACTGTCAGAAATAATTGTACTGAAAAAGTGTGGAAAGTTTTTAAAATTTGCTTATGTGTGTATTCAATAATCAACATCCAAACAGGCAGGATTTCTTTTCCTCTGGTTTATGTTTAATAAAGGATATAATTGACTACATCACAGCTAAAGCACCTTTAGTGCTTTAACAGCGATCATTCGTGATCATTCACAACCCATCAGTGGGAGACCCTCCAGACCTTGGTGAACTGGTTCATCCAAGTTCTACTCCAAGACACGAGGCTAAGGATGAATTCTGAAGTGACCACCTCAGGACTGAAGGTTCTGCAATCCACCAGCAGCACCGTATGCGGAGTGAGGAGGCTGGGCCACTCATCGGGGCTGTGAGGGTCGGGAGACCTCAGTGTGAGCTGCTGGCTAATGCTGAGCAGCACGTGTCGAGCCCTTTGCCAGGTGACTGTACTGTTCAGCCCTGCACCTCCACAGGAGCAGTGTAATTCCTCCTGGGGTGAGTGGAGAGGCACAAACCAGTGAGGACAGACCGAACATTTGATGCTCATGGCTGATGCCACAGCAAGGTTGTTGCCTCCTGTTCTATGATGGCTTTGTGCCACTGCCTTTGGAGAAAATCAAATCAGCACTGAAAGGTATTACTGGGCTTCAATTTCCATAAAAAACAGGGTGACAAAGTCCCCCTTTCTTTTTCCTGGTGGAAAACGGGCAGTTCTGCCGAATCAGCAGTGTTACAAAGATGTAAAAGTGATCAAAGTAAGGGACTAGCTCAGTGACAATGCAATCTTTTTGTGAGCTTGGCAGTTCATTCTCTGGCTCCAATAATGAAAACACTGAGATGTGCTAAAGCAGCAGGGGTTCTTAAACTTCTTTATCATCTGGGATCACATCTTAATAGAAGGACTGACTGATGAACACTTCCCCTCCCATTCTCCCATCTAAAAAGATCACCTCCTCTTCCACTTCCTATCATATATCCTCCCTGTGGCAAAGCAATAGCAATTACAGGAATATTAGGGAAGTAATTAATGCATTTTAGCCGTCTTTTAATGAAATCCACCAGCTGAAAAAAAGGGATAAGAGCCAATAAAGTGTAACCTGTTATCTCTGCTGCATGACACAGTTTGGAAACTTGTGTAGTGGAAGTCAGAAAACCATTTGCACTGATTTAAGATTCAGATTTTAGGTTATCCTGTCCCATATATTGCCAGCTGGGCAGCACCACATAAAAGCTTCACACTTGTAAAACGAAGCTGATTTTTGATTAAGAGGTCTAATAAGAGAGATGGAACAATTTCTGTTAACATTACAGCCACATGGACATACATTGATTTTCTGGACCCTCCTTCAAATTCCTCTCTCTTGAAACTTCTGTGCAGGTGTTATTGGAAGTGCTCTAGATCCATTTACCTGTCTGCAGAGGTTTTGCCTTATGCCAAAAAGGGTGCAAAATGGTCAGGTAGGTGAATGGCTAACCTCACCCTCCTTCCCTCACCGAGCAGGGTTCTGGCTGCACCAATGGTAACACTTTCACCTTTGAAACCTCAGACATTATTCTCAACAGATGGTAATGGAGAGGGACTTCTTTCCAATCATTTCTTTTGGTTCATCTCAAAGTGCTTTCATCATCCCAGGGCTGTCCTACAGACTTAGTGACTGTACAGAAGCATCATTGTGGAGTTGCTGCTTCTTTCTGCAAAGTCAGTGGGATCCAGTGTTTTCACATTTTCCAAGGGCTTCACTTGGTGATCTAACTTCAGTGTTGCCCTCAAGCTGCTGAAGTCTGACAAGTATGTCCCTTTCAGCTGCTGGAACACTGGCTTGGGCCACACCTCCTCTCTCAAATGCTTTTTGGGGTTGTGCTGTGATTAAACCTATGCACTGCTCTACCAGTGACCCAGCAGTAGGTGACCTCCTCCCCCTTTTCCCCAGCAGATCATCTAAAAAAGTCGAGTGCTAATGGCTCACATTTACTGGTTTCTCTACGTCAATGTGCATTTCCTCTGGTGTCAAAGTGGTTTAGACTGTATGTTGCCAGCACTTGGTCATACTTCTTCTGCCTAGCATCATGACTTATCAGTGTTGTTGGAAATATCTTGCAGCTGTTTTACAATCCAGCTGGGATCTAATTGGTCATCAGTCTAATAGCATAGCTGCAAATGGTGAGTTTCTTTCTTCTGCCTTGCGTGGTAATTGGGTCTCCAAATCTGTCAACAGCCTCTTTGTCGATGGCCTTCTCTCCACTGGGCAGCTCCATGCCCTTAGACTCTGCAAGCACTGCTAGTTTTCCCCTTCTGAGACCTGACACATTCAGACATTACATGATTATTTGTTCCTTCCCTACTGTTCATAGGCTGAGGGTTTTTCCTGGTGTGAGCACTGCCTGTCAGAAAGTTTATGCTGGACCATGAAGGCCATATTTGGTTGGTATCTGTTTTCTCTTCCAGGGAGCTAGGAGCATCAGGAGTTAAGAAAATCAAAGGAATCACCAGTATCATTCTGTCCAGCCTTTTCCAAGAGCAGGCATCCACCTCTGCAATTGACAGCTCATCCGGACTGATCAGCAGAACACCCTCTTCACTCAAGCCAAAAGAGTTTTTTACCACCTTGCAGCATATAATAAATACAATAGCAGAAGATCAACAATTACAACATACCATGGAGAGAGGGAGAGTATAAAAATCATTGATGTCTTATAAGGTGTGCGAAATATCAAGGGGTCATTATAACAATGCCAAGATAATTCTAAGAGTGGATGGTGCAGCTCTTTTGCTCCTCTTCCAGGTTATTGTGTTTAGCTGTTAATCACAGTTCCTTGTGTCCTATGGATCTCACTGGCATCATATTCATGTACCATATGGATTCCATGTCAGTAGGAATAAACCTTCTCTTTATTAACAGTATCACTTATTGAACAGCCACATCTGTAGCATCCTCACAGCAGACATATAGACTGATATAATGGTTTCTCTTCCAAAGTCTTCCCTCCCTCAGCCCACGCATATTTTTCCAAATTATACAGGGGCTGGTTCATACAATGCTGAAATGAGACTTCTCTGTTCAGCTTTAGGTATTCCCAGTCTCAGCATCTAGATCTGAACTAGATGTCTAGGCTCACTTTGTAAGAACAAAAAAATATGCAAATTGCCATTCCTAAGGTAGATGTCAAACACAGGGGCAATGAGCCATACTGTTGAAATGCCTGTTTCCTTCCTTTAACTCCAAAGGGTGCCTACATAGCCAGAGGTGCGTGTCTACAACATAAATGCTGAAAGTCAGGTGGGATGAATCCCACTTTTGCTGGAATATCTGAGGGAATAAAGCCTCCCTCAGACCTTTTCTGCCAAGATAGTGGAAACTTAGAGATGAGAGGCTGTAAAGATAAACTCTGTGTCACACTGGTGCCTGCTCACATTGCAGCATCTCTACTGAAACAGACTGAAAAATTGAAGGAAGAATATTGAATTTGCTTTGATCCAGCAAATTCCTGTGTGATGCTAACTAGACCAAAAGTTGTGTGAATACAGCTTCCTCTTTTTCTTTCCTAGCTGTGTGTAGTAAAGAAGGTGTTTAAGGTACAGTGAGAAAAAAAAAAAAAAAAAAAAAAGGTTTGTTTTTACAAGGAAATAACAATACAGATTAGCAGATAGGACTTGCTCCAAAGATACCAAGGATTAAAATAGACAAGAGAAACGTAAGTGGAGAAAAAAAGGAAATGTGGTTTAGCAATGGTATTTTGCTCTGCAACTCAGGGAAAAGTTTGAAGTATCTAATTCATTTTCTTCATCTTTCCCAACAGCACTAAAGAAATATGCTTCAGAGCACAAGTGAAGAGATGGAAGCGTTTAAGGAGATAGTGTTGTAAGTGCTACTGTTGGCATTAGTCCATAGGACAGTGTGGGGGACAGATTTCCCTTGGTCTGTTGTCCTGCTCCAGGTTCTCTCTAGGTGCATTACATCACAGTTCTCAGCGTCTTTGCCCTGAGAGACCAGATCTTCCTTCCAAAGGAAAGGTTCCTTCTTCAGAGTCTGACCTTTATGACTATCCGGTGATTTGAAAGCATTAAACAGAAATTTCTAGGTGAGTGTCCTTAGCTTTCTATTAGATTTCTGCAGTTTGCCTGCCCAGCCCTCTCTGAAACCTCCCTCCAAGACTAGCACTGCTGTGTGAGTTCTTTTAATCCAGGCCTGGTAACACAGAGCTCACATCCAGCTGCTACAGGCAGGAGCAAATTTTCACCTGTGCTCCAGTGTGAGAACAAATTGCCTTATCTGCATGGGAGCTCAGAAAGGAGCTCCAGAAAGAAATGATACAGGCCAAGTCTCTTGCTCATGGAGCTCAGTTAAGCTTTTTAATGAGTTAATGATTGGTTTTCTTAAATCTTTTTTTTTTTTCTTAGATCTGTGCATATTTGCACTCTGTGCATAGGCTGCACATAGTTTAACCTTCTTAGGTTGATGCACAAATGCAAACAAGTTCCAAGGTTTCTCCACGGAGATAGACATTGTCAGTGAGCAGCTCCCGAAAAGCAGAAGAGATATTTTAAGCATTTGAAAAGCTGTTGCCAGAGACTCTCACCACATTGTAGGCAATTGCCACAGGGTGGAAACAGGAATGTAAGAGTTACAATTTGCTGTTATTCAAAGACATCCTTTATGTCTTCCAACATAGAAGACCATCAATGGCCTAAAATTCTACGTGCAAGATCGATAACTCTCCTTGAAAAAGCATTTAAGGTAGCAACAAAATCTGGGGTCTCTATGATAGCAAGGTTAGTAACACCCAGGGGCATCTCTGATACCTCAGAGGTTAGTAATACCCCAAGGTTAGTAACACCCAGGGGCATCTATGATACCCCAGAGGTTAGTAACACCCAGGTAATACCCCAAGGTGAGTAACACCCAGCACGCAGACACCATGGCAACCCCACCATCTCCCTCCTACAACTTCAAGCAACTCTCAGGGACTGGGGGAGAGGATATGAAAGGTGGTGTAAACATTGGTCTAGTCCAAGGAGAGACACAGAAATTCTGCACAGGTTCTCTCCTGCCTCTCTCGATTGCTGTCCCCACTGTGCAGGCTGCAGCCTGAATACTGGTACTGGAGAGAACATGGAGGCAGCACTCGTATTTTATCGTCACAAGTTGCTGACTACAAGGACTGCCTGCTTTAAATGTATAACTATTCTGCTCTCATTGTAAATCATACTTCCTTGGTGAGCTACAAGGAAGACAAAATCCTCTTGTCTCTGGTGTAGACTCTTTCATCCCGACCACTAAGATATTTATAGGAACAAGCTGTGTACCGAGTTATAAAGCAGGACACCCAGTTCATCAAAGGGACAGTGAATGTGAAGTCAGTATCATTTCCTGATTTCTTATTTAATTTGCAGTTTTAAAGCATGGCCATAATGCTATCTTAACATTCTGGGCCTGCTGGACTCGTATGACTGTACCTGAAGGACATGCCCTCTGAGGAGCTGGTCAGTGATTCAGAAGATAAGAGCAGTAGGTTGGTGTAAAAACAAAGAACTCTTTAGAAAAAGGTGCTAGGGAAGACACATCTTCTTGGGAACAAGCCAGTATCTGACAGGAACAACTCTTCCACCCACAAACAACTTGAGGTCAGAGATGTGCCCTAGAAAATCCATCTCTGGGGAAGGAAAAAGCAGCAGGGGCTCTTCACAAGCAGGCACCACTTGCAGGAAGAGATAAAGTCCATCTCATCAGTGAGGGTGTCTGCAATGCAGCATGCCAGTTGGGGAGGAGATGGGCTCCTCTCACGTGCTGGTCCCTCCTGGGCACAGCTATTCTCCTGAAGTGACACCACTTCAGAGTCTGAGGAAAAAAAGGACAGCACAGCACTTTTAAGCTGTCACGAGGGAAGAAAAGCTCCTTTCATTTTATGTTTTGTTATAGAGCAGAAAAAATCTGTCACTTTGCAACAAACAGCTTTAAAAACTGATTAAGTGGTTCAGCTTTACTTAGCTTTTAATCACTCAGCAGCTGTTTACTCCACCATTCACAAGTACACTTATGTTCCCCTTTAGTTGATGTTGTCAGTTATCTTCCTTTCTAGCCCCTAATCCCCACCTGAGAGGAAGGGTATATCCTTCTGTGGACTGGACCCAGGCATGGAAATTGGATTGGTTGCAAATGCAACGTACCTATTCCCAGCCCAGCAGTCAGAGTAAGTACCCCAGAACCAGCAACAGATTCCTGGGTCTTTAGTTCAATGGCTAAACCCTTCTGATGTGCAAACTGGGCACGGTCAGGTTGGAATGTGGAGGTACCTTTTTCACTCTGACAGTGATGGTCATTCTGCACTGTCTTAGTTTAGCTCAGGAGTAACTCCCTATTTCACTGCAGGGCAAAAATACGAGGCTTGTTTCAGGGTTCAATTTCAGGGTTTGCAGGAGCTGCAGGGTGCAGTGAATCTCTGCAGAGCAAAGAGATCTCTTCCCATGCCAAGGCTGGCTTTCTCGAAGAAGCCTGAGGCTTCTGGGGTGCTCTCTTTCATCTGTAAATGTGTCTCTTAAAAGAAGATTCACAAATGTGGTCCAGCAATAAGCAATGTTACTTTTTCAATGGGCTGTGTCCTATTTTACCTTGTAGATCAGCCCAATGAACTGCCATAGTTAACAGTGTTTCCATCTCTCCATCATATCCTGAGCCATAAAATGTACCAGAACCCTCAAAGGGAAGGAAATCCCAAGAGATGATCATTTGAGAGAATGAAAAGAGTCCAAATGGGTGCTAATATTTCACAAGGGATGCTTTCAAATGAATGAAATAGATCTTGAATATTAATAGTGAAGTCTGTGAAGATCTGCTTTGCCAATATTTTAACAAGAGAATAAAAGCATGTGCAGATTTTAGTGTGGGGTTTTTTTTTTTTCCCTTTTTGCTAAAAAAACACACTGCACATGCAAATTAAAGCTGCATTCACATACAAGACTATAACATTTTTGGCACATGTACTCAGCATGCATAAATGTTGGCTGTATTTAAGTTCTCCTAGACATATATAATTAATGAAATACATTTGTGTATAGCCTCATTTTGTGAGCAGCCTAAATTTAGACTGCCTATCTGTTTGCAATGTAAATCTTCATTTTGGTTGGTATATTAAATGTTAATGCTTGTGCTAATTTTTAGTCTCTAACCTTAAGGCAGGTCACACATTGCTCTATTAAAATAAAAGAAAGAAGATTAATTTAGTCACTGGAGTCAACAATTAAAAGTACATGGGAGTTTGGACAAAAAAAAGTAAGGAAATGATAACTTAATGGCAAAAGGCATGTCCTCCAACAGCTAGGCACCATGGTGTGATCCTTATTTACTTTTATAGTGCACCCCATTGTGCCTATGTGTTGCAAGACATATGTCATGTTTCATCCTCAAGGGCCTAAGTGTGAATTTCCTGTTATTTTTTTCACAACTTTAAAAGTTGTTTCAATGAAGTTTTTGTTGGAAGAACTTTAGTAAAATGTGTTTTATATACTGTCTGTGGCTAACTGGGAAAAAAAATTGCAGCCCCAGAGGAAAATAACGAAGAAAGGCTACAGCCCGAAGGAAAGGAAGGAAGGAGAGGGCTGGGAGTGGAATGGAGCTGGGAGCTGGGGCTGCTGCCCTCTGCCCCCCAACATCTCCATGCACATGCTTGGTGGATGGTGGGGACCTACCTGCCTCTCCCACCACCCCCATGGAGCTGTGCATCCTTTTCCACCAGCCCAAAAGGAGAGATGCTTTGAATATCCACTGTCACGTTCACATGGGGCTGGTTTTGTTGCCCTTTTTTGCTCAGGAGCTCTCCAGGGGAGATGTGCACGCAGTGGCCGTGGGCACTTGGGCTTCCTTGGAGAAGGCTGTGGGACTCCTCCAGTCCCCATGGAGCAGCAACCCACCTGGAAACACCCAGGTCTAGTGCAAGTAAGAAATAAACTGTGAGTCTCTGTAAAATGCTGCACTTGTTTTTTTTTTTTTTTTTGCTCACCGTGGGCTG